>JALGQZ010000012.1:4337500-4642500 GCA_023105745.1 Austropuccinia psidii
TAAAAAATTAGAATTTCAATTATAATTTAAAAATAAAATTACATTTGAATGTAAAATTGTGAAAACACATTTTTACTTGAAAAAATTAAGTGAAAATTATTATAGCTTTGTATCCAATTAATAAGCTTATGAAGATTATTTCATAATTGGATTCCTTGTAAAAAATAAGTTGGGGTTACCTTTGGGTAAAATTTCTGTAACTCAACTCTAAATAGGTTTAAGGTAAGTTTTTAGTATTTTCTGTATAAAAATTGAAAATCCTCAAAATCTTAATTTAATTCACACCACATGTGATGTTAACCATCAATTTTTGTGGGAAAATTGAGGTGTGGTGTGTATCTTAGCATTTATGAGGAAGTGAACTGATTTCACTTGAAATTTCAAAATGTGTGCATGTATTTCATAAATTAGCTTTGATTTAAATATGAGGTATCAATCATTACAGTTGTGTACTGTGTAAACTCAATTGAATTACATGTGTAAATTACAAGTATAATACATCATGAGGAATTAAATAAAAAATATATTGGAAAGATTTATTTGGGGGAAAGGAATCTTGGCTCCAAGGGTGCCAGACTACCCAAATTACTTGCTGAAGGGGATTGGATGTCAAAATTTACGCAAACTCTCATCACTTTAGGCCTGGAATTGAGTCACGGGGTCTGTGACTCAATTGATGATGAGTTTTTGATACCAACCAGGGCAGTTTCAATTGTTTCCAAGAGGGTAAAACAACCCGCAAGTCATAAAAGTCTTGGTAGAAACAGTTATAACCTGTTTAGATTTCTCCTACACACATTATGACATGTTTTGAAGTCTTGAAACCAGGTATTACTATAGCAATGGCTGATTTAAGGGTCTAAAATGGCTAAAAACAGCCCTTTGTTGGTCCAAGCCAGGGTTCAATGATGTCATAATTGGCTTTTCTTTTGTCAGAGCTTTTTCACGACTGAAAAGAGAGATTTTCACTTCTGGGGTAAGAAAATTGGTGGTCATAAAAGAATTTCTTCTTTGCCCCACTTTTCTATTCATGTTGGAATATTTTCCCTTTATAATTAGTTTAAAAGCTGTTAAGCCAATTAATAAAAGATTCCAACCACCTTTCCTAAATAATTTTAAAACCTTTTAACTAATTGAAAAAAATCATTATAATCATTTTTACCCTTGAGCCACCCCATAAGTGAATTAAAGAATATTTCATCACTGTTAGCTTTGTCACTTTGTTTCCAAATTCCCTCTGGTCACTTTTGGTTGTGTTTTCTCTTGATAATATTTTTAAAGACTTGGCTTGTATATTGATTTCCTTAAGTTCTTTTATTAATCAATTCAAAGTGAAATTGTTGAAGAAATTTTTTGGGAGCCTTAAATATCTCTTATAAAGTATTTTTTGATAAATCCTAATCATTGTTGAAACAATAAATCTTCATAATGTTATTCTTTCATACTTAAAAAGGTAGAAACAATAAATTTGGTATATTTTCTCTCAAAAATATCAAATTTCACTCTTTTTAATTGAATTGTACCTTATACGAATTTTAAGGACAGGAAAAGGACTTTATTTTTAATCAAATTATCATATCCACAACTTACATTTTGGGGCCCAGTTGTTATGTTTTACATGTGAAATATTTTTTTTTACCTTTTTAGTCTTCTGTCTTATATTTAAAAATTTTCAAATCCATAAAAAATACTTATAATTCAAAAAATTCATAAAACGTAGACCTTTTTTATATGCTAAGTCAGGCTTCCTTTTTTCATTTCTCTTTTTTAGAACCTTTTTTTACTTAATTAATTTCTTTTTCATTCATTTTAGTGTCTGACAACATGGTCACACAAGAAAACATTGAGACTGCATCAACAGTTACTAGTATTATCCCTGCCAGTAATGTTAATTCTGACCATAATAGAACAGTTATTATAACTCAGAATAATCCACCAGAGCCAATTTTCCCTGATAAATCAATTTGGACATACATCATACACTCCAAAAAGAAAATTATTTGGCCCATAGGAAGTTTTTTGATGTAAAAATACTATTTTTAGCTTTTTCAATAATAATTATTCCTTAAACAAGATCAGGAGCAAGCTATAGCCCCTCAAGAAGCGCCCAAAAACTTTATATACTTGATTACGGTGAAAGCCAATCAGCAACAGAAGGACAAGGGTCAGTAAATGAAACCCAAATTGACAAATTATGCCATTCTGAAGCTGATAAAATGTTTTTACCTTAAAACAGAGCTGACACTGCCACAAGAAGCCTCAGTGGAAATTTGCAAAGCCAGCCAGAAGGCTTACAACAATGCATTCAGCACAAAGAGTACCAGATCCTCAAAGATCTGTGAAAAGATGCATGCATTCTTACCTGACTGTGAGGAAGTTTCTGGGCCATTCCAACCCTTTCAAGCTACTAAATTGATGGATTTATTTATGTAAAAAAAACACATGATTCCTTTAAGCAGAATGGAGGAAAAACAACCCTACACCACCCAAACAAGTGCCAAAAACAGTCCCAATAGCCAGCAGCAGCAATTCCAATGTGAAAAATCAGCCACAAGCTCATAACAAGGGCAAAGGCAAGGCACCAGAAAGAAACCATACAGCCAGGGCTACAGAATCCCACAGATTCAGCAGGATGCCATGGAAAATGTGTTTCAGATGGCCAGAACCATTATGGAATTACAGAAAATGGAGGAAGCCAGATTAAAATATCAGAAATTATTTCTGACATTCTAAATGGAATTCCAAGCTTTTATATAGCTATAAATGACATTAAAAGTCATATTTCTGATACAAATTCATCTATTTTTAATAATCTTAAGATAAATAATCTAGGTTTGAGCCAAATAGATGGAACACTTATGTGTTTTGAGAAATTCTGAAGAGCAATTAAAACTTCAAATAATTACAGTTCATTTGGTAATAATATAAATGAACAATCTGTCATTATAAAGGAATTATCAGAAAAATATTCTAAATACAAGATTTATGACATAACTGAAACAAGAATAAAGCAAGCCATAATTATTATCAAAGCAGATAATAAGAAATTCCTTGATCAAATTTCAAATTCATTTACTGAAGTAAATACATATATATACCATTTCCTTGAAAAGGTGTTTTGACACCTCATAGGAGGAATTATCAAAATTAAAAATGAAATTTAATCAAGTCATTTCTTATAATACTAGAAAAAACTTAATTATGGCAAGAAATGACAATTAAAGATGACATGTATAAAATTTAGTTAATAAATTTAATACAGGGTTTTCAATTTGAATTTGGAAATTCCCAAAGGTTCAATACCAGTAAAATGAAGGGTATTGAACAATTACTGCACACCTTAGCAATAATGTCTACACCTCTTAATCAAAATAAGGGTACAAAAATTTTCAACCCACAATTATTGGATATAGAAAATTCCCAATTATAGAATGAATTTTCCGCTTCTTTTCATAACTTTGAACTATCAATGGGCCAAGAACTCCTGAAAAAAGTACCAAAAATTAAATAATGGCCTTACTTCAGTGGTGAAGGAGAATATGATGATATGGAATTCATCAGAGGTATTGACATTATTAATGAAGATTTTTTTTACCATTTGGATTTGTAACAGAAATATTTAGCAACTAGTTTACCAAATCAGCTCATAGAGGGTATATCAAATTAAGACAAGCACATGGAAAACAAAGTTGAACTTGGTGGAAAACCAAAATCATTAATAAATGGGCCAATCATTCTTTGAGATTTAGGGTGCAAACAGCCTTTGAATATGCTAAATTTAATTCTTACAAAGACAAAGTTTTACCATGGTGTTTTCAACAGAAAGACAGATTAACAGCATTATATCATGACATGTCATAATTTATGATTCACAGAAATATTCTGAGACAAGTTGGAGATGACTTAGAGCATTCTGTGAAAAGCAGGACTACTGAACAATCTTCAGCAGAAGATATTATATATATACTAGATGCAGTAGCCACCCAAACCAGAATTGGTTCTAGTAGGATGAATCTTAAAACAAGGCTTAATATAAATTGGAAATATTCTGTGGACAAAAATCCCACAGAAAATTTTAATAATATGAAATATAAATCTTCAGATACAATCAGAAAATGCCATATTTACCCAAGCACCACATAGTTAGCTAATAAATGTCCAAAAAGAGGAAAAAAATCAATGAAATTGAAACTGAGAAAGTACCTGATGTTGAAAAAGATGATGTCAATGAAGAAAACTCAGATGATAAGTAATCAATATTTCCTGAATCTTCAAAAGATATAAAAAATATCAATGTTACATTTGACATCATTAAATCCTATTCCCATTCTCCACAATTGAGTAATATTCAACTTGATTTGTCAAAAGTCCAATATGCACAACTTCTTAAAACCAAACCAAACCAAACAGGGGAAAGGCTATACAGATGGTAATTCCTGTAAGACAGAAGTGGAAATTGATACCAAACCCACTAAGAATTTTACTTGACCGAGGTGCCTTCTGCTCTTTAGTTGGAAAATGTTTTCTCAAGAACTGTGTACTAAATTTAAAACATCAATCATTACCAATTGATGGCATAGAATTCAACAGTGCAAGTAATCCAATAAAAGCATTGGGAATATTTGAAACTACTTTAATACTCCCACATATCAATGGGAATTTAATAATTACTGTTGAATTTGGTTTTATGGAAAACTGATCTAGCACACATTTCATATTGGGAAATGATTATTCAATCATGTATGGCATAGATTCACATAACAATAAAGACAAATACTTTACTATTGGGGACAATAAGTGTCAAAATCTTTCCTTTTTACCTTTTAAAAGAAAAAACAAATTAAATAGAGTATCACCAGTCAAACTGAGGATAGATAATTTCAATTCAGGACAGTTTAATGAAGATGAAGTGAGTCTTCATCTTACTGATAAACAGGAAAATGACTCTCTTTGCTTTTCTATTACCACAAGCATGCCTTTGCATCAGATGGAGAACCACTGGGGAAAATGTTTTGATAATGAAGTTGACATTATTTTGAATATTGAGATATCTCATCAACTACTCTTGAGAAGACCTACATACCCAGCAAGCCCAAAATCAAGAGAAGCCCTTGAACGCAATATTAAAGAACTTCTGGACCTTGGTATAATAAGAAAGGGTGGCCACAATGAGGACGTTGAAACAACTACACCAGTCATAGTGGCATGGTATAATGGAAAATCCAGAATGGTTTCAGACTTTAGAGCTCTGAACACTTACACTGTCCTAGACAGGTATTCCATACCAATAATCCAAATTTTCCTCACTCAAATATCTCAGTCAGTGTACATAGAGACTATGAATTCCTTTAAGGGATTTCATCATAATTCAGTGGCACCAAGAGCAAGAAAATGTTTGAGAATCATTGTTAATTGTGGGGTGTATGAATGTTTAAGAATGCCTTTTGGTATCAAAAATGCACCTTAACACTTCCAAAGGATGGTTAATGAGATTTTCCCTGAAGAGATTTCAGAACAATGGTTAATCATTTACATTGATGACATTATTATCTGCTCCAAGACTTGGGAGAAACATATATCCAGATTTTTCAGAGTTTTGGGAAAAATTCAATCTTTAAATATGAAAATTTCTTTGAATAGATGTCATTTTGGATTTAAAGAACTCAAAGACATGGGACATGTAGTATCTGGTCTATCCCTTGTAATTGACAAAAGCAAATTTTCAGCATTACTACTGAAACCTATTTCTCAGAACAAAAAGGAGATCCAATTATTTTTGGAATTTTCAGGATACAACACACAGCACACTGAAGACTTTGCATCCATAGCAAGACCTCTTGGTAAATTATGTGACAAAGACACAGTATTTTAAATGACTGTTGACGGATTCAAAGCCCTTTAATCCTTGATATAAGCCTTAACCACTGCTACGCTATTACTGTTGCCATATTTTAAGCTTCCCTTTAACCTTTCCATTGATGCATCAGGAGATGGGCTATGTTCTTCACTTCATCAATTCCAGATCATAAATGAAAAACCCATAGAAGGACCCATATGTTTTATATCTAGGCAGATTAAACCTAATGAAGCCAGATAGGTAGCAAGTCAAATGGAATGTTTATGCCTTGTCTGGGCCTTAGAGAAACTCAATTACTTTCTGGAAGGATGCGTTTTTGAAGTTATGAAAAGTTTTACCACTTTTAAATCATTTTTCAACCTGAAAAAACGCAACAGACATATTCTCAGATGGCAAACTGCCATACAAGAATATGGGTGTAATATTACCAAATTTCTCAATGAAAGGAAATTGAGGACTATGAAAGTAAGAGAGTACCTTGTCAGGTATAGTGACCCAACTTGTGAAGATGAATGGTCAGCAAAAAAAGACATACCTGAAGCTACCAAACTTCTCAGAACGCTCAGAAACACTAGAAATATCAATATTGCAAATAATATTATTTTTTAGGGGGAGGGAATGTGAGCCTTAGAGGTATTTTTATATACCCAAAGGACCACAAATAACAAATCATGTTATAATTATAAATAAACGGATTTATTTATATTATCAAAACAAAAGGTAAAATATAAATATAAAATTTATATATAAAATCAAAATTTCAATTATAATTCGAAATTAAAATTAGATTGAAATATAAAATTGTGAAAAAACATTTTTACTCAAAAAAAATTAATTAAAAATGAATTTTCAACAAAAATATTAAATTTAAATAATTTTGGAAAAAATTTAAAAAAAAGTTATTATAGCTTTTTATTCAATAAGTAAACTTATGAGAATTATTTTACTGTTGGATTCCTCACATAAAATAAGGTGGGGTCACCTCTGGGTAAAATTCCTGTAGCTCAACTCTAAATGAGCTTCAATTCAGCTTTTAGTATTCTCTGTAAAGAAATTTAAAATAATAAAAACCTTGATTTAATTCACACCACATGTGGCATTAACCATCAATTTTTGTGTTGAAATTGAGGTTTGGTGTGCGCTTTAGAATTTATGAGAAATTGGAGTATTTTAAATTGAAATGTCAAAATGTGTGGGTTTATTACATAATTGAAATTTTATTTCCATATGAGGTATCAATTATTACAGTTGTGTACTGTAAAACGCAAGTCAATTACATATGTAAATTACAAGTATAATACATGATGAGGAATTGAAGAAAAAATAAATTGGAAAGATTAATTCTGGGGGAAAGGGAATCTTGGCTCCAAGGGTGCCAGACTCCCCAAATTCCTTGCTTACAGGTGTGGGATGTTGAAATTAATGCAAAAGTTCATCACTTTTGGCCTGGAATTGAGTCATGGGGTCTGTGACTCACTTGTGGATGAGGTTTTGATACCAACCAGGGCAGTTTTAACTGTTTCCAAGAGGGTAAAGCTACCCTTAAGTTGAAACAATCTTGTTGAAAACAGTTTCAACTGGTTTTGAAGTCTCTTACAAACATTCTGACATGTTTTGAAGGCTGGAAACCAGGTATTACTCTAGAAATGGCTGATTTAAGGGTCTAAAATGGCTAAAGCCAGCCCTTTTTTGGTCCAAACCATGATTTAATGAGTCCATAATTGGCCTTTATCCCTTTGTAGTTTCTTTCACAGCTTAAAAGAGTAACTTTCAATTTTTCAGTAAGAAAATCAGTTGCTATAAAAGAATATCTTCTTTGCCCCACTTTTCTCTTCATGTTAAAATCTTTTCCTTTCATAATTAGTTTAAAAACTTTTAAGCCAATCAATAACATATTCCAACTAACTTTCTTAGATCATTTTGAAACCTCTTGACCATGTAAAAAAAATGATTATAATCATTGTTTGTGACTCTTTGAGTCATTTTTATGCTTGAACCATCCCATAAGTGATTTAAAGCAACTTTCATCACTGTTAGCTTTGTCACTTTGTTTCCAAATTCACTCTGGTCACTTTTGGGTGTGTTTTCTCTTTCATAATCTTTTAAAATTCTTTGCTCTTAATAATTTCCTGCAATTCTTTGCTCAAGTAATTCCAATTGAAATTTATCTTGAAGAAATTTTTTTGTAGCCTTACATATCCCTTGTAGAGTATTTTTGCATACATTTTTATCATTGGTAAAAGAATATATCTTTATTATATTATTCTTTTATACTCATAAAGTTAAAAGCAATAAATTTGGCATGTTTTCTCATAAAACTCCTAAATATTACTCCTTTCAATTGAATTTTACCTTATACAAGCTTTGAGGACATGAAAAGTACTTGATTTTTAATCAAAGTTTCACATTCACACCTCAAAATTTAGTTTTTAAAGAAAGATTAAATCTATAATTTCAATATTCCTTTGATTAATAATTATACATTTTGATTAAATTTGAATCTAAATTGATATTTATTTTTAGTACAATCAAAATTTTTCTCTAAATCAATATATGCCACCTAGAGAATATCTGTTTATTTTAGTTATTCAAAAGAACCTATATTATATTCTTCAAATCAAAATCACTGTTTCATTGGGGTATTAATTTTTCACTTTATTATTCACCATCAGAAAAATGGCTACACCTGACAGCATGTGTAGCATTTAGAATTTGACTTGGGAAATAGATTTTATTCAGGTTGGAGATAGCACAGAAATTGATTTCAAAATAGAAGTTCTGGAAGAAATTCAAGCCACATATGCAAGCCACAAAGTATAGATTCAGTTGATTCAATCTCAGCACCTGTTTGAGCTTGTTAAATTTTGATAGTTCAACAGCACATGATTAACAGATTTAGTTCAATCTACGCTTTTTTTAATATTTTTTTTTATATAAGCTATTATCATTTAATTACCAAAAGTTAAACCTTTGGGGTCTTTCTTATCTATATCTACATATATCTCTCAGTTTCAGTATCATTTATCTTTCAAGATCACTTATGGTAAACCAATGGTGTAATAATATTTAGATTGGAACCCTCAAAGCTTTGAAGAAGGCTCTAATAGCTAATAAAACTCCTTGAAGAAGTTGGGACTCTTTTCACATTTACATATTATAAAAAGTATACCCTACAATTGAACCATTCTCTCTCATTGTCACAGAAAGTGGAGCTGTGACCTATAATACCAGAAAAAGATCAAGTAAATTCAACCTTGATCTTTTAGCTTTTTCTTCTCAGTTGTTATTATTGCACAATCAAGCAACTTAGGGTCTAGTCATGGTGGTGGTGTATGACCTCCTATTCTGACATGACCCTGAGTGGAGAGCTTGAGTGCTTGTTGATGATTTCTGGAATCAATGTGACACTCATCAAAAGATGTAGTTGGTGAGTTTATATTCATTTCTTCACTCTCTTTTTTCAAAGTGACATTTTTCACCAAAACTGAAATAAGCTTTCAATATTTATAGAACATATTCATTGTGAGGGGAGGCCACCAAAAATTTGCTATATAATGAAAGAAAATAGCCCCTATTTGGCACATAAAGCTATTTAAAGTAGGTTTTTACACTTATAGATGGATAATATGTATATTCAAAGTGAATTCCTGGCTCTCATTTTAAATTTTGAGCCTTTTTATTATACAATTTCATGGTGGCAACTAATAACTATCTCAAAGCTCAAATAAATAAAAATTGTAATAAAAAAAGGTTTAATTAATTTACAACAATGAAAAATGTCTTTTTTATAAATCTTTGAAGAATTCAATGTTTTCTTAATTGAAACCAACTTGGAATCACTTCATATACTATTGTGGGAAAACTACCAATTTGGCTTTCACCATATTTATCTAGGAGATCACTTGAGGATGTGAGAAGCCAAGATAATTTAAGTTGATATTTGAAGCAAATTAGGGTAGGCACTGTATCATGAAATTCAATAAAGCTTAAAAAAGTTAACTTTCCATTTAAAATTTGAGGCAATTCAATGTTGAGGTATCAACATGGCTGAATATTACTTGAATCAATTTTTTGATAAATTCAAAACACTTTATTAAGGTAAATATCTATTTAAAATGACTTCTGTATTCTATAGGTGCTCTAAATTTTAATTTCAATTTGCTCATCATTAAACCCATTTTGTAATTTTTATCATATATGGAGACTTTTCCATACACTGCAAAGGTTATCTAAGATTTGTGGATTAATAAATTTAAGTCTTTAAGCATATATTTTTGACTTTATCAATACTACAAAGTAAAAAAACTAACATCATCAAGACTAATGCATAAAAGAATTTTCCAGTTTCTCTAAAAGAGGATTTCCTTTAATGTATGAATAAAATCCTCATAGAATTCTATTAGTCATTTAATTTAAGAAAATATAAAGCTCCAACAGATATCCAAGATAGTTAAAAGCTTTAGAGATATTATAAAATGAAACAATTTACTTAGTTCTTTTGAAATAATTGAAATTCTATATAATATTAGGGTAGAATAGCTGGTATAAATTGTTTATTCACAAAAGGTTATTTCTCAAAACATATCTATAAAGGTCTTAGGAGGTTTTGAATGTGGGAGTACTTTCATAAATCTATACAGCCTAGAAATGATACATTGATAATAACCATCTGTTTATAAAGTTGGGTTAAAAAATCCTCTATGCAGCTCTTTGAAGTATTTTTCAAGATAATATGATAATAGTTCTTTTTTTTATTTTGTATTTTCTCTTAAAAAAAGGATTAAGGTATTTATTAAAGTGGCATTAAATCAAGGGAGGCTACACAAATAAGCTGGGACCTTGTGGGAATTAAGCTTGAAGTGGGAAAAATATCATTCCTGAGTCTTGTCTATTCAGAATCAAAACGTGCTATGAATGATATTCCAATTATTCAATCTTTATGATGATTAATTTTCCCAGGAATTTACGCCATTAATATTTTTTTGATGGGGATCTGTGAACATTTTCTATTCAGAAATGTTTAAATGCATGAATTAATCTTCTTTACAAAAAATGGATTAATTATTCAAATAAATCATGAATTATATGCTTTCATCAATGAAACTATGATAATACCTTGCAAATATATCTCTTTAAAAAATAAATAAAGTTATTTTTAAGCATTAAATATTGAAAAAATATAATTAATCTTAGCATTGAGAATATTTGAACAGGATTGAATGGAAGCCAAGTTTGTAATATCTGTTTGAAATAATATCATGCTTCATAGGTAGGTAAATTGAAATATCAAGTGAACTGGTCCTTATTTATTTAAATCAAGGAAAATATTTTGATTTTTGATTAGTATTATTGGGATGATATTAACTTTATATACTCCTATTGTTCTCTCCAGATTTTTTTAAACATGAATATTTTTCATTCTCTCGTGGAAAGAGAAAACAGAAACACAAAAGATACAAAAGATATCCTAAAGAATGTTTTTTTAGCAAATAATTCATGCAAAGTCATATCTCAACCTCAAAAAAATGAAGTATGAAATAATTCATGAGAGGTGCACTGAAATTGTTTTTTCTATTACAGTAAAGGCTTTTCTATATTGGCTTGACAAAAGAAGTTGAAAAAAATTCCTTTCTTCTAATCTATGTTTTTGTTGTTTTATTGTTTTTATTTAACCTTTTGAGTCTTTTTATCCATGTTTGAGGGTGATATGTCATTTTTAATTTTGAATTGATTTTTGCTTTTTTATTCTTTTTTGTGAAATTTTACTAAGTCTTAATATATCAGTAAGTTGATTGTGCTTTAGTTTTGGTTTTTTTTCAATTAAAATTACAGTAGCAGTAGCAGGCCTTTACAAGGCCTGCTACTGTAAAATTATTGAAGTGTGTCAAGTTTGTCCAGCTTTTTTCATTTCTCTCTTGAAAAAATCTTATTTACTTAATCAATTGGCTTTTTCATTAATTTTAGTGTCTGACAATGTGGTAAATCATGAAAAGATTGAAACAGCCTCAACAGTAACAAGCATTATTCCTGCAAGTACTTTGCATTCTGACCATAATAGTACAGTTATTATAGCTCAGAATAATCAACCTGAACCTATTTCTTCTGAATTAATTAGCTTGGATATGAGTAATACCCTTCAGAAGGAAAATAATTTGGCCAATAGTAAGTTTTTTGACATAAAAATACTATTTTCAAGCCTTTTAATCATAAAATATGCCTTCAACCAGATCAGGAGCCAGCTATAACCCCTCAAGCAGCTCCCAAAAAGGTCATAGATGTGATTATGGCAGAAGCCAATCAGTTACAGAAGGACAAGGGTCAGATGATGACCTCCAAACTAATAAATTATGTCATTATGAAGCTGATAATACTATTTTACCTTCAAAAAGAGCTGGCACTTCCACAAAAAGGCTCAGTGGACATATACAAAGCCAGCCAGAAGGCTTACAACAATGCATTGCAGCACAAAGAGTACCAGATCCTTGCAGATCTGTGGAAAAATTGCATTAATTCTTACCTGACTGTGATAAAATTCCTCGGCCATCCCAACACTTGCAAGTTACTCAATTGATGGCATCCATTAATGTAAAAGAAGAACATGATGCTTTCAACAGCAGAATGGAGGAAAAACAACCCCCCACCACCCAAGCAAGTGCCAAAAACAAGTAGCCAGCAGCAGCAATTACAATGTGAAAAAGCAGCCACAAGCTCAAAACAAGGGCAAAAGCAAGGCACCAGCCACAAATCCTTACAGCCAGGGCTACAGAATCCCAAAGATTCAGCAGGATGCCATGGAAAATGTATTTCAGATGGCCAGAACAATGATGGAATTATATAAAAGGGAGGAAGCCAGATTAAAATATTGGAAATGATTTCTGCAATTTTTATTCTATCCCAGAGCTGTATGAAGCTATGAATGACGTAGAAACTCATGTTTCTGATAAAACTTCATCCATTTGTAACAATATGAAGACAAACAGCTTAAGTCAGAGCCAAATATATGAAACACTTATGTGTTTTGAGAAAGTTTTAAGAACAATTAAAAATTCTAATAATGAGAATTCTTTTTCCAATAAGATAAATAAACAATCTTCCATTATTAAAGAATTAACAGACAAATATTCTAAATGCAATATTGATGACACAATTGAAACAAGAATAAAACAAGCCATAAGTACTATCAAAGACAAGAATATAAGTGTTCTTGAGAATATTTCAAAATAATTTACTGAATTAAAGACATATACAATTTCCTTGAAAAAGTGTTTTGACATCTCACAAGAGGAAATATCAAAATTAACAACAAAGTGGAATCAGATCACCTCTGGTAATACTAGACAAACAGAACTATGGCAAGAATTAACACATTGAGAAGATAATCATAAAGCTAATGTAATAAATTCAATACAAAGTTTAAAACATGAATTCAGAAATTTCCAAAGGTGTAACAATAGTAAATTGAATGATATTGAACAATTACTTCACACCTTACCAAGAATGGCTACACCTTTGAATCAGAATTAGGGCACAAGAATTCCAAATCCACAAGTATTGGAGGTTGAAAACTCACAGGAAAAAAATTAATTTTCCACTTCTTTTCATAACTTGGAACCATCAATGGGCCAAGAACTCCTGAAAGAAGTACCAAAGCTTAAAGAATGGCCTCACTCCAGTGGTGAAGGAGAATATGACCATATGGAATTCATCAAAGGTATTGACATAATTAAAGAATATTTTGAATTAAAAGACAGATTTTTAACAGCAAGGTTTAACACCTTGTTTACCAGATCAGCCCACAGATGGTATATCAAATTCAGACAAGCACATGGACACCAAACTTAGAATTGGTGGAAAACCCAAATTATCAACAAATGGGCCAATGATTCTTGGAGGTATAAATTGGAAAAAGCCTTTGAATCTGCCAAATTTAATTCTGATAAAGATAAAGCTTTACCATGGTTTTGCCAACAAAAAGACAGATTAACAGCATTGTATCCTGACATGTCAGAATTTATGATACACAGAAAGATTCTGAGGCAACATGGAGGTGACTTTGAGCATGCTGTCAAAAGCAGGACTACTGAACAAGCTTCAGGAGAAGATATTATCAACATATTAGAAGAAGTAACCACCATAACCAGGATTGGTTCTAGTAGGGTGAATCTCAAAACAAGGTTTAATACACCTTGGCAAGATTCTGTGGACAAAAATCCCAAAGAAAATTCTAATAATGTTAAGTATAAATCTGCAGATACAGTCAGAAAGTGCCATATTTGCCAAAGCACCACCCACTTAGCCTATACATGTCCAAAGAGGGGGAAATCAATGAAATTGACATTGAAAAGGAACCTGATGTTGAAAAAGAGGATAATATAATTGAAGAAAATTCAGATGATAAGTCATCAATATTTTCTGAATCTTCAAAAGATATAGGAAATATCAATGCCACTTTTGACATCATGGAATCTTATTCCCACTTTCCACAATTAAGCAATGGTCAACTTTATTTGTCATAAATTCAAGATGCACAACTTATGAAAACCAAACCAAACAGGGGAAAAGTCTATACAGCTGGTAACTCCTGTATAACAGAAATGGTAATTGACAACAAGCCTACTAAACTTTTACTTGACCCAGGAGCCTTCTTCTCTTGTGTTGGCAAATCTTTTCTTAGGACTTGTTTACCAAATTTTGAAGACCAATTGTTACCAAGTGATGGCATAAAATTCAATAGTGCAAGTAATCCAATGAAAGCATTGGGAATATTTGAGACCAATGTCATATTTCCACATATTAATGGAAATTTAAGAATCACTGTTTAATTTTTTGTTATGGAAAATTTCTCTAGTAACCATTTTATACTAGGAAATGACTATATAATCATGTATGGAATAGACTTACATATCAACAAGGACAGATACTTTACTATTGGAGACAATAAGTGTCAAAAATCTTCCTTTTTACCATTTAAAAGACATATTACAGTAAGTAAAGTAGCACCAGTCAACTTAGAGCTGGAAAGATTCAAATCTTAACAGTTAAATGAAGCTGAAATAACCCTTCATCTGACTGATAGTCAGGAAAATTAACTTTCTGCCCTTTTATATTACCACAGAGAAGCATTTGAATCAGACAAAGAACCTTTGGGGGAAATTATTGGTCATGAAGTTGAAATCATCCTTAATATTGAGAGACCTTATCCACCACTCTTAAGAAGACCTGCATATCCAGAAATAACTAAATCAAGAGAAGGTCTTGAAATTCATATTGAAGAACTTCTATACCTTGGTGTAATAAGAAAGGTTGGCCATAATGAGGAAGTAGAAATAAATACACCAGTCATAGTGGCATGGCATAATGGAAAATCTAGAATGGTTGGGGACTTTAGAGCTCTGAACACTTACACTGTTCCAGACAGGTACCCAATACCAAAAATCCAAATTGCCCTTACCCCAATATTCCAAGCAGTGTATATAACCACTATGGATTCCCTTAAAGTATTTCACCAGAATGTAGTGACACCAAGGGAAAGTAAATACTTGAGAATTATTGTTCATTGTGGAGTATATAAATATTTGAGGATGCCTTTTGGTATCAAGAATGCACCTTTACACTTCCAAAGAATGATGAATGAAATCTTCCCTGAAGAACTTTCAGAAGGATGGTTAATCATTTACATTGATTATATTATTGTCTGTTCCAAAACTTGAGAAGAACATATGTACAGATTATCCGGAGTTTTGACAAAAATACAATCTGTAAAGATGAAAATTTCTTTGAGGAAATGCCATTTCAGATTCAAAGAACTTAAAGCACTGGGACATGTAGTATCTTTTTTATCCCTTGGAATTGACAAGAACAAGGCTTCAGAAGTATTACTGAAACCCATTCCTCAGAGCAAAAAACAAATTTAGGAATTTTTGGGGGTTTCAGGATATTACTGGAACCATATTGAAAATTTTGAATCCATAGCAAGACCTCTTCATAAATTATGTGACAAAGACACAGTATTTGAAATGACTGTTGACAGAGGCAAAGCCTTTGAATCTTTGATACAAGCCTTGACCACTGCTCCACTCTTACTGATTCCAGAATTTAAGCTTCCTTTTAAGCTTCATATTTATGCATCAGGAGATAGACTTGGTGCTGCACTTCATCAAGTCCAGATTATTACTGATAAACCTGTGGAAGGACCCATATGCTTCATATCCAGGCAAATCAAACCAGCTGAAGCAAGATATGGAGCCAGTCAAATGGAGTGCTTATGCCTTGTCTGGGCCTTGGAGAAGCTAAATTACTTTCTGGAAGGATGTGTTTTTGAAGTGATAACAGATTGTACTTCTGTTAAGTCACTTTTAAACATGAAGACTCCTAACAGCCATATGCTCAGATGGCAAATAGCCATACAAGAGTATAAGGTCAATATTACCATTGTTCATAAAGGTGGGAATTTTCATAAAAACGCATATGGACTGAGCAGATGGCCATTACCAAATAATATTAATAATCCTGCTTATGTTCCAGAGGAAGCTTCTCCACAAATCCCCATAGAAGGAATCAGTGTTACAGACCTGAACACCACTTTCTTTGAGGAGGTAAGAAACAGTTATACTAAGGATAAAAATAGTAGCATTTTATGCCAATTACTTACTAAGGACTGTAAAGACAATTCTTTGATACATGCCTTAGATGAGATATGGAGAAAAACATATGATGAAGGAAGATTCCACTTACTAGATGGTATAATTTACCACAGAACTAAGCATACATGTGTTATTACAGTTTTAGACAGATCCTTAATCAATCTTGTACTTAAAGAATGCCATGACATCCCTTTCTCAGGACATCTGTCTGAGGACAGAACAAGAGAAAAAATAAAGACCTGCATATGGTGGCCAATGTGGCAGAAAGATGTTGCAGAGTATTGCAAAACCTGTGACAGATGTCAAAAAGCAAATAAATCCACTGGCAAAAGACTTGGAAATATGATCAAGATCCAAGAACCCAGAAGACCTTGGGAGCTTTTCCATATGGATTGGGTAACTGGTCTGCCACCAGGGGTGACAGAAGCTATAATGCTTGCCTAGTGATTGTTGACAGATTTAGTAAGACTCCAATATTTCTACCATGTCACAAGGATGATACAGCCATGGATACAGCTCTTCTGATATGGAATAGAGTAATATCATGGACTGGCATATTCACAAACATCATCAGCAACAGAGATCCCAAATTCACCTCAGCACTATGGAAAAATCTTCACCAACTATTTGGGACAAAACTATCCTTCTCCACAGCGTACCACCCACACACTGATGGTCTAGCTGAAAGGATGATCCAAACCTTGGAAGATATGGTAAGAAGATTTTGTGCATATGCCCTTGAATTCCAAGATTGTTATGGATTTACCCATTATTGGTGTACTCTTTTACCAGCACCAGAATTGTCATATAAGACATCCATCCATTCCAGTACCAACAAAACTCCTGCTATTCTAGAAAAAGGATGGAATCCCAAATTACCTCAAGATTCCTTAAGGAAAGAACTGGTTGAAATACATCCTACAGCTGCTAGCTTCAAAGGAATACTAGACAAAGCTAGAAAGCATGCAGTAAGGTGCATGGAATACTCTTTTTCATATGCTAAGGACAAATAGGACAAGTCACATGCTACTCCAGATTTCAAAGTGGGAGATTTAGTACTTGTATCGACCACTAACTTGAATAACATAAAAGGATTTAAAAAGATCAAAGATTCCTTTTCAGGACCTTTTTTTTTGAAGGCCTTCCATGGAGGAAATTCTGTTGAAGTAGAATTATCTGAAGAACTTAGCAATAAGCATCCTACATTTCCAGTGAGCTTGATAAATCCATATAAATCTAGTGATGCTGAAAAATTTCCTTTGAAAAAGAAAGGTCCCCAAGCTATACCTCCTATTGAATCATCTGGTATTAAGAAGATAACCAATGTTCTCAAAGAAAGAAAGATGAGAACCAATAAAGTAAGGGAATACCTTTTTAGGTACAGTGACCCAGCTTGTGAAGGTGAATTTTTAGCAGAAAAGGACATAACTGAAGCTACTAAACTTCTCAGAATATTCAGACACACTAAAAGTAATGATATTACAAAGTAATATTCTCTTTTAGGGGGAGGGAATGTGAGCCTTAGAGGTATTTTCATATACCCAAAAGACCACAAATAACAAAATAGGATATAAATATAAATATAATAAATTTATTTATATTATCAAAATGAAAAATTAAAGTATAAATACAGATTAATATACAAAAATAGAAATTTAATTATAATTTAAAATAAAAATTACATTAAATTTTAAAATTGTGAAATTGCATTTTTACTTGAAAAAATTAAGTAAAAATGAATTTTTAATAAAATTAATGAAATTAAAATATTTTTGGTAAAACGTTAGATAAAATATATTATAGATTTTTATTTAATAAATAAAATTAAAAAAATTACTTCACCATTGGATTCCTCATAAAATATAAGGTGGGGTCACCTCTGGGTAAATTTCTGTAACCCAACTCTAAATAAGCTTAAATTAAGTTTTTATTATTTTCTGTACAAAAGTTGAAAATCCTCAAAACCTTAATTTAATTCACACCACATGTGGTTTCAACCATCAATTTCTGTGTCAAAATTGAGGTGTTGTGTGCAGTTTAGAAGTTATGAGGAATTTAAGTATTTTCAATTGAAATGTTGAAATGTGTCCGTGTATTACATAAGTGAACTGTAATTTACATATGAGGTATCAATTATTAAATTTGTGTACTGTAGAGCTCAATTGAATTGTATGTGTAAATTACAAGTGTATTACATGATGAGGACTTAAAGAAAAAATAAATTGGAAACATTAATTCTGGGGGGAAAAGGTACTCTAGCTCCAAGGGGGAGCCAGACCCCCAGAATCCTTGATGACAGGCATGGGATGTCAAAATCCATGCAAAATTTCATCACTTTTGGCCTGGAATTGAGTCACAGACCCTGTGACTCAATTAATGACGAGGTTGTGATACCAACCAAGGCAGTTTTAACTGTTTCCAAGAGGGTAAAGCTACCCTTAAGTTGAAACAATCTTAGTGAAAACAGTTTTAACTGGCTTCTACGTCTCTTACACACATTATGACGTGCTTTGAAGGCTCTAGACCAGGTATTACTATAGTAATGGCTGATTTAAGGGTCTAAAATGGCTAAAACCAGCCCTTTTTTGGTCTAAACCAGGGTTCAATGATGCCATAATTGGCTTTTCTGTTGTCAGAGTGTTTTCCACGACTGAAAAAAGTAAATTTTACCTTTGGAGTAAGAAAATTGATAGCTATAAAAGAATGTCTTCTTTGCCCCACTTTTCTCTTCATGTTAGAATCTTTTCCTTTTATAATTAGTTTAAGCACTGTTAATCCAATCAATAAAATATTCCAACCACCCATTTCATATCATTTTAAACCTTTTAAAAATGTTAAAAGATCATTATAATCTTTGTTTGTAGCTCTTATAATCATTTTTACCCCTTGAACCACCCATAAGTGAATTAAAGCATCTTTCATCACTGTTAGCTTTGTCACTTTGTTTCCAAATTCACTCTGGTCACTTTTGGGCATGTTTTCTCTTTAAATATCTTTTCAAATACTTTGCTCTTTAATTCATTTCTTGCAGCTCTTTGCTCAATCAATTCCAATTGAAATTGCTCTTGAATAAATTTCTTTTGTAGCCTTAAATATCTCTTGTAGAGTATTTTTGGATAAATATTTATTGTTGGTAAAACAATGAATCTTTAAAATATTATTGTTTTATACTTATAAGGTTAAAAACAGTAAAATTGGCGTTTTTTCTCTTAAAAATACTATTTCATACCATTTTTAATCATATTTTTACCTCATACAAATTTTGAGGACAGGAAAAGTACTTGATTTCTAATAAAAGTTTCATATCCACACCTTACACAAGAATTGTTTGTAAAAGGAGATCTGTTATTAGATGATTTTATTAAGGGATTTATACAAAGGAAGTGTTATATTTGAAACCCAAAAATTCAGGTTTTTGTTTACCAATCCCACATCTAAATATTTGTGGGATCTACAAAATCCCAAAAATTAGATGTGAGATTTGACCCCAAAAAAATCACATATTTTTAATGTTGGATTTGGAAGTTTTTAGATTCCCTAATAGTTTAATTTTATCTCAAAAAAAACAATTATTTTTTATCATTTTTTTTTCTCTTTATGTTTAAATTTTGATTAATTTTCTTTTTATCATTACAAAATCCTGCTGGTAAAAGCATGTAAGCCCTTATGTGTTTTTACCATATGATGGCCAAAACATGTAATTTTATGGTAAAAATATTCAAATAGGTCATTTTTCCAAAAAAAAAAAATGGCTCAAAAAAAAATTTATGTCAATATTTTTTTCCTTTTTAGGTGTCTCCTATATTACTCTCATTTTTTTCAGTATTTTTCTAAAATTATTTTTTAAATTGACCAATTCCAAAAAATGGCACAAATGATTCAAAAATTAAGAAAAAAATATGTATCTTATAGATTTGGTCACTTTCTTTTTTTTGAAAGAAAGGTGAGCTTCTTGAGATATCTTGAGAATATTTTCCTTATTCTTTTTACAAAAGTTTTAGGGTAAAAGATAAAGCTAAAAACCTCAAAGTGAAAACCCACTTTTAAGGCTTGATTTTTTACCCTCAAAATTGTTTCAAATATTGAGGAAAAAGCTTTTCATTAGCTCTCAAGAAGCTTAACTCTATTTAAAAAAAAAGTGACCAAATACATCAGCTGAGTCATTTTTTCTTAATTTTTAAACTATTCGTGGAAGTTTTTCTAAATTGGTCAATTTAGAAATAATTGTAAACAAATACTGAAAAAAAGAGATTAATATAGAAGCCACCTAAAAAACAAAATAAACTTAATTATGAAAAGGTTAAAATACCCTTATGAAGGATTTTTCATTTATAAAATGTCCTATATGGGTTTACCATCAAATTATGTGTTTTTGCCATAAATTGGTCAAAACACATAATTTTTTAGTAAAAACACAAAATATTGCATGTGCTTTTACCAGAACGTATTATAAAAACAAATGAATAAATGTTTTTTTAGTGAAATTTTCATAAAATTATATTCAATATAAAATTAGTTTAATTTTTTTTCTCAAAGAAAAAAAACTTTAAAGATGATTAAAAAACAAAAAAGGAAATTTAATTCAATTAGATCTAAATTAAATTAAACTATTTTCAATTCTTAGTTAAAATAATAAATAAATGTATATATGTATATTAGGGAATCCAAAAACTTCCAAATCTAACATTGAAAATCCTGGGGTTTTTGTGGGGGAAAAATACCACATTTATATTTTGGTATCTTTATAAATCCAAAAGAAAATTAGCTGTGGGATTTGAGAAACCAAAAAAACCTAATTTTTTTGGGTACCAAATCCTAAATTTTCTAAACAAAATTTGGAATTTCCATTTAGAAATCTCCCAATAAAATCAATAAATAATATTTCAATTTTTTACATCCTCATCACAGATATCCTTTTTTCCTAACCCCAATTGATAATTCCCAAGAGAAAAAGTCCTGATTAGCTTTTCAATTATTTCTAAGATTTATATAAAAAATACCTGTTTCAAGATTCAAATTATAATTCAATTGAAGGATATATTATTTTCTCATGTGAAATTTATGGAAGAATTTAAATTTGACCATTTGGAACACATTATTCACCATAAATATATATAAAAAATTACTTAATAAACTTAACTGAAGATAAATTCAAAAAATCATTCCATGCCACATAAGTCTCTTTCTAAATATTAGTTAAAAAGATACAGAATGTTACAAAATTCCAAAATTATTCAAGGTTTAAAAACAAAATCATTCAATTTTATTGTCCATTTCATTTTCAATATTGTTGTTCAATTGGAATAGGACAGAATTGTGTAAATCTGGGATGCTTTTGGGGGTTATCCAGGGATATATTGTTCTATATACTCATAGGATTATTACATGTTTTGTGAGACTCAAATGAATAACTATCAAGTGTCCTTATTCCAATGAAATATTCAAATCTTTAGCATTAACGCAATGTGAGTGGTCTTCAGGTTGTTCTTTATTTATTTATTGAAGCTTGATAGAATTGCTCCAAAGGCCCTGAAAGGATGTTCAATAAATTTTTTACTGTAAAAAAATGTGATTGTTGAGGGATTTTTATTTTTTTAAATGTAAACAGTCTTTTGAGAACTTATATATAAAAGCATATTTAGGTAATAAATTTCACTGCAGCTTTCATGTGATCTAAAAAATCAGCTCATGTAGTTAAATGTGGGTTTTATGGGTTGATTGAATGATTCAAATGTGTATCAATATATGAAGATAGGAAGGATCCCCACAAGTTTTATTCAAAGGATCAGTATTTTCTTTCCGATTTGGCTTATGCGAGCTCTGCATATATAGAACCAGAATATATGGCCTCTCTATCTCATTATGATTATAATATTAGTATTAACCTCTTAATTTTACAATCCAGGATCCGAATTGAGAATTCTATTGGAATTTTCAAGGGTTCATAGTCATCATTACAAAAAATGTGTAATAAGATCAGGAAAGAGGTGAAAATTCAGATTTTTTTTATTTTCTTTAATAACATTCTTTCAAAAATTGGGGATAAATTCAAGGATCTTTTTATGATGAAGCTCCTCCATAGTTAAAAAATATTTTTCATTATGGCCATTTCAATGAAAATATGAGTATTATGCAAAGGGTCAATCCATTAACTTTAAAATGGTATAATAATTAATAATTATCTTTTGAGTTACTATTGAATACATAAGTAGTTTATTTGGTTCAAAGTATATTATTTCATAAAAACAAAAAACACTTTCTTATTTCATGTGATATTTTTTTTCTTGTTGGTATAGCTATTAAATTTCAGTATCATCGTTAGGTTTTTTTTCTTGTATTGTAATTTTCTAAGAAATAAAATTAGTGAAAAAATAGGTAATTTCTCTTACATATGATATCATGTTTTATCTCACAGGTATGTTTCAAATACATAGTATAAGTATTAAGGTAATTTTTGATCATAATGGCTTTAATTGGTTTTTTGAATTAATTTTTTATATGATTTAATCTTTTGGGAAATTTATTATTGAGGGTTATTTATTGGCTTATTTTTTTGCTCAATTTTTAATTATATGCTATAAAGAACTTTTTTGGTAAATTCAATCTAATGGTGGAATTGTTTATATTTTCTACTTATTTATAATAAATTAAATTCCTCAATAACTTTAAGTAAAATTTAATAATAATAATGTGAGTTTTCCAAATGTTGATTACTTGAATCTTTCAGAAAAAAAAACCACTTCATTTTTTATAATTTTTTATTTTATGTGATACAAGTAGGAAAAAATAGACTAATTACAAGATTTTTTCATTTTTTTTTTCCATTTTATTATCTTTTTCATTTATCCCTAAGTGATCAAGAATAATTTTTCTAAGCTTTTAGGGGTTAAATCTAAATATTAATTACAAATCTTGAATAATTTTCTGTTAGCTTCAAATGATAATCTAAAATGGGTTTTTCTCTGAGTTATTTTGTACTTTAATTGAGTTTTTTTGTGGTTTTATGTGATATCTCAAATGTTTTCTAAGTTAATTTAATGATTTTTAGTTGTTTTTGAAAAGTTTATTTCAAGCTTAAGAGCAGGAAAATGAACTTCATGGCCAGTTTCGTCTATTGGAGTGGGGACAGAAATAAAGTCTTCTTATTGTATAAAAGAGAAATCCCCAAATTTACATGCATCAATATCATTTTCATTTGAATGAACTCTATTATGAAATTAATTTTTGGTAATCATTGAATTGGAAAAATCTTTAAATTAATTTTTTGTGGTCAATTCAGTTTGTCTGAAGCTAATAACTCTCATAATAACTCCAAAGAGATTTTTTGTTGTTATTATTTTTCTGCCATTGGATAATTTATTCAAATAAATCACAAAATTATTTACAGTTTGAAAAATTGAGGATGGCTTATTGAAAAAATGAACTTGACAAATGATAAAATTTAATTTTTATGTAATGGTTTCATCAATAAAAACATATAAATTGGTGTGATGATCTATTATAGGAAGTTTAAATCATTATTTATTATCTTTCTTAGTGCTTATTGATGAAACTGTGGAATTATTTAATTTCTTATGTTTGGTTCAGGAAATATTCAAGGACTTTCTTGAGGTTTTGATAAAAAACATTTGTTTTCTATTGGCTCAGGTATATAAGCTCTTACTGTAAGAGGATTGATGACCACCTTGAATCACTTGTTTATGGAGTAAAATTGGTCCTTAAAATACCATTTTATGATCAAATGACTTCAAAGGATGATGGATATTTTTGGAAGATGGAGGAATCAAATAATTTTTAAGAATATCATAATGGACTAATATCATTGTTTTCAGAACCATTTTATCATTAGATTAATTCAAATGATGATTAAATAGATTAGGAGATTGATTGGGTTTGGAATTTTACTTTTATTTTTTAATTTCAGATTCTTTTGGATATTTGGAAATACGATGATTAATCAAAATAATTTCCCTTATATGATCCACCCCTAGAGTAATTGAAATAAATATATCAATAAAATATTTTCATTATTTTGAGCTTCAATTAATCATGATTTAAAAAAAACATCAAAATAAATGTGAATATTCAGAGATTAATATTAATTATTGATAATTGTTCTATTAAAAAAGAATAAAGAGTTAAGTATGATAAAAGATTATATAATATCAATCATCATTCAATTTAATAAATATTTAAAAAAAGATTATCTTTACAAAAACCAAGTAGCAAGACAATTTTTTTATTTTGATTGGAATCATTTTTTTCAATGAAAAAAATCTTTCAAAACAATTTTTAAGTTTTTCTGAGGTGTTTGTTAACTATATACTTTTTATATAATTAATTTAATTATTAAAGATAATTAAATTGGAAAATATTATCACAAAGAGAAAATTTCTCCTAAATCATTCAAAACAAATTTTCAATTTCTTCAGGTAAAAATGAATTGAGTCTCATTACTTGCAAGTCTAAAGGTGTTTCATTATTCTAGTGGATGATTGGAAGTCAACATTATGATTGGTGTGATAGGTGATGAAATTGTTTACTGATAATTTTGTTGATGAAAAAAAAAAACCAAGAAAAAATTTTGGAAAGGAAATGTAACAAAAAATATGATAATACATCTATATCAGAAGTCGCCACAAATAAATAATTAAAAACAATTATTTGATGAGATACCTAGAGATTATTTACTAAAAAATAGAGAATAATTTTAAATTTAATTTCTAGGAAATAAATAAAAAATACATTACTAAAATACTTATTGATTGTGGGTTTTCTTATTGACAAGATCTCAATAAGATTTTGTTTTCCTTAATTTGATAATTGAAAGTAATTAAAAAATATTTGTTTTTAATTATGAAACAGTTAAAATAAATTTCAATAATCTTCTTTCAATTTACTTCAAGGTAATGAAAATTGTTTAATTTTTTTCTAAATTGAGTTGGAGGAATTATTTCTTTTCTCTGAGTTCAATAAATGGTTTCAATGATGAATTTTCTTTCAAAAAAAATATTTTTTTGATCAAGGAAGATCTTTATTTAATGAAAAAATGTAATCAATTCATTTGAAACAAACTTTCATGAAAAAAATTCCATTTTAAATTATTCTTTTTCTTCAAAAAAGAAAAAAACTCCATTGTTCGCAAAATATTCAATTGAAAATTCCTCAAATTAATACATACCACAGTATATAGAACATTTCTTTCAAAATATTCTCTTCCAAAAATCTTTGGTCTTCTACTCAGAATCATTTGCTGATTATTTAATTAAAAATGAAGAAGCTGATGAAGAATATATAATGCCACATGTCACAACTATGTATTACTTTATGGAAATATTTCCTTTACCTCATAGAAAGTCCTGGAAGAGTTGATTTCTGAAATTTTTTTCCTTGTTGAATTTTGCTTTCACAAAACATGCTTTTTACTGAAGTTTTCTTTCCTCAAAGTTCAATTGATGTTTATTACTTTTGTCACATGGTGGAATGACATCTACAGCTCTCTTGTATTAGCCAGTATTTCAACTGCTTTAATAGATTTTTTGGCAAGATTTCTCCTTTTTGAGGTCTGTAACACAGAATTGTGACTATAAATTGGTTACCAATTTCATGGGTTTGATTCTTGTTGGAGAGAAGGGGAGGTCTCAATCAACCAACAAAGAATCAATGGGTTTTCTTCTTCATTGGAATACAAGGGTTCCTTGTAGGCTCCTTTTGTTACTATTTTAGCCCAATAAGGATGAAATGAGTAATACCGTCAGCTACATGCCATTTGTAATGCAGTGCTCCAAAGCCAGAGGGTACTTTCACATTGTGGAATGTGATCTAAAAATTTCCAGTATGTCACAACCACAGGAAAACCCTCCCAATTTGTAATTTATGGTAACTCATTTTCTTAACTACTTTATGTCCAATTGGATACTTGTTGTTTTTAGTGGCCTCTTGGCCACACTCATTTCTTCTGGCCAATACTAGCCTCAAATTTCATTTATAGCCCACAGGCTGTATCCTGAACCCTATGGCCTTTTAGGCAATTTCCATAACCCCAGGCCATTGCACTGGAATTTGGCCTGGGGGTATTCTCAATCTTCCAGAAGCCTATGGCCCTCTAAGCCACCCCCTTTGATTAGGGGGTCTTGGGCCATTTAGGCCTCTTTTGACATAAATCCAATGAGGCTAAGGGGGGCCACCTAGCCCCATTTTGACAAACTAATTTTCAAGGGTAAAAATTTCCAAAAGCCTCATCATTGTCCATCTGTACCATGGCCCCTGGAATTCACCAGAGGCCATCAGCCATCCCTGAAGAGGCTTTCCCCTGAAGAAAAGGGAAGGCCTTCCCCAGTCCTAGCCCCAAAACCACAGGAACCATGAATGGGGAATATTTGGTACTATATGCCATTATGCACCATTTTTTCTCAATAATTTAAAGGCTTGATTCTTCCATTAAAATTCAAGTCACCAGTCCACCAATACATTCCAAAGGAAGACTTTCATGCAATCAATTTTGTAATTAAGGGGGGCACTTATAAGGCTATTCAAGAACACCAATCACATGGCCCTTCAGGAATTAATTCTTTCCACTTCAACAGTATTCCCCCAGGGAAATACTGGTCAAGAATTTTTCCAAAGGGTAATTCCAAGAGGCTGTCATCTTCAAAATCTTTTCTCAAGGAATCAAGAGCTCCATCACTCCTTGAACAACACAATCATACATACAGGCTGTATTCCAGAAACCTATATGGCATTGACCCTTTTGGGTTAATTAATTTATACATTGTGGAAATTCAAGGCACACAGTTCATTTCTCATGATGCCCAAGCTGTATTTTCCCAAAACAGCCAATATTTCTGTATACCAGCTATACAGTTTGGTCTCAAACCCTCCAGGATCAGTCTTTCAGCTTTTCACATATACTGGCCATCATTTTCAAGCCCTTGTGACTTTTTCACAATTTAATTAATCTATTGTATTTATTTTATTATTATTTTCTTTTCATTTTTTGCAAGTAGATACTGATATCCATAAGTCAGCCGTTTTCACCTTATTTTTCACCTGTCAGTGGATATTGGTGGTCATATCCTTTACTAATTCCATTGTTCTTTCTGGCAGGTTTAAACAGTAAATTAAGGATTCATTTGTTTGGATCTTTGGCCTTTGGCTTCTTTCTTATTATCTTCTGCATATTTTTACTTTCTATTGTTCTTTATTAAAGGATTATATTCTTTAACTATTTCTCTATTTTGTTTGGAGCCCTCCAAGTGAGTTCTCAATTTTTTAGTGCCAGGCCACTCTTGTTATTTCCAAGAGCCCCTGTGAAACAGTATTTGTTGGTCTCAGTGTATGATTTTGTGGTCATGAATGTATTTAAAGCTTCAACTATGGCTGCAACATAGATAATAAGAGTAAAATTAGTATTTAGTAGATTCTTAGTGCTTTAATATAGATAAATTGTGGTGGGTAGGGCTATTGAAAGCCCTGGATTCATTTTTATCAAATTTTCTCATTATAATAAAAGCTAAAATAATTAAGATTCTAATTATACCTGAGTATTTTCAAAGAATATAGCTATTGGAGAAAAATTTACTATGTAGAAAATCAAGAGAAGAATGGGTATTTCTCTTTTGATAAGAGAAAGGTCCCTTTTTATCCTGAAATTGGGTGGAAGGACCATTGATTTTTTCCAAATAGGGGGAATGAATATTTTTTCACCTCCAAGCACAGGATTGTGGTTAATACATACCCTTTATACCCTTTATTGGGCTCAGATTTCAAAACAACATCTAGGCAGTTTTCACCCATACAGGGTAAAATTTTCCACTTGGGGACCACCTAGCCTTCTTCTGACATGTATGACATGTAGAATGCTGTACAGAACCTGTACCCAGACCCTATGAAAATTACACTATGAGGTTCCAAAGGATAAAAAGGCTCCTTTTTAGAACTTACACCTCATATAAAAGGATATGGGATAGTATCCCATAGTAAAGGTGTATTGACCAAACTGTGGGATTTCAATCTTAAAAATGTCAAAGCTTTGTAATTTTTTGAGATAATGAGCTCAAATTTGGTTCATTTTGTAGCCCTAGACTAGGTATACAAAATGGTATCTCATTCAATATGGCAAAGCTATACCACTATTAACATATGGTTTTTCCTCAAATCCTGTATAGATTTTATTTTCTCCATAACTTTTGTTCTAGATGGGTTGTGAGAAAATTGATGGAAAAATTATAACACATTGATTTTTCCATTTCCAAAAAAGACCCCATTTTGGGCATCTCACACTAAAGCTGTAGAAGCTGGATGAGAGGTGAACATCTTTTTGACTCATATTTGGCATAATTTTGGCCATAAATTCTGTAGTCTTGATGATATCTTGATTTGGGTAGTACCATCTTATAACCTTTATTGAGAGATTCAATTTGAACACCCATTTGATGGGGCTCTTCCTCTTTCTCTGGATTTTATTTGAGAGGTGAAATTTCAGGTTTATTCTCAGTTCTTACTTTGAGCAGGAATAACTTTTTTCTTATGTTTCTTATGTTTATGGGATTTATATATTTGAAAAAGAGGTGTTTTTCCACTATCTTTGAATATAATTTATAATGTATATTTTGGCTCAGTTCCATTCTTGTGGTATTTTTCTCTACCATTGGTTTATGATATTTTGGCTGACATTCTTGTGCTCTGGTTTTGGGTCACAGGCTGACATACTCTCCCTTGACAAAAGGCTCATCTTTGATGAGACTGTTAAACCCTCCTGGAGGCTCTGAATCTTCTAAGGTGAATTTCACCATCTGGTATGACATCCTCTTCCAAACATTTGTCTTGATCAGATGTCTGGTTCTTTAATCTGACCAGGTAATTTCTATTGTCTTTTCCATTGAGTCTGATCTTCCTAGCCTTGATAATCTTTTTTACTTTACCAGGGGAGTTCTCCACTTCCTCCATGTCCTGTGGAGTTTGGCTGTTGTTCCTGGAGGGGAAATTATCCTCTCTGGTTTGGTGCCAAGGTTTAACAAAGCTCACTGGGAACACTGGGTGTTTCATGGAGAATTTCTCTGTGATTATTACTTCCATTTCATTCTTCCCTATCAACCTAATGATAGTGAATGGTCCCACAAATTTGTCTCTCATTTTATTGAGGCCTTTAATATTATTTCAGCTCAAGGTATACACCAGCGCTTGGTCACCTTCCCTGAATTAAGGTTCCTTGTGGGTCATGTCATACCTCTTCTTGTTATATTCTTTTGCTTCAGTGTCACATGATTTTTTCTACATATCATGGATCTCTTTGAATGTGGGGTGGATATTTAGAAGGTTCTTCTCCAATTGATTCACAGTAAATAAGGGGTTCTATCCTTTCTCTACCACTGAGGGTGATTTCCCTGTGGTGGAGTGCTTACTGGTTTTGTCAGAAAGTTTTATATCTGGAAAAGGTTTAAACCAATCATGAGGGTATCCTTCAGGATATTTATATTCCATTTCATAGGCCCAAAATCTTCTGATGATTTCTTCCATTGATTGGATCATCCTTCCAGCTATTCCATCTGTCTGTGGATGGTAAGCTGTATAAAATGCAAGGTTAGTCCCAAAAATATCATAGAGGCTGTTCCAAAATTCTGATGTGAATTTTGGGTCCATTTAACTGATGATGATCTTAGTTACTCCACAAGTAGCTATGATTTTATTCCAGAATAACAGTTCTATGTCCATAGCTGTATCCTCCTTTTGGAACTGTAGGAATCTAACACTCTTGCTAAACCTTTCTACTATTACTAGGCAAGTATTGTAGTTCTCCTTGCCCCTGGAAAAGGCCTGGTACACAGTAAATGTTAATTATTTCCCATGGGTGCTTGGGAACCTCTTTATGTTTGAATAGTCTATACTTTTTCCCATGCCTTATTTTTTACTTCTTGAATATTTTCAAATTTTTTATATATTTGCTAAGATCCTGTTCCCACTGAGGCCACAAAGCTGTTCTTTCTATCCTCTCTTTGGCCTTATCTTCACTAATGTGTCCCATGTAGGGGCATTCATGTCATTCTTGAAGGATCAGTGAGGCATGGTATCTTTCTATCACTTTGAGGGAATTTTTCTCTCTGTGATAGAGGAGTCCATCTATAAAAGAAAGTTTTTGTCCTCATAGTCCTTCAACCAAGGTTCCTCTAACTGAAATTCCAGCTCTGGTCTCCTATACTTTTTTTGAAGGAGTGACATCAATATGCTACACTATTTGTGTTTTGCATGAGATTTTTAACTGAATTAAAAGATTCATTGTGTATATCAGAGGAGCTTATCCCTAATTTGGTGCTTCTTTATCTTCTGGCCCAATATGGTCAGTATCTTGGGTACCACTTCCTGGTGCTCATTCTGAAAAGTTAAATTTTTTCTTCCTATCTATTTCAATTAAATGGATAGGTCTTTTAGCAGCTACTTTAGGCTCAGAGGTTGGATTTCTTTTTACATTGTCCAATGGCCATCTACTGAGGCCGTCTGTGTTAGTATGGCTTTTGAATTCCTTTTATATGATGGTAATATTTCCCCTATACTCTTGGATGGCTATTTTCCCCCTCAACATGTGTCTATTAGTAGTATTCATGTTGATTAGAGACTTGAGTGCAGTACAGTCTGTGTATACCTCAAAGACCTAACCCTTCAATTATTAATGGATTTTTCTATATCCCATACCATATATAAACATTATTTCTGAGTTTCTCCATGCCTGGACTCTGAATATTTCAATTTCCTGGAGATATAACACATTACTCCTTCTCTAAGTTGACCATCCACAATTTTTCTTTGGTGAAGAGCTGCTCCCAAACCTTGGCTGAAAGCTTCATCTATGTACAATTTGAGTGGTAGCTAGAGTTCAGGTAGCGTAAGTACAGGTGCATTGGTGATTTTATGTTCAATCCTCTCATATTCATCCATTCTCTCCTTGATAATCTCTAAGACTACATCTTTTGAACATAACTTGTGAGCCTTAGAGGTATTGTCATATACCCAAAAGACCACAAACAAAAAATTAATATACAAACATAGATAAGATAAATTTATTTACATTATTATAATAAGAATTAAAATATAAAGATGAACCTATATAAATGATCAAAATTATAATCATAATTTAAAAATAAAAATACATTAAATTTGAAAATGGTAAAAACACATTTTTACTTGAAAAAATTAAGTAAAAATGAATTTTTAACAAAATTAACCAAAATAAAATAATTTTAGAAAAAAGTTAAATAAATTATATCATAACTTTTTATCTAAAAAAGAAAAATATAAAATTTATTTCACCATTGGATTCCTTATAAAAAATTAGGTGGGGTCTCCTCTGGGTGAAATTTTTGTAAATCAACTCTAAATAAGCTTAAATTAAGTTTTTTGTATTTTCTGTACAAAAGCTGACTTTCCTCAAAAACTAAATGTAATTCACATCAAATGTAGTGTTAATAATCAATTTTTGTGTTAAAATTCAGGTGTTGTGTATATTTTAGAAGTTATGAGGGATTGAAGTATTTTCAATTGAATTCAATTGAATTGTCAAAATGTGCATGTGTATTACATAATTGAGCTTACATTTACATATGAGGGGTCAATTATTACAGTGGTGTACTGTAAAACGCAATTGAATTACATATGTAAACTGTAAGTATAATACATGATGAGGAATTAAAGGAAAAATAAATTGGAAAGATTAAATTTGGGGGGGAAAGGAACTCTAGCTCTAAGGGGGAGCTATACCCCCAAAATACTTTCTGTCAGGCGTGAGATGTCAAAATCCACACAAAAGTTAATCACTTTTGGCCTGGAATTGAGTCACAGGGTCTGTGACTCAATTGATGATGAGGTTTTGATACCACCCAGGGTGGTTTTAACTGTTTCCAAGAGGGTAAAACTACCCTTAAAATAAACCAATCTTAGTAAAACAGTTTTAACTGGTTTCTACGTCTCTTACACTCATTCTGACATGTTTTGAAAGCTCTAGGCCAGGTATTACTATAGTAATGGCTGATTTAAGGGTCTAAAATGGCTAAAAACAGCCCTTTTTTAGTCTAAACCAGGGTTCAATGAGGCCATAATTGTATTTTCTGTTGTCAGACTGTTTTTCACGACTTACAAGAGTAAGTTTTAATTTTGGAGTAAGAAAATTGATGGCTATAAAAGAATGTCTTCTTTGCCCCACTTTTCTCTTCATGTTAGAATCTTTTCCTTTTATAATTAGTTTAAAAACTGTTAAACCAATCAATAAAAGATTCCAACCACCTTTTTGAAATCATTTTAAACCTTTTAACCACGTGAAAAAATAATTATAATCACTTTTTGTAACTCTTGTAATCATTTCTACCCCTTAACCACCCCAAAAGTGAATTAAAGCATCTTTCATCACTGTTAACTTTGTCACTTTGTTTCCGAATTCACTTTGGTCACTTTTGGGTGTTTTTTCTCTTTAAATATCTTTTTAAAGACTTTTTTCTTTAATGAATTTCTTGCAGCTCTTTGTGAAATTAATTACAATTGAAATTGCTCTTGAAGAAATTTCTTTTGTAGCCTTAAATATCTCTTGTAGAGTATTTTTGGATAAATCTTTATTGTTGGTAAAACAATAAATTTTTATTATATTATTGTTTTATACTTGAAAAGTTAAAAGCAATAATATTGGCATGTTTTCATTATAAAAAATACTATTTCCCACTATTCATAAATAATTTTACCTTGTACAAATTTTGAGGACAGGAAAAGTACTTGATATTTTACCAAAGTTTCATATCCACACCTTATGTAACTTGTATAAGCTGCTAGTTATGTAAAAGGTTTTTTTATTTAGTTTCTTTAGTAGCTGGAAAGCCCAAATAAATATTTCATTTCTTTTATTCTCTTTGATGCTGACTTCTGCAGCACTGCTGCTGCTTTATTTTGGTCTATTTCCGGGCCAAGGCCTGAGACTTTATTCCCCAGTTCCAATAGCTCCTGTTGGCCAAAATTACACTTCTTAAGTGAAATTTTCCAATTAATAGGTGTTCACCTAATCAAGACTTTGTATTTAAGATGTGAATATGAAACTTTGATTAAAAATTAAGTACTTTTCCTTTCCTCAAAGTTTTTATAAGGTAAAATTTAATTAAAAATAGTAAATTTTAAGATTTTTGGAAGAAAAAACACCAAATTTGCTTTATTTAACTCTCTTATTACATAAAAATTAATATTATAAAGAGTTATTGCTCCACCAACAAGGAAAAATTAATCCAAAAATACTCTACAAGATATATTTAAGGCTACAAAAGAAATTTCTTCAAGAGAAATTTCAATTGGAATCAATTGAGCAAAGAGCTTCAGGAAATGAATATAAGAACAAATTTTTAAAAATAGAAATTAAAGAGAAAAAAAACCAAAAGTGAACAGAGTGAAGTTGGAAACAAAGTGACAAAGTTAACAGTGATGAAAGATGCTTTAATTCCCTTTTGGGGTGGTTCAAGGTTCAAAATGATTATAATAGTCACAAAAAATGATTATAATTATTTTTTTCGCATGGTTAAACTTTTTAAAAAGATATAAAATGGGTTGTTTGAGTTTTTTATTGATTGGCTTAAAACTGTTTGAACTAATTATAAAAGGAAGAGATTCTAACATGAAGAGAAAAGTAGGGCAAAGAAGACTTTCTTTTATAGCCCCCAATTCTCTTCCTCCAAAAGTAAAATTTACTCTTGTCATTAGTGAGACACACTCTGAAAGCAAAAAAGTTAATTATGGAATCATTGAGCCCTGGTTTGGACCAAAAAAGGGCTGGTTTGAGCCATTTTAGACCCTTAAATCAGCCATTTCTATGATAATACATGGTTTCAAGCATTCAAAACACATCCTAATGTGTTCAAGAGAAATCAAAATCAGTCAAAACTGTTTTTACTAGGATTTTTTTTAACTTAATGGTATTTTTATCCTCTTGGCAACAGTTAAAACTGCCCTGGTTGGTATCAAAACCTCATCATCAATTGAGTCACAGACCCTGTGACTCAATTATAGGCCAAAAGTGATGAACTTTTTCATTAATTTGGGCATCTAACCCCTATCAGCAATGAATTTGGGGGTTTCTGGCCCCCTTGCAGCCAAGATTCCTTCTCCCCCCCCCCCAGAATTAATCTTTTCAATTAATTTTTCTTTAATTCCTCATCATGTATCATACTTGTAATTTACATATGTAATTCAAATGATTTTTTACAATAAATAACTTTAATAATTGATACCTCATATGTAAATCAAAGTTCACTTATGTAATAAATGCCCCCATTTTGACATTTCAATTGAAACTACTTCAATTCCTCATAACTGCTAAATTACACACCACACCTAAATTTTGACCCAAAAATTAATCGTTAACACCAAATTTGTTGTCAGTTTAATTAAGCTTTTAAGTAATTTAAAATTTCCATACAGAAAATACTAAAAAAAAAAACTTCATTTAAGCCTATTTAGAGTTAAGTTACATAATTTTCACTTAGAAGTGACCTAATCTAATTTTCTTATTAGGAATTAAATGTCGAAAAAAAATTTCTAAATTTGTTTATTAGAAAAAAAAAATATTTTTAATATTTTTTTACTGAATTTTCTTTTTTAAGTAAAATTTGTATTTTCACAATTTTTTTAAATTTTTAAATTGAATTTTTTCTTTTATATTATATTAAAATAAAAAAAAAAAAAATTAATTTATATTTCAATTATTTTTTTTTATTTTTATAATATAAATAACTTTTTATTATTTATAATTTCAAAAATTATTTTTTTTTATTTTTGGTCTTTTTGGGTATATAAAAATATCTTGAAGGCTCAAATTTTATATTTATTAAAGAAGAATTCTTCCTATCTCTCTTATTATATGATAATATTATCAATTTATAATACCATCCATCCTTTCAAAATTTCTTCTTGAAATATTGTGTAAATAATCCATTGGAATTTGGCTAGTAAATTTTTGATTCAAAATGGAATCCTTATGTATTCATATATTCCTATATGGCATATAATTCTTAAAAGTTTTATGGGATTTGGTTTAACTCCATTCTTGTGAAAAACTTTTATGTAATTAATCTTGGTAATGTATTTGGATTTTTCCATCTTATCTAGGGAATGAATTATCCTTTTTATAGGGTACCTTTCATCCTTGGTGTATTTGTTCAATTCTCTTAGTTATCCAAAAAAATCTATATTTTTCATCATTCAAATTGATTAGCAAAGGTTTGGTTACTTCCAAAATTTCATTATTTACAATCTTTCTTATGAAATCCATATCTAAGAGCTTATTCATATTTTTTTCAATTTCATTCCTAGTTTCCAGGATTTCTGGGTATGGAGTTCTTCTCAGAATGGGTGGATAACTTCTTTCCATATCTAGATATAACTCTATGTCATGGCCTCCAATCTTGCCTAAGGGTTCTTTCCTTATGGAAAAATCTGGTCTGTTCTTTCTCAGAGCTCTTATTAAACTAAGTTTTTGTTTACTAGTGAGGTGAGAAATAAACTTTCCTTCTTTATATTAATTCAGTAATTCTTTCAAGGGGTCTTGGTTAGACAACTGGTATATATCAAGTGTAAATTTCTTTTAATTTTTGGTGCATATAGTAATATGCCTGTTTTTCATGTTGTAAATTTCAATTCCATACATCCTTTGATAGTCTGTTCCCAATAGTAATCCTTGGATATGGGAATTCTCAAGCACTCAAAACTCTGGGTTAATTCTAATATTACCCTTTCTATGGGGTATTATTATCTCTTTGATAATATTTCTAATGGAGGTCATCTTTCCTGATTAAATTTTGAAATTCTTTGCCTTAGTTTTCAAGATTTGTTTTTAAAAATTTCAAAATATTCTTTTGCCACTATTGAGAAATGTTCACCAATTCCAATGATCAATTGATGTTTAGTATTGTTAAAACAAACAGTCATCTTGATGGCTTTTTTTTGAATATATGCCATTACTTTAGTTGTTTCAACTAGGAATTTTTGTGCATCTTTTGTATTTTTTCACAAGTCTTTATTGGAATTTTCTTGTTTTAATCCTTACTTCAACTGTATTTCCTGGATTTCTAACTGGGTTTATTCTTAGTAATCCACCAGGAGTTCTTCTATTGGGTCTTGATTATAATAAGAGTTTTCTCTGATGGAATAACCCATAGATTCAGATTCATAATATTTTTCTTAAACTTATTCCTCTGGGAATTTTTCAATGTAATATATTTTTTTCTTTTCCTTTGGAAATTTGTTATCATATTTGTCTTTGAAATCACAATTTTGAAAAGATTTCTTTTTCTTAGGTACTTCTACCACTTTTTCTTTTTTTTTGTCTTTATTTTTAATATTAAAAGGCTTTTTTTTATTTAAAAATTTTGTCTTTATATATAGAATATTTTCATTATATTTTTCCTTTTCCTTACATCTTGAAATTTTTTGGAAATTTTTTTTAGATTTCAGTTTTGGTTGAAGCTTAATTTCACTGAATTCTTTAGTTCTCCTATCATTTGTGTTAGGATTTTGTGATTCCTCATCTGATTTTTTATATTGAGATTAATAGATTTAAGTCTTTTACATTTTTTAGGACACAACTCATAAGGATACTTTTACACTGAGTATTTATTATTCTCAAATGAAATGGTTTTTTTCCATATTCAAGTATCATTACTGTACTTCTGTATTATCTTACTCTTCCACCATGTCCAGTTTCTTCTTCCATGAATTTCTTTCATTTATGTGTACCCAATACTATCATTTCCTTTTAATTCAGATTTTATTCTGCCTGTAATCCAGTATTTTGGTATACTTGATACATCAATTAAAATTCCATCAATATAATAAATTAGTTTCATATTATCATATTCTCTTACACCAAATAATTTTTGTCCAACTTTAGGCTTCTAAAAGTTGTTTTAGTTCTTTATTCTCTTAATAATTCATTTTATATCAATCTTTTTTTTTTATTTTTATGGTTATTTATTCTCATTATTCAACAAGCCATTTTGTTTTATATCCTCTTTTTTGGTATAGAATATTTTACAAAACATTTTGCTGTTTTTAGAGTTTTATGTTTTATAAGAAATTTAAAAATTTGTTCATTTCTTGATTAATACATTCCCTATCTCTCTTTAATTTTTATTTCTCCTCTAAGACTTGTTTTAGTATACATTTTTTTTTGGTCTCCTCTGATTCTTTACTTATTTTGGTATAGTCCTCTTAAGGTGTATGAATATTTTTTGGTTTGTAAGTTATTAACCTCTTATAACCTTAAAATATTTTTTATTGAGTCTTTCAAACTCTTTTGAAGTTTTTTTTTTTTGAAAATTGAAAAATCTTTAACCAAATTTTATTACTTTTAATGTTACTCTAAAGTTTAACAGAATTATGTTAATTCTGAGGGGGGATATTATTTCTAATAGTAAGGCTACTGATTCTATCAGGATTATTTAAAACCATTTCTTTCTCTTGTGTGCTTGTTTTACTAAGTCAAACAGCTTGTTGATCATTGGTTCTGACTTTTTATGCCTCTGGTTTAAAGAAGTCTTATTTTTTCCCTTTGATCCTTTTCTTCTCCTGGAAACTACCTGGGATTGTGAAGAATGGTGACTATTGACCACTGATCTTCTTGTTCTTGAGTGGATTGAAGTCACTGAGGAGTCTTGTTGGTTTACCCCTTGTGAGCCTGAAGGAATCATAGTATACTCTGTCTGTTTTTGTTGTTCTTCTATGGTTTTTATAGTGCCTTGATCCTCCCTTTCCTCCAGGAGCTTTAACTCCCTGTTGGGATTCCACCCTTTGGCAATTACCATAAGGTATTTCAAATGTATCTATTCAAGAAATATCTTCTGGAATCCTGCCTCAAGTTATGCCCAGTTTGAAGCTATGTCAACCCTTTTGTTATCCATTCTCCATTTAAATTAACATTTGAGGAGTTGGTGGAGCTTAAGAATTTGATCCATATCCTTCCAGTCCTCTTGTTTTAGGTTCTTGTTGAATTGGAAGATGAATGGAAGACTTTTTATGATTTCCCTCAGTTTCCTGCCATTCACTATGGTGTCCAGACCCTGATCTTCTGGTTCTGAAAAATCCTGGTCTGTCCTCTGACTGGTTCCTGGGATTTCCAAGGCTCCTGACTTATACAAGGGAAATATTATTATTTTAAAGTATTAAAAAACATTTTTTTTCTTAGGATATTTACCTTTTACTTTTCCTTTTTCAATTTTTTTTTTCAGTTGATTTGGAAAATTTTCCTTTAAAGGTTACAACTGGGTTGATTATGATAATCTTCCCTTTACAATTTATCAAGGTTTGTTTACATTTTATGGAAACAGAGTTTTTTAGCTTTCTAGTTCTCTGAGTGGAAATTGATGTCCACTTTTTGTCTTTTATGAGGCTTTATCTGTGCTTATTTCCTTTTCCCTTATACATTTCTGTGTCTTGGGGTGCCACTGGTGTATTTCCCTGTGACTTGGTCTCAAGTGGTATGATATTTTCTTTCACTGAAACAAAGGATTATGGATTTTGTCAGTTAAGACTTCTTATTATTCTACTTTAAAGTTTTATAATGGCCTCTACTACAATATTTTTATATATTGTAACCTTTTTATTATGATTTATTATTTAAATTATTAATTAAATTTCAAAAATATTACTTTTTGGATGTATCTTTTACAGTTATATCCAAAAGATCTATAATATTATTATTTATTTAATTAAAAAAGAATAATTTTGAAAAGTTTTTTTATTTAATTGAAAATTTAAATTATAAATTTTTTCAATCATTCCTCTTAGAATTTTATTTAAATTACAGAATTATTCTTTTAATAAAAAAAAAAAAAAAAAAAAAAAAAAAAAAAAAAAAAAATATTCTCAAAATAATACTTTGATAAATAAATTATATTTAATCATATTAAAAATGAATTAAAAAAAAAGATAAAAAAAAAAAACAATTTTATATGATTATATACCACTGAAAAAAAAATAAAAAATAATAATAAGATATAATATTTCTATATATTATTATTTTTTTTACTAAGATAGTTTTTTTTATTTTTTTTTTTTAAAAAAAAAAAAAAAAAAAATTAATTATATTGATAAATAAAAATATAATAATAATTTTAATTAATAAAAATTTTAAAATAAAAAAGTTCAAAAAAAAAAAAAAAAAAGGTAAAAAAAAAAAAAAAAAAAAAAAAAAACATGGACAGGAAATCAAAAAAAAAAATTTAGGTTTAATCTCTTATTGAGTTTTAATAAATTTATTTAAAAAACCTTTAACTATAACTTTTAAATAGATAATAAAATTAAAAAAAAAAAAAAAAATAGTTTTTTTAGTAAATTTTCATTACTTTAATATAAAGAAATATTAATTTTTAGCACTATTGAAAACCCTTGATTTAGTTTGATCAAATTTTTTATTTATTATAATAAAAGCTAAAATATTTAAGATTAAAATTATAACTAATAATTTTTTCAAGATTATAGATATTTTAAAAAAAAAAAGTTTTACTATTTATAAAATCAAGAGAAGAATGAATATTTCTCTTTTAATAAGAGAAAATTCCCTTTTTATTTTAAAATTGGGTGAAAGGATCATTAATTTTTTTTTTCCAAAATATGAGGAATGAATTTTTTTTTTCACCTCCAATCAAAAGGATTATGTTTAATAAAAACCCTTTATACCATTTATTGAGCTAAGATTTTAAAACCACATCTAAGAAGTTTTCACCCATACAATGTGAAAATTTTTAATTTGGGGACCACATAGCCTTTTACTGAAATTTATGACATGTTAAATTCTGTAAAGAACTTATATTTAGACCCCATATAGGCAAAACTATGAAATTCAAAAAAATAAACAGGATCTTTTTTTTTAAAAAAAAAAAAAATTAAACACTTAATATTCAAGAATATAAGATTTTATCTTATATTAAAGTTTTATATACCAAAATTATGAGATTTAAAACTTTAAAAAAAAAAAAAAAAAAAAAAAAAAAAAAAAAAAAAAATTAATATATATATATATATTTTATTAATTTATTAATTTTTAAAATAATTAAATTTAATTTAATTTAATTTTTTTTTTTTTTTTTTTTTTAATTATAAAAAAATTTTTTTTATTTAATTCAATATTTAAAATTTATAAAATTTTTATTAAGATATGAATTTTTTTTTTTTAAAAAAAAAAAAAAAAAAAAATCATGTATAAAGTTTTTTTTTTTTTAAAAAAAATTTTTGTTTTATATGAGTTATTAAAAAAAAAAAAAAAAAAAATGGAAGAAATCATAAGAAGTAATTTATTTTTTTTATTTATTTCCTAAAACACCTCATTTTGAAAATCTCAAATTAAAACTATAGAGGTTAGATTAGAGTTGAATATTTTGTTGACTTATATTTGGCTTAATTTTGGCCATAAATTTTAAATTTTTAATGATATCTTGATTTTGTTAGTACAATTGTATGAGATTAATTGAGATATTCAATGTGAATATCCATTTTATTGGTTTCTGCCTCTTTCTCTGGATTTTAGATGAGAGATGAAATTGAAGGTTTATAATCAGTTCTTGCTTTTCAGAAGGAATATATTTTTTATTCATTGTCTTATGGTTATATTAGCTATATATTGGGAACAAAATTTAGTTTTCCTATCTTTTTTAATACCATTTATGAGTTATTTTTACCCAGTTCCATTTTTTTGGTTGTATTTTAATCTACCATTTTTTTATGATATTTTGGCTTTCATTCTTTTGCTCTGTTTTTGAGTTACAGGCTGACAGTATTAACCAGTCTTTAAGCAATTTTAATAAGCTTTTTGAAAATAGTTCCCTTTTTTTTTTTTTGAGGTCTGTAAGATTAGAATTTTGATATTAATCAACTTCTGATACCTCTTAGGTTTATCATTTCTATTTTTCTTTATCTTAATCCAACTTTTTAAATTTTGAAAGTTTCAAAAATTATTTAAAAATAAAATTAGAATTAATTAATTAAAATTAATAATTTTAAATCAATATTTATTTTAATCTACTTTAAGATTTGTTTAAGATGGTGAAAAAAATAATTTTTTTGATTATTTTTTTTTTTTCCTTAATCAATATGATCATTCATATTAAAGTTTTTTAATATTTAATGATTTTAAATTTGAATTTTATTTAAATTTTTTTTAACTATAAAAATCATTTGTGAAATTTTAAAATTTGAATAGAGAATTTTATTTATAATATATTAATTTTAAATATTAATCTCATTTATTTTATTTCTTTAATAATTCTTAAATCTAATTAAATGCTTAATGATTTATTTATTTAAGTTTTAGATCAATTTTCTTCTAATTATTTGAAACAAAATCTTTCTCCTGAAAATTAAGTTTAGTAATTGGTTTGATGTTATAGTTTTTATTAAATAAATTTTAAACTTATTTATAATGAGTATAAAATTCTTTTCAGATTTTATAAAAATTGTTTTGATACCCTTTATCTAATAATATTTAATTAACCCTTTATCTAGTATAATTCTTATTTTTTTCTTAAAAAAACAAATAAAACTTATTCTTATATTTTCTTAATTAGTCTAATAACCTTGATTATATAAGAGATAAGAAGTTATGATAATTATTATTGATCTTAATAGACATCAGTTGAAATAAATTTAGTTTTCTTGAATTTGAAATTCAAGTTAATCTCAAACCACTTATCCAAAAAACAAGGATAATAATTTTATTTTTTTTCTTGAACCAATTTATTATAAAGTAATAATTAACTTGAGTGATATGAGAATAAGGTTTTGATACTGATGGGATGGCTTTATGAAATGGATTAAAACTTTGAGATTTAATAAATGGAATTTGAAAAAAAAACCTTATAAAAAGCCAAATAAAATCAAGAATTATTTAAAAAGAAACAATTTAATTTTTAAGTTAATAAAGATGTTTTTTTTTTTTAAAAAAAAAAAAAAAAAAAAGCGTTTCAAATGAGATTAATGATAAGTATTGTTATATGAAAATTTTAAAACTTGATTTTTTGGAAAAACTATAAACTACAAAAAAAAAGAAAATTGATTTGATTAATACTGGAAAATTTTGAAAAGTTTTTTTTTTTAAAAAAAAAAAAAAATTATTAGGTTTTAAATTGGAAATCAGATTTTTTTTTTTTTTTGGTAAAACTTGTATTTCTTGGTAAAATTTAAGGTCCCTTCATTGAAAAAATAATAATAATTAACATTTTGATTTGAAAAACTAAGAGGTTTTTCTTCCTTTTGTGAGATTTCCTTTAAAAAACCCATATTTTTTTTTTGATTCAAGATCTTACAGGTTCAAAATACCCTATTAAAATGAAAATAATATTTTGATTTTTTTTTTTCATTTTTCTATTTTTAGGAGTAGTTTTTTTTTTTTTTTTTTTTTTTTTTTTTTTTTTTTTTGGATTTTTAATTTTCAATTTAATTGCTTTTTTATTTTCACTTTTTTTTTTTTTTTTAAAAAAAAATCTTTTTAAGTCATTTTTTAAAATAGAATATTCAATTATTTATATAATTTAATCAAATATATACATATCAATATAAATGATTAATGATAAAATTAATTAATTATAAGATTCAATTCAATTTTATATATTAAAAAAAAAAAACAAAAACCAAAAAAATTCACTAATAAATTAATTTTTAATAATTTTTAAATTTTTAAATTTTTAAATTTTTGGGTTTTTTTTTTTATTTTTATTTTTGAAAGTTTTAAAATAATAATAATAATAATTTTAAATTAAATTCTTTATTAATTAATTTAATTAAATAATAATAATAAAAGTTTTTTGTTTTGTTTTAGTAATTAAATTAAAATAAAAAATTAAAGAAATAATTTAATGATTTATGATATGCATAAGGAAAAAATAAATAAATAAATAAATATAATAAAAATCATAATTTTTTAATTAAAATAAAATAAAAATTTAAAATTTTTAGTTATTTTTTAAAATTTTAATTTTAATTTTAAATTTGAAAATTTTTTCCCTCAATTTTTTTATTTTTATTTTTTATTTTTGAAAGTTTCATTTATTAATTTCTTTAATCTATTTATTTATTTTATTTTTTTTTCAAAAAAAAACGTACATATTAAGTTTTAAAAATTTTATTAATTATTAATTTATTAATATTTTGTTTTTCAATATATACTTTTTTCTTAGTAATCAAGTATTTAAAAGCATAGCCTTTCTCGAAAAAAAAAAAACAAACTTGTGTGCCATTTTTTTTTTGTTTACAAAATAATAATAATTAATCAATCAATTTAATAGTATATACAACTAACCAACGTGTTTGAAAAAATAAACAAATAAATTAAAGAATTTTATCATGAATCATGATAGTTAAAAAAAACAAATAAGTAAACAATCCAATTAAATTACTACATGTGTCTTTTTAGTTTATTTACATTTTCTTTTTCTAGTTTGATTTTTACTGTACTGTACTGTACAATTTGAATGAATTTTTTTTTTTTTTTTGCGTGATAGTTTAGATAGATATTTTATTGTAAAAATGTGATGAAAATTTAAAAAAGATTGAATTGATTATTTTTAGTGGCTGTGTAGTAAGTATTGAGTTGATTTTTCGAGCCTCGAGGAAATGTTCAAATTAAAATTTTACGAATTGGTAGTTTAAAATTCTAACTTAACTGATTATTATTGAAATTTGAGAATCATATTATAGTGTATAAGATTGAATTTCGATGATACCAAAATATTAAGATATTACCAATGCATTCTATAACTGTACTGTACAGTATGTTTTAACTTGATCATATGAGATTTAAAAATTATTTAAGCTTGGGCGGAATTACCATTATCCTTCGGACCTTCCCTCTTGGATTTGATTAAAAGTTTTATTTTTATTTAAACTGGTTAAAGATAATAGCTCAATCGAGGCTGATTTGAAGTTTAATAAATATATACAGTAAATTTTATTTTCGATTATTGATAATCTTTTTTTTTTTTTTTTTTTTAAAAATAATTTTAAGCCAACCAATCAAAAGCGAGATTTTAAAAAAAACTGGTTATTTGACGCGTTTTAAAAAGAAAATAGCCAAATTTCAAGATTTTTTTTACTATAAAAACTAGTTGATGATTAGGATCATCACATCAATCTGATTACTGTACATCTTTGTCTTCTTTTTAACTTGAATAAATTTAATCTTTTCAATCTGAAATCATTCATTCCATTTATTTAATTTCTTGAACATCATCATCATCATCATCATCGACTTTTTAGCTTTTAAATAATTTTTTTTCTTTCTTTTTGGCTTTTCATCAAAGTTTTTCACTTACCCCACACCAACTCCAATAGTCTGAACTCGTCAAAGCGAGGTTAGAAAGGCGATAGTGTTTTGTTTTTCAAATTTTGTTGATTTTCGGGTCAAGAAGATTACGTCAAGATTAAGATAGTGCAATTATCTCCTACTCGCCCACAGCCGTCAACAGTAGGATTTTTTTAGAGTTCAGTAGAGAGATATTACTGTACTGTACTGTACAATACTGTTTACAGTGCATACAGCCTAGGAATACTGTAGAATACAGTCCACGCTAGATTTTTGTAATAGAGTAGAGAGAGTGGTCTCACATCATCATTATCTTTGGATTGGATAAAGTATAGATATAGTACTGCCAAGTCACTCGGTAAGTAAGCCCATAGAAAGTAGAAGAGTATGGATTTAAAGAAATTTTTGAAATTCAAGTCTTGACCTCAGTTTGAAGTTTTAATTTCAAGTCCATCGAACTCGATTTAAATTTAATTTGATTTGATTTGAGCCATCGTTCAATTTCGACTAATCTCAAGTTGGTGTTTAATATTTTAAATCTTTAGATTGTTTGTAGCTCCTCTTGACGGTCCTCCTAGTCCTTACTACTTAGTACAGTGCTTCGCTCACAGCTTGGCCTTTACATCTCATTCTTTTCGATCCTCCTCCGACACTCTCACCCCATTGACTCGTTTTGAAGCTTGAACTTTAAGATCTTTGCTGTCGTTTTTGTACAACTTGACCCCACTCCCCACTATTCTCACGCATTCAAACCAAGCTCAGATCTAGTCATACAAAACTTTGCTTGTGGACCTATAGTACACACTACACAACACCGTACCATGTATGTATTGTACCAACTGCATTGACATTGACACAACATTATTGTTGTCTATGCTGTACTGTACTATACTCACTCCTTGATGATTTCCGGTTGACTTGATTCAGACCTGCAAACGAGATTCTTGTGGTTGAATTGAATGGTTAGGATCGTTTTGTAACTTTGAAAGATATTAGCTGCTTGAGAGCTTAGTCAAAGGTAAAGTATTCTATTGCGTTAATCGCTTTAGTTGACTTTTTTTATCGGTCTTGGACTGCATTTGGATCGTAAGTAAGGTAGTGTGGACTGCTTGATTTTTTGATTTTTAAAAGTTTGCATCATGATACTTACTAACCATACACCAACAAACTGATTCAATAGGACTCTTGAAATTACTCTATTATTACTTACTCTCGCAGCTCGCTCCCTCAGTCATACGCAATCCAAAGTATAGCCACATCACAGACATCTAGTTCAAAAGCTTAGTTGAGTCGAGTATCGTATTGGTGCGCAGTCGTTTACAGTCCAATATATTACTGTATAATTCACTGCATCTAGCCTCAAGACTCATAAGCTAAACCTCAACCTCAATAAAATCTCAACTTGAACCATCTCCATCAGCAGGTTTGAACAACTGTCGTAAGAGTCGACTTTATTGTAGCGTGGTGGAGTAGTGTAACGTAAACGTAGCGTAAGCGCAGTGTAATGATGAATTGTTGTACTGTACTGTACAGTACTGTGTACAGTACTGTTGCAGTTGCAGCTGTAATTGTACTGTACTGTTCAGTTACTCTTTAACAGCGTTGTACTGTACTGTACAGTACTCAGACAAACTTACTGCTGTATTTGTATAATACAGCTGTACCGTACAGTACTGTACAATACAGTGTCTTGAAATGAATTGATTGTAACTTTGAACTTGTTTATGTCTCTTTTACAGATTTTTACTCGATTGGCTGGCTTCATCATTTGAAAACCGACATCCATCCATCTCGCGGCCCATCTTGTTCATCTGATAGTGATTCTCATCCATCTGGTCGAATTGAATGACTCTAAACAAGACATTCCTCTCACCACTAATTTAAACCTATCACTTTATCACCAATCCCATCTCATCTTGCTCACTCACTCACTCAGTCTTTCTTTCTTTTTAGTCTTTAGTTTAAATCTAGTCATTTTTAAACTTCTGTCTCAGTCGAATTGTCTTAACTTTAGAATCTATTTATTTTTATTTGTTCTGTCTTGATAAGAAATTTCTTTGATCTCTTTAAAACAAATAGGTTTTGATTTAATTATTTTATTCATCTCAATCTTAATCTAATTCTCTCACCGCATCATGAACCGACATCATCCTCATCCGCCCATCTCGTCATCATCATCTTCATCTTCATCATCAGCCTTGACCGAAATCAGATTTAAACAACCTCATCTATTACCCGTCTTACATTTCGATACCCTAGGCTTAGCACAGTGGCAAACTGATGTGATTGATTGTGATGATTTCGCTAGTCTTTGGAACGGTTAGTATTCTCCTCAAGATGATGTTTTTTGATTTGGATTGCTCAACGCTTTCAACTAATTATGATTTAATGTTTTAATACAAGCTTTAACTAAATGTAAACGGATCCTTTCCGACGGTTATCGATTAGAAAACATAACCTGGAGACTTTGGCAAAGAGAAAAAGTACTCAACTCACGTGCTCAACTTGAATCTCCTAATCTTGATAGCTCTAGTTTGACTAATCCTAATTCTACTATTAATACTACTACTAATACTACTACTACTACTACTAAGACTACTACTACCACTACTACTTTTACTACTATTCATAATCTAAATCATCAAATGAATACTTTACACATTATTAAAAAGTCTAAAGATGTTCATGATAATGCTATTATCACTAACACTAATGTAATTAATTCCTCCCCTTGCTCTCCATCATCATCTTCATCTACTTCTTCCATCTTATCATCACCAACTTATCATCATCCTTCTCAAGAACTTTTATCAAGTCATTCAACTCCTTTGACTCATCAACATATCAATCAATCCTTATCATCTCAAAATCGTTAGTTTGACTTTCATTTCTTTACAATAACGATTGGTTTTGACAAATTGTATTTTCTTATCCTATCATAGATTCTTCCTCAAACTCTCATCATGATCGATCATCATTTCCATCAGGTTGCTTCTTACCACTCCTTCCACCTTGCTCATCACCCAACACTTCAACTTTACCTAATATATTTTCTATCAGTCCTCGTCCACTTACTTCATCTCCTTCTCTACATATCACTACTCCCAACCTCTCATTTAATTCTCCCATCTCATTATCGTCTAAAACCCACTCACTTCTACCTCCTGCCAGACCAAATGCTTTTACTCCTTCTAGCCTTAGTAATCTCATTGATGCAATCTTACCCATGGAAATTTTAATCGATCACCCTAAAACTGATTATCGCTCTACAACTGAATCTACAACATCTTGTTTAACATTTAATTCTCCCTCAATCGATCCTCATACTGAATCTCTCATGCCACCCTCAACGGCTTCGCCTTCTAGCTCTCCAATCGAACCGGTCGATTCACAACCGACACCTCGCTCCGGCTCTCCTAAAATTATCCAACAACCTCATCAACTGCAAGCTCCTCCTCGTATAGTTAACATTGCCCCAACACCCCCACCGGCTTCTCCTGCTGTCACTGCACCCGCCAGTCCTGCAATACAACCTCTTGGGGTTGTCGTCAATTCTGATGAACAAACTAGCAACCTATTTCATCATCAACTCTTATCGCCCTTACCCACTCAGCTTGATCTTGACCCATTTCTTCAGTCTTCACCACTTAAACATTCGCTATCTGTAAATCAGATTCTTAAGATTCAAGCCCAGAGACCTCTCCTTGGAAAACGCTATAGCAGTGGTGGATCAACCAGCGATAGTAGCGCTTATGTCAAAAGTGTCGATACATCACCATCAACAATGTACCGGGAAGACTTGACTGATCACTTAGCTCAAGAAGCTACAGTCGTCAAACAAGTTGTCCAAACTCACACCAAGCCCACTTTACACTCTTTTACTCGAAGGACTGTATCATTGGCTGAATCTAAACTCAAACGCAAACCGCTATTCAAACGTAATTCAAATTCTTCCACTCGTCCCGGAGGCCGTAGGATGGCCAAGCCTAGTACTAAATCTGGCCTTCTGCAATCATCATGGCAAGACGATGATAGTAGTCAACCTAGTTCATCATCATCCCTTCAACAGCCACCTACAAAGCTTTCTTATTCGTCACTCGCAACGTGCCAACATCCCGATAATCTTGAATCTTTCCCTTTACCATCTCAAAAGTGTCCAACTCAGTCAACAGTTCTTACAACCTCAACCAATTTAATCAGTCAGGTCTCTGAACCCTCTTCTGTTATTGAAGAGCCAAGCTTGACAAATAATGAAAGTGGTATTGTTGAAACCATTAGCAGTACAGTTAGCTCGGGTAATGTTGTTTCACCCGTCATCCCTGTAACTCCCAACAATTCTCACGTTTCCAGTCGATTTCCAGTAAGACAAGGCAATCTGACCAACTCACTAGCTTCATCAAGTGCAACCGGTCGATCATCAGTTCTTTTGCCTTGTGCACCTCCACCAACTCCTGCACAAAATGGGGTACCACTTCCCACAACCATGTCGGCCAGAATTCATAGAAATGAGAAGGTTGAAGAAGAATTGACTGAGTCCCCTTCACCTTTCTTTGAAACTGCTTCACTCATGAGTGGCAAAAAAAAGGCGCAGTTTTACATAAATGGTTACGAAACAGAAGAAGATACTTTTTCACCCGCCTCGCTTTCTGCTCAAGCGGTCAAAACCCAAATTTACTCTACTCGTACGTTTCTTGTTGTTCAGCTTTACTATTTTTGGTGGTTTTAAATCAATATCACCTGCTTCCATTTCTTTAGAAAATCTCACGGTTTCTCAAGCAGATCTTGATCAAAAGACTTTTGGGAAAGCTCACGATGCGGAGAAACCTTCAGAGGTTATTAACCAAAAGGAGATTGCGACACAAGAAGTACAAATTCAAGAAGAAGAAGATCAAAGTAATGGATCAGATTCAGATGAGTGGGGATCAGAGTATTCAGATGATGAGTGCGATGAAGATGAGCAAATAGCCGAACAGATCAGGCAACAAGAACTAGAAAGAAAACGACAGCAAGAAGCTTACCATCGACAATTGTTTGCCAAAAAGCATTTCATTCAGCGTAATCAATCTCATGATGGAATTCAACAACCCCCACCTATTCGAAGGGCTGGTCTTTCAATGTTATTTCATCCTGAACTCAATCATTTAAAACATCACCCTCAACCTCAGTTGCAGCCTGGGCAAGCAGTTGAAGGACCAAATCGAAATCAATCCGCCGTCGAACTGCGACATGGACCAAGTCGGCCTGTTTCGGCGTTAAGAAGACCAACCGATAACGATCTAACCTCTAATTCAGCCGTCACAGGTGTTAGGTCCCCCATTGGTCCGATTCCAAGACCGTGTTCATTGGTCAAATCTAAGTCTTCAGTTGCTGTACCGGTACTTGCCAATCAAGTTTCAATGGAAATGGTTGAGCGATCGCCCTCAGCTCACAGTGGTACTTCCTCATCGTTACAACGTAGGCCCAGTCGAACGACGACGACTGTAGCAGCAACTGGAGGTGGTCCAAGCCCAATGAGTGGTGCTGCCCCTTCAAATCAACCTACTCGTCTCGCTCGACCAGCTTTAAATCCAGCTCAACAGCATCAGAGGCATCCTTCTCGACTTGGTGGCAAACCAGATAATGTAGAGTATTCTGATGATGATGATGATGATGATGATATAAGTAAGAATAACACTATGGGTAATGGTCTAACCGAAAATGAGAATAATCGAGGTCAAGGAAATATTAAATGGGGGGAACATGTCTTGACTGAACAACAAAGAAAAAGATTATGTCGATTGACAGGAACTAGCGCGGCAGGTCCCATGGCAGTAGCAGTACGGGTACCCAATCGACCGGAACCGATTGCGCCTCCACTTTCACCTAGAACGACCAGGCGAAATATGTTGGCAAATGAGATGACCGAAAGCGTCAGGCGAAACTTGCTCTGGGAAAGACAAACGCGTGCTCAGGCATTAGGAATCTTGACTGGTGGCTCTGGAATGGATCATGAACAAGGTACAAGGCCCGATGGAAGCATTAAAGGAGAAGGAAAGACTACTGACCAAATTGAGCGCGGTTTGGCCAAAGCAGGTCGAGAAGGAAAAGCCACAAGCTCGAGTTCCTCTAAAGGAACAGGCAAGGAGTATAAGAACTTTTACCGAGGATTTCATCAAACTGGGTGGTGACACCATTGATTAGAGGCCATCGTCCTCCCGTTACTCGTCTAAATCAAACTCGAAACCTTTTTGACGAAATCTTTTTTAATCTTCATTGTGTGATGTATTAACACTTTTATTTATAATATAATGTATTACCTCGAGAAAAAATTAATTTACGGGAGAGCTTGAGAGAAGTAATAGTTGAAATCTTTAATGAAATAAGTCCAAATTAAATCGTTGAAATGGTTTGTCTTTACAGTTTGTCACCCCCACATGTGTTATGAAATCATGTTAAGAAAAATTTGCCTAATGAATTACCTAATCTTTTTTCAATATAAATAACCAAGTTGATTTTCGAAATTCAATTCAATTTTTTTAAAAGCTCCAAAATGTTTTTTGGTTATTTGATTTCATAAACGCTTTACTGTGAGTCTTGCGTTGATGTGATGTAATTCTTTGGCCTTACAGATATAAAGTCAAACCTTGCTCACCACTGCTTAACCGCCCTAATGGGTTTGAGCTTGTTATTTTGATTATTTTTTTTTGCTGAGCTGGAGAGCTGGCCTTTTTGGAAAGAAAACCTCTTTGGTCATGTGTGGCCAATGAACCATCCCCCAAAAAAATGCAAACAAAAAACTATTAATTGTTGATAACTTTTTAAAACGATAACAAAAAAAAGAAAGCTTTTCTGAAAGTATATAAAACAAAACATCTATTTTGCAAACATCAGCACTCGTTGAGCAGAATTTCTCCATCTTGTTTATATTATTTGCAATGCTACGAACAGGTCAAAAGAAATAGATAGAAAAATCAGCAACAAAAATGTGCCAAATTGGCCATTTGACTATTTGGTTACTTGAATTTATTAGAAAGCAATCTTTGTGTTTTTGTTTGTCATATTCAATTTTATAACTTTTTGAACTACTTTTTTTGATTTTTTTTTAAATCTTAATTTCAATCAAAATCAAGGGTAATGGTAAATTCATGTAAGTGAAATGGTAAATACACATAAGCTCTTACATGTACTGAACTTGCCAAGATTTACATATTTTTGCTAGGCCAACAGCCACATACTCCTCTATAGGCCTTCATCTCACATTCTCATTTTATTTTCATCTCTTGGCTGCAGTCTAGGGATACCTATTTTGCATCAACAAGCCAGGGATGCCTGGCAAAAACTACATTCATATGCTTAAAACATTTTCTTTTCTTCTCTTATTGCTTATATATCTTTTTTTTTTACCATTACTTTTTATTTTTTGCCATCAGGAAATCAACAAATACCGTGATTATTTTACCAAATTCAACTCACCAAATTTCAACTAAATTGGAGAAAAAATCAAAAATCAAACCATCAACAAAGTAACAAAATAATAACACAACCATTTAATTGTAAACACTTAAAAGACCCTCATTTCCCTCTCACAAATATGTCTATCATTACTTTCTTTATGCCATACTTCTACCCTCCTTCCCTCTCACTATCCATTGCCATTTTCTTTGTTCAAATTTCCCTTTCATTATTTCATGCCACCTACCACTTGATCAACCTCCTTTCATTGAGTCTGGTGACTGATTTGTTTTACTTTGTGATATCTCCACTCTTTCTCATTTCAAATTACTAACAAGGATTCTGAATCTCTCTTTAGAAACAAAATAAACACAAGAAATGAGATATGTGACTAGTATTGACCAACCAGTACTTCCAGTCTAGATGTGATGACTGTTTTGTTTGTTGAGGTATATATTTCTCCCAATTAATTCTATACTCTAATATACCCTAATGCACTGATTAAGGAAGATTCTAAATTTCAATTTGTCAATTATGATATATTAATTTGTAATTCAAAAAGAAAAAGGAAACTTTTTTTATTAGATAAATTTGATTTTTATTGAAACAAATATTTACTCTACCCTTATCCTAAAACCATTAATAAAAGTTTGATATATTTTCTACAAATTTGTAGCCTCTGTTATTGACCATTCCCTCCTTTCATCATAAGATAGAATTTTATTAACTAGATTTCCTCTTATATCTTGTTCCAATTATGATCTTATAAAATATGAAACCTATAAATAGAATGAATACTAATTAATCTATTTCCCCTTATCACAATTTCCAAAAATTTAACATCTGATCATTTTTTTGGTGGAAAATGTATATATTATTATGAATACTAAAATCTAACTTTTTTAAAACAAAATTTTTAACTTTTGTAAATTTAATCTTAAAACATTCCAAAAAAAAATTTTTTTTTTTGTTTCTTTTTAATTGAAAAAGATTATTTAAAACAAACTTCTAATAAAAAATAAATTCAAAATTTAATTACATGATATAATCAATTTAAATCTTATAGAAAGTTTCTTTGAGATAATAAATATATAAATATATACATATATTTATTTAAAATTTCTTATTTCTGGAAAAAAAAAATAATATATATATATATATATATATATTTATATATGTTTTTAAATTTTAAATGATTTAAAAAATCCTTTTTAAAGAATTTTTTTTTTTTTTTTTTTAATATTATTATTATTATTATCAAAAAAAAAACCTTAACTCTTATTTAAAATATTAATATTATAAATAAATAAAAAAAAAAATTATAATTTTAATTTAATTAGGGTATTGGTAAAAACACGTAAGCAAATTGGTAAAAACACGTAAGAGCTTACGTGTTTTTACTAAAAACTTACGTGTTTTGGCCATAATTTGGTAAAAACACGTAAGATTTTAGTAAAAACACGTAAGGGGTGCCCTGGGCCCATTTTTAATTAAAAATGAAACACACCAATGCCTGTATTGGGCCAAAACATGCCCAAAAGAGGTTTTTTCCCCACAAAACCTCTCTAACTCCAAATTGTTTCAAATTTTTTTGCCCAGCCCCCCCCCCCAAAAAAAAAAGCCCAAACACCCCAACAATCCACATTATCCCCACCCCAAACCATTGTTTTTTTTTTGGAAAAACAGCATTACCAAAGCCATTTTGCAAAGCTTTTCACATTTTTTTTTCTTTTTTTCACCCAAAGACTGCATTTTCCACCACAACAACCTGCTTTCAAGCCTCCAAATTTCCAATTTTTTACCTTCCCTTGTAAGGTTTGACTATGAAACAATAAGTAAAAATTACTAATTTTTTACTTATTGTACTCTGAATGTCCTTATAATTGAAATAAATAAGATTAAAATAATAATAATAATAAAGAAATATTATTATTATGGCGTAAAAATATTATATTATTAAATAAATATAATAATATAATTAATATTATATAAGATTATAATATTGAAAATAATATATTAATATAAAATAATTAATATATTATAAAGCTCTTTATTATTGTTACAAACAAATAATAAAGGCGTAAAAAATTGTTTTTTATGAATAAAAAACAATTAATAACAATAATATTACCAATATTAAAGTTATATATTAATATAAATACTATTTATATTAAATAAGAATTATTAAGAGTAATAATAAGAGAGAAATTATTATAATAAGATGAAATAACCTACTTTTAACACTTAAGATAATAATTTTGAGATATTTTATGCCAAAAGAATATAATACAACCTTTTCAAATTGTATTTACAATAAAAAATAAAGAAATTTTACTAAAATTCTTGATTTTACGTGGAAATGAGTTTATAGAGAGATTTATAACAAAAACAATTAAAAAATTGATTTAATCACATAAGAGTGGTGATTAATTATAAGATGGTCTTTGGTCTTTAATAATATAAGAGTTTTATATATAAAGAATAAAGAAATTACCTTTTATTTAATTGTTTTAATGTTTTTGATGCGTCTGAGGGGAAAATAGAGTAAAAGGAGCTCTATTTATAGTAAATACCTCCCTCCTAGAGTCCAACAGGCTTCTAGTAGACGTGTACTGATCATATCCACTGGAATTGATCAATATTTTAAGGTTTGAGGGTGATTACATCATGATCAAACCATCTTACATCATTATTGCACCATTATTTAAAGTTATCACTGTAACTTTAAGTTTGATGACATCAGAGGCTTGGCAGAACCCCAAATTTCGTGGATTTTATTAGTTTTAATCATAAACTAATAGTATTCACCAATTTTATCACTCTTGTGACTGTTAAACTTAATTTAAGGTTACAGTAGGTGATCATAACTGCTCAATTTAAGCTCAAACTTTGATCTTCAATAACTTTTAAGATTTACACGCTACAGCAATTCAGAGAGTGAATTCTGATAGCCTGGTATAACCTTATTATGCTGCCAAGAGCTTATTATTACATCATCAAAACTCTAATTTTGATGATTTTTCTTGTAACTCATCTTTTCTGTCGAAATTCAATATTTTAAACTTCAAACCTTGATTTCAGGGGGTTATACCCTGAATTTAATAATAAAAATTACATCATTCTTCACGAATGAACTAGTAGAATCCAACTGTATACTTTTTTTTAAGTTTGGGCCACTTTCACAACAAAGTGGTCAACAGCTCTGTTGATTTTTATCAATATTTCATCATAGGTTTTAACCTTGTTTATAATTTGTAAAATAAAGTTCATATCTGTGTTCTTACAGTAATTACGTGGTGACTTTATTTTTGGTTCATCATTCTATCATGTATAGTTTAGAAGATATTAGCTATGATCCTTGAATATATGCGTTGACCAAAAAAGTGCATATATTCAGGATAATTCCTTAAGTATTGACTTTGAGAATTAGCTTATTAATTGTTTTATGTGTGGAATTTTATGGGGAATCTACTGGTACAATTCATTTCACATGTTGTTTCATTGGTTTCTGAGATAAATAGGATTTTATGGTTTTTATAAGGTATTATACCTTATAATTCATTAAATATTGACTTCACAGATATGCCATAAAAATGGTATATGTGTATTTTTCCATGAGGAATCCAATGGTATAATTTATTTTACATGTTTGTTCATTGGTTTTTAAGTTAAACCAATTTTTGTGTTAATTTATGGTATTTTTTGTATATTTAAGTAATTAATTTTAATGTATAATTATTCTAAGTAATTTTAGTATAATTATATTAAAGGTATAATTATTCTTAATCTTTTTGTGACCTTATTGGGTATGTGGTCATATCTCAAAGGCTCACATTCCCTACCACCAAAAAAGATTGTACCACAATCTGATATGTATGATAAGGGTATCATCCACTGTCCTACCTCTTCAATAGACTTTGTTAGTCTTGAAGCTCAATAATGCTTAACTTTTTTATTTTTCAGGTTTTCTTTCATGTCTGAACCTTCTTAGTAGTTTATCAGCATTTGTTATATCTTTCTCAAGTAGCCATTCATCTTCTTGAGTTGAATTTCTATACCTTACAAGGTATTCTCTTTCTTTTTTGTTTCTTGTCCTTCTTTCTTTAAGGACTTTTACTATTTTCTTTTCCTCTCCTTCTTCCAAGGGGGGAATCTCAAGTGGGGGTTTATTTCTTAGTGGAAATAACTCTTTGTCACTTGAACTGTAAGGTTTTATCAGAATTACAGGGAAAGTTGGGTGTTTGTTCATTAGTTCACCTGTGAGTTCCAATTGCACAGCATTGGGTCCATGAAGTGCTTTTATCATAAATGGTCCTGCAAAGGAATCTTTCAATTTCTTTGGGCCTTTTATGTTATTGAAATTAAGGGTTGATACTAAAACCAAGTCCCCTATTTTGAAATCAGGTGGCTTATGACTTTTATCCCATCTTTCTTTTGCATATTTAAAAGAATCTTGCATGCATCTGTTTGCATGGTGTCTTGCTTTGTCAAGCATTATCTTGAAGCTGCTTGCTGTTGGATGTATATCCACTAAGTCCTTTTTGAGGGTATCATAAGGAAGTCTTGGATTCCAACCTTTCTCTAGCATTGCTGGTGTTTTGCCAGTAGAAGAATGGATTGATGTCTTATATGCCAATTCAAGTGCTGGTATTAGTGTACACCAATCATGGGTAAAACCATCAGAATCTTTGAATTCTAGCCCATAAGCACAGAATCTTCTGATCATATCCTCTAGGGTCTGTATCATTCTTTCTGCTAAACCATCAGTTTGAGGATGATAAGCTGTTGAGAATGATAACTTTGTCCCAAACAGGTTATGGAGATTTGTCCATAATGCTGAAGTGAACTTTGGGTCTCTGTCACTTATAATATTTTGGAATAAGCCTGTGTGGCTAATGACTTTATTCCATATCATTATGGCTGTATCCATAGCTGTGTCATCTTTATGACATGGTAAGAACATGGGAGTTTTGCTGTATCTGTCAACTAGCACTAGGCATGCATTATAACTCCTGTCTCCTCCTGGAGGTAAGGCTGTTACCCAATCCATATGAACTATTTCCCATGGGGATTTTGGTTCTTGGATTTGGATCATCATTCCAAATTTCTTTCCTGTGGCTCTGTTGGCTTTTTGACATCTGTCACAGGTCTGGCAGTACTCTGCAACATCTTTCTTCCAATTTGGCCACCAAGAACAGGTTTTCACCCTCTCTAGTGTCCTATCTTCTGAGAGATGTCCAGATGCAACACTATCATGACACTCATGTAAAATGGTGTTTATTAGTGTTCTGTCTGTTAAGGCCATAACACATGTGTGTTTTGTTCCAGGTAAAGGATTCCATCAAGGAGGTGAAATCTTCCTTCATCATATGCCTTTTTCCATATTTCATCTAGTTTTGATGAAAGTGATGGATCTTTGCAGTCTTTCATTAGAAGTTGGCTTAAGATATGGCAATTTTTGTCTGTCTTATAGCTTTCTTTAACTTGGTTAAAGAATTCTGTGCCAATGTCTGTAACACATATTCCTTCTATATGGTGCTCTTCTTGTGGTACCCATGCTGGATTGTCAGGGGTATTTGCTAGAGCCCATCTGCTGAGACCATCTGCATTTTTGTGAATATTTCCAGATTTATGAACAATAGTCATATTTCCTCTATATTCCTGGATAGCAATTTGCCATCTTAGCATATGTCTGTTTGGAGTCTTCATATTTAATAGTGATTTCACAGCATTACAGTCTGTGATTACATCAAATACTGTGCCATCCAAATAATAATGCAATTTTTCTAAAGCCCACACTAGGCATAAGCATTCCATTTGGCTTGCTCCATACCTTGCTTCTGTTGGCTTTATTTGCCTTGAAATGAAACAAATTGGTCCTTCCACTGGTTTATCATTGATAATTTGTGTTTGGTGAAGTGCAGCACCTAGTCCTTCTCCACAAGCATCAATGTACAGTTTGAAGGGTAGTTTCCAATCTGGCATTAGGAGAAATGAGGCATTTGTTAAGGAATTTTTCAATTCTTCATATGCCTTGACTCTTTCTTCTGTCATCTCATAGACTGTTTGTTGGTCACATAGCTTATACAAGGATTTAGCAATCTTTGCAAAGTCCTTTATATGCTGTCTATAGTAACCAGCAAATCCTAAAAATGATTGCATTTCTTTTTTGTTTTGAGGCATTGGTTTAAGTAGTACTGCTGCTACTTTATTTTTGTCTATGCCTAGACTAAGTCCAGATACCACATGTCCTAGTGCTTTTAATTCACTATATGCAAAATGACACTTTTTCAAGGAAATTTTCATATTCACTTGGACTATTTTCTGTAGTACCCTTTCTAGTCTTGTAAGGTGATTTTCCCAAGTTTCTGAGCAAACTATAATATCATCAATATAGATAATTAACCATCCTTCTGATAATTCCTCAGGAAATATGGTATTCATCATTCTTTGATAATGGGAAGGTGCATTTTTTATTCCAAATGGCATTCTTAAGTATTCAAAAATCCCACAATGGACTATTATTCTTAGTAGTTTCTTGGCATTGTCTGTTAAGACATTTTGATGAAAACCCTCAAGAGCATCCATAGCTGTGATGAACTTAGCTTGTGACAATTGGGTCAATGTCTCATGGATTCTGGGTATTGGATATCTGTCTGGAATGGTATAGGTATTCAGGGCTCTGAAGTCTCCTACCATCCTTGACTTTCCATTATGCCAAGTTATAATGACAGGTGTAGTAACTTCTACTTGTTCATTATGTCCAACCTTTCTTAATACTCCAAGGTCCATTAATTCTTTAATGTGTACCTCTAAGGCTTCTCTAGCTCTTGGACTGGCTGGATAAGCAGGTCTTCTTAATAAAGGTGGGTAAGGCTTTTCTACATTAAGAATTATATCCACTTCATGTCCAATTATGGCACCTAGTGGCTCTTTGTCAGTTGCAAAGGCATTTTTATACTTAAATAAGAGGTCAATCAATTTTTCTTTCATTTTTTCTGTTAATTCTTGATTGAATTCTGCCTCTTTAAGTTGTTCAGATATAAAAATTTCCTTTTCTGGAATTTTTTCTTCCTTCTTAATAACTGTGATTTGTTTTTTGTTTTTTAAGAAGCCAAACTTTTGTCTTTTGTTATCTCCTATGGTAAAATATCTGTCTTTTTGGTTGGAGATATCTATACCATAGATTGATAAGTAGTCATTTCCAAGTATGAAATGATTACTAGTACAGTTGTCCATTACTACAAACTCTACTTTAATTCTGACACATTGTGAGGGATGAGGAAAAATTAGTGTTAAGTCAATTATTCCAAGGGGCTTCATGCTCTCACTTGCACTACTAAATTTGACACCTTGTATTGGCATAAGTTTTTCTTGCCAATTTGGGACAATGGTTTTTAAATAACTTTTGCCCACACAAGTGCAATATGCTCCTGTATCCAAGTTAACTTTTCCTTCCTGGTTATCAACCATAACAATACTTATACTTGATTTTCCAGCTGTATATCCCATTCCTCTTGCAGGTTTGGTTCTATACATTTTGGCATCTTGTATGTTTGTCAGGTTTGTGTCAGATGTTCCAACTTGTGGTAAGTTTGAATTAACATCCAGTACTTCATAAATTAAGTCAATATTATTAATTTGTGCATTAATTATATTGATTTCATCACTTTCAGAGCTTTCTGACTCTTCTGTCTCTTTTTCAGAGTCAGATTCCTCTTCTTTGTCATTGTGGCTTTCTGTTTCCACAATTTCATTAATTTTTGCTTTTTTAAGGCAATTATTGGCTAAGTGTCCAATACCTCCACATTTATGGCATTTTCTTTGCTCATTATTGTTGGATGTATTGGGCTTAAAGGATTCTTTTGATTTATCTTTTTTGATAAATGGTTTATTTGGGCTTTTAATGTCCAATTTTTTCCAAGTCCTGCCAATTTTTGTTCTTGTCACTATATCTTCTAGTGCATTTATATACTCTTCTGTGGAGCATGGTTCTATACATCTGCTTCTTAGGGCATGTTCTAGTTCCCCTCCACATTTTTTAAGTATTTTCATATGCACCATCTTCTGTGACATTTCTGGGTATAGTGCATTAAGTCTTTCAACTTGTTTTAAGAACCAAGTTAAAGGTTTGTCTTTCTCTGGGTCAAAGAAAGAGTTTTCAAATGCATTTTCTATCTTATACCTCCAGGCATCATTTGCCCACTTGGTGATTATTTCTTGTTTCCACCAAGACCAGGTATTTTTACCATTTGTTTGTCTTATGCCATAATACCATCTTTTTGCAGATTTCTCAAACAAAGAATGTAATCTTGCAGTGATTAATTCATCTGGTATGGCATAATCTTCTTGTAACATGTCAATTGTTTTAATGAATGACATGTGGTCATATTCACCTTCTCCTGTGAATGTTGGCCATTCTTTTAATTGAGGTGCTTCCTTCATTAAGACTTGGTTATTATCTTGGTGACTCAAGTCTGTTATGAAAGGATTTGACAATTCCTCTTTTGTTTTAACAGGGCTTCTTATATGAGAAAATGGTGTTGATAACTTTGGCATATTTAAATTAGCCTCATTAATTTTATCCATTTTTTCAGTGATAAGTCTTATTTCACTCTGAATATCATCTTTCAGATGCATTCTTGCTTCATCACTTTTTTCCACATGGTCCAAAAGTAATTTTTGGTGTGATGAAGTTTTTTCTTCAAATTTTTCTACAGAAATACTTAATTTATTCAATTTTTCTGTAAGATTGTCAATACTCACATCATAATTGATTGTCAAAGTTTTGTCTTTGATATCTTTTATGTATTTATACAATTCTTGTTGTCCTTGTATTAATTTTTGAGTATTGTCAATTAAATTCTTTGGTTTATTATTTTCAACAATAAACTTAATGTTGTCAATTTCTTTCTTGTTTTGCACAACAATTTTTGTTAAAGAAGATAAATTGTTATTTATTTCTTGTAGTGATAATAAACTGTCTTTAATTTCTTTTAGAGGTAATATACTATTTTTAATTTCTGTTAAAGTATTTACAACATCTTTGGACAAGGTTATTTCTTTGGGAAATGAGGTTGTCTCATTCTTTGCTCTTCCTTGTCCTTGAATTCCATCAAGGTTCTGGCCATGTTGAAAACATTGTCCATGGCATCCTTTTGGATTCTTGGGATTCTGTAGCTTGGGGAATATGGTTTCCTCCAATGCTTTTTCTTGTTCTTCTTCCCTTCTTGGGGAAGTGGGTTGGCTTGGGGCTTGCTGGTAGAAGCTACTGGGGCTTCTTCCTTGGTTGCCTCCCTCTTTTTGGCATGGTAATCCTTGATTTTTTTGATTTGAGGCTTGGATGACAGTGGATTCCATCCATTGGAGTATTTCACTATCTCCTCCTCTTTGAGGAACTTTTTCAGGATGTGCCAGGAGTTCATCACTCCTTGGTGTATTTGAGGCAACATTTCCCAATCTTTGTCCTTGTACACTGTGCAATACTGCTTGTACTGGCTCATGTAGATGTCTATTTGAGCCCTCTGAATGTGATTTGTACCTGTTTGAGTTACTCATACTTAGTTCTAATTCAGGCTCAGATATCATGGGCATTTCTGGGACTTGCCTTTGGGATAAGGCACTTCCTTGTGTGGATTCTGTTCCACTGGGGATATTGCCCTTTCTTTTCCCTTTTGAGGGATCAATTCTACCTCTGAGTCCAGCTCCATCTGATTGGATGGAGTATTGGGAACCTCTTCTGGTAGTCATAATTAAAGAGTAAGAAAAAATAAAAGTATTTTAGAATAAAAATTCTTTTATGGCAATTATAAAAAGAGGTGCTCACCTTCAGAGTCTTGAATGGTGGGTCCTGGAAAGTCTAATTTCTTAGCTTTCTTTCTTTTGGTGATAACTGGTGTTGGAGAACTTTGACAAGTTTCTTCCACCAACCTCTCAACAGTAGCTTGGTTATCTTCTGTTGGGTTATCTTCAAACACTAAAAAAGACAAATAAATATAAGTCTTTATATAAGAAGTGTTATTTTTGGCAAGATATGGCAATTTTCCATGTAGAAATTTCTTTATATCTTAAAAAATTGAAATAAAATAAAGAAATGAATAAAAATGAATAAAAATAACTTTTTTTATTGGTTTTTAATATTTTTTAATATTTTTTATATGTTTTTTTTATTTTTTTAAAGAATAAAATAAAAAAAGAATATGATTCTTATAAAATTAAATTATAATAAAATTATTTTTAATTTATAAAATATCTTTTTTAATCACTAGAGTCACTCAAAGAAAGCTCTTGCAAGTCTAAGGATGTGAAAAACCACGTGTAAGACAGTACAATTGCTTTCCAAATGCCTCAATAGCTTTCAAAATCAATAAAATATAAAATTATTATATAATTTATGATTATAAATATAATTTATTATTGGATAAACCCAAATAGAATCTTTTTAAAGGTCTTTTAAGTAAATATCACGGCCAGGCCCCCAAATGTAAGGTTTGACTATGAAACAATAAGTAAAAATTACTAATTTTTTACTTATTGTACTCTGAATGTCCTTATAATTGAAATAAATAAGATTAAAATAATAATAATAATAAAGAAATATTATTATTATGGCGTAAAAATATTATATTATTAAATAAATATAATAATATAATTAATATTATATAAGATTATAATATTGAAAATAATATATTAATATAAAATAATTAATATATTATAAAGCTCTTTATTATTGTTACAAACAAATAATAAAGGCGTAAAAAATTGTTTTTTATGAATAAAAAACAATTAATAACAATAATATTACCAATATTAAAGTTATATATTAATATAAATACTATTTATATTAAATAAGAATTATTAAGAGTAATAATAAGAGAGAAATTATTATAATAAGATGAAATAACCTACTTTTAACACTTAAGATAATAATTTTGAGATATTTTACGCCAAAAGAATATAATACAACCTTTTCAAATTGTATTTACAATAAAAAATAAAGAAATTTTACTAAAATTCTTGATTTTACGTGGAAATGAGTTTATAGAGAGATTTATAACAAAAACAATTAAAAAATTGATTTAATCACATAAGAGTGGTGATTAATTATAATATGGTCTTTGGTCTTTAATAATATAAGAGTTTTATATATAAAGAATAAAGAAATTACCTTTTATTTAATTGTTTTAATGTTTTTGATGCGTCTGAGGGGAAAATAGAGTAAAAAGAGCTCTATTTATAGTAAATACCTCCCTCCTAGAGTCCAACAGGCTTCTAGTAGACGTGTACTGATCATATCCACTGGAATTGATCAATATTTTAAGGTTTGAGGGTGATTACATCATGATCAAACCATCTTACATCATTATTGCACCATTATTTAAAGTTATCACTGTAACTTTAAGTTTGATGACATCAGAGGCTTGGCAGAACCCCAAATTTCGTGGATTTTATTAGTTTTAATCATAAACTAATAGTATTCACCAATTTTATCACTCTTGTGACTGTTAAACTTAATTTAAGGTTACAGTAGGTGATCATAACTGCTCAATTTAAGCTCAAACTTTGATCTTCAATAACTTTTAAGATTTACACGCTACAGCAATTCAGAGAGTGAATTCTGATAGCCTGGTATAACCTTATTATGCTGCCAAGAGCTTATCATTACATCATCAAAACTCTAATTTTGATGATTTTTCTTGTAACTCATCTTTTCTGTTGAAATTCAATATTTTAAACTTCAAACCTTGATTTCAGGGGGTTATACCCTGAATTTAATAATAAAAATTACATCATTCTTCACGAATAAACTAGTAGAATCCAACTGTATACTTTTTTTTAAGTTTGGGCCACTTTCACAACAAAGTGGTCAACAGCTCTGTTGATTTTTATCAATATTTCATCATAGGTTTTAACCTTGTTTATAATTTGTAAAATAAAGTTCATATCTGTGTTCTTACAGTAATTACGTGGTGACTTTATTTTTGGTTCATCATTCTATCATGTATAGTTTAGAAGATATTAGCTATGATCCTTGAATATATGCGTTGACCAAAAAAGTGCATATATTCAGGATAATTCCTTAAGTATTGACTTTGAGAATTAGCTTATTAATTGTTTTATGTGTGGAATTTTATGGGGAATCTACTGGTACAATTCATTTCACATGTTGTTTCATTGGTTTCTGAGATAAATAGGATTTTATGGTTTTTATAAGGTATTATACCTTATAATTCATTAAATATTGACTTCACAGATATGCCATAAAAATGGTATATGTGTATTTTTCCATGAGGAATTCAATGGTATAATTTATTTTACATGTTTGTTCATTGGTTTTTAAGTTAAACCAATTTTTGTGTTAATTTATGGTATTTTTTGTATATTTAAGTAATTAATTTTAATGTATAATTATTCTAAGTAATTTTAGTATAATTATATTAAAGGTATAATTATTCTTAATCTTTTTGTGACCTTATTGGGTATGTGGTCATATCTCAAAGGCTCACATTCCCTACCACCAAAAAAGATTGTACCACAATCTGATATGTATGATAAGGGTATCATCCACTGTCCTACCTCTTCAATAGACTTTGTTAGTCTTGAAGCTCAATAATGCTTAACTTTTTTATTTTTCAGGTTTTCTTTCATGTCTGAACCTTCTTAGTAGTTTATCAGCATTTGTTATATCTTTCTCAAGTAGCCATTCATCTTCTTGAGTTGAATTTCTATACCTTACAAGGTATTCTCTTTCTTTTTTGTTTCTTGTCCTTCTTTCTTTAAGGACTTTTACTATTTTCTTTTCCTCTCCTTCTTCCAAGGGGGGAATCTCAAGTGGGGGTTTATTTCTTAGTGGAAATAACTCTTTGTCACTTGAACTGTAAGGTTTTATCAGACTTACAGGGAAAGTTGGGTGTTTGTTCATTAGTTCACCTGTGAGTTCCAATTGCACAGCATTGGGTCCATGAAGTGCTTTTATCATAAATGGTCCTGCAAAGGAATCTTTCAATTTCTTTGGGCCTTTTATGTTATTGAAATTAAGGGTTGATACTAAAACCAAGTCCCCTATTTTGAAATCAGGTGGCTTATGACTTTTATCCCATCTTTCTTTTGCATATTTGAATGAATCTTGCATGCATCTGTTTGCATGGTGTCTTGCTTTGTCAAGCATTATCTTGAAGCTGCTTGCTGTTGGATGTATATCCACTAAGTCCTTTTTGAGGGTATCATAAGGAAGTCTTGGATTCCAACCTTTCTCTAGCATTGCTGGTGTTTTGCCAGTAGAAGAATGGATTGATGTCTTATATGCCAATTCAAGTGCTGGTATTAGTGTACACCAATCATGGGTAAAACCATCAGAATCTTTGAATTCTAGCCCATAAGCACAGAATCTTCTGATCATATCCTCTAGGGTCTGTATCATTCTTTCTGCTAAACCATCAGTTTGAGGATGATAAGCTGTTGAGAATGATAACTTTGTCCCAAACAGGTTATGGAGATTTGTCCATAATGCTGAAGTGAACTTTGGGTCTCTGTCACTTATAATATTTTGGAATAAGCCTGTGTGGCTAATGACTTTATTCCATATCATTATGGCTGTATCCATAGCTGTGTCATCTTTATGACATGGTAAGAACATGGGAGTTTTGCTGTATCTGTCAACTAGCACTAGGCATGCATTATAGCTCCTGTCTCCTCCTGGAGGTAAGGCTGTTACCCAATCCATATGAACTATTTCCCATGGGGATTTTGGTTCTTGGATTTGGATCATCATTCCAAATTTCTTTCCTGTGGCTCTGTTGGCTTTTTGACATCTGTCACAGGTCTGGCAGTACTCTGCAACATCTTTCTTCCAATTTGGCCACCAAGAACAGGTTTTCACCCTCTCTAGTGTCCTATCTTCTGAGAGATGTCCAGATGCAACACTATCATGACACTCATGTAAAATGGTGTTTATTAGTGTTCTGTCTGTTAAGGCCATAACACATGTGTGTTTTGTTCTATGGTAAAGGATTCCATCAAGGAGGTGAAATCTTCCTTCATCATATGCCTTTTTCCATATTTCATCTAGTTTTGATGAAAGTGATGGATCTTTGCAGTCTTTCATTAGAAGTTGGCTTAAGATATGGCAATTTTTGTCTGTCTTATAGCTTTCTTTAACTTGGTTAAAGAATTCTGTGCCAATGTCTGTAACACATATTCCTTCTATATGGTGCTCTTCTTGTGGTACCCATGCTGGATTGTCAGGGGTATTTGCTAGAACCCATCTGCTGAGACCATCTGCATTTTTGTGAATATTTCCAGATTTATGAACAATAGTCATATTTCCTCTATATTCCTGGATAGCAATTTGCCATCTTAGCATATGTCTGTTTGGAGTCTTCATATTTAATAGTGATTTCACAGCATTACAGTCTGTGATTACATCAAATACTGTGCCATCCAAATAATAATGCAATTTTTCTAAAGCCCACACTAGGCATAAGCATTCCATTTGGCTTGCTCCATACCTTGCTTCTGTTGGCTTTATTTGCCTTGAAATGAAACAAATTGGTCCTTCCACTGGTTTATCATTGATAATTTGTGTTTGGTGAAGTGCAGCACCTAGTCCTTCTCCACAAGCATCAATGTACAGTTTGAAGGGTAGTTTCCAATCTGGCATTAGGAGAAATGGGGCATTTGTTAAGGAATTTTTCAATTCTTCATATGCCTTGACTCTTTCTTCTGTCATCTCATAGACTGTTTGTTGGTCACATAGCTTATACAAGGATTTAGCAATCTTTGCAAAGTCCTTTATATGCTGTCTATAGTAACCAGCAAATCCTAAAAATGATTGCATTTCTTTTTTGTTTTGAGGCATTGGTTTAAGTAGTACTGCTGCTACTTTATTTTTGTCTATGCCTAGACTAAGTCCAGATACCACATGTCCTAGTGCTTTTAATTCACTATATGCAAAATGACACTTTTTCAAGGAAATTTTCATATTCACTTGGACTATTTTCTGTAGTACCCTTTCTAGTCTTGTAAGGTGATTTTCCCAAGTTTCTGAGCAAACTATAATATCATCAATATAGATAATTAACCATCCTTCTGATAATTCCTCAGGAAATATGGTATTCATCATTCTTTGATAATGGGAAGGTGCATTTTTTATTCCAAATGGCATTCTTAAGTATTCAAAAATCCCACAATGGACTATTATTCTTAGTAGTTTCTTGGCATTGTCTGTTAAGACATTTTGATGAAAACCCTTAAGAGAATCCATAGCTGTGATGAACTTAGCTTGTGACAATTGGGTCAATGTCTCATGGATTCTGGGTATTGGATATCTGTCTGGAATGGTATAGGTATTCAGGGCTCTGAAGTCTCCTACCATCCTTGACTTTCCATTATGCCAAGTTATAATGACAGGTGTAGTAACTTCTACTTGTTCATTATGTCCAACCTTTCTTAATACTCCAAGGTCCATTAATTCTTTAATGTGTACCTCTAAGGCTTCTCTAGCTCTTGGACTGGCTGGATAAGCAGGTCTTCTTAATAAAGGTGGGTAAGGCTTTTCTACATTAAGAATTATATCCACTTCATGTCCAATTATGGCACCTAGTGGCTCTTTGTCAGTTGCAAAGGCATTTTTATACTTAAATAAGAGGTCAATCAATTTTTCTTTCATTTTTTCTGTTAATTCTTGATTGAATTCTGCCTCTTTAAGTTGTTCAGATATAAAAATTTCCTTTTCTGGAATTTTTTCTTCCTTCTTAATAACTGTGATTTGTTTTTTGTTTTTTAAGAAGCCAAACTTTTGTCTTTTGTTATCTCCTATGGTAAAATATCTGTCTTTTTGGTTGGAGATATCTATACCATAGATTGATAAGTAGTCATTTCCAAGTATGAAATGATTACTAGTACAGTTGTCCATTACTACAAACTCTACTTTAATTCTGACACATTGTGAGGGATGAGGAAAAATTAGTGTTAAGTCAATTATTCCAAGGGGCTTCATGCTCTCACTTGCACTACTAAATTTGACACCTTGTATTGGCATAAGTTTTTCTTGCCAATTTGGGACAATGGTTTTTAAATAACTTTTGCCCACACAAGTGCAATATGCTCCTGTATCCAAGTTAACTTTTCCTTCCTGGTTATCAACCATAACAATACTTATACTTGATTTTCCAGCTGTATATCCCATTCCTCTTGCAGGTTTGGTTCTATACATTTTGGCATCTTGTATGTTTGTCAGGTTTGTGTCAGATGTTCCAACTTGTGGTAAGTTTGAATTAACATCCAGTACTTCATAAATTAAGTCAATATTATTAATTTGTGCATTAATTATATTGATTTCATCACTTTCAGAGCTTTCTGACTCTTCTGTCTCTTTTTCAGAGTCAGATTCCTCTTCTTTGTCATTGTGGCTTTCTGTTTCCACAATTTCATTAATTTTTGCTTTTTTAAGGCAATTATTGGCTAAGTGTCCAATACCTCCACATTTATGGCATTTTCTTTGCTCATTATTGTTGGATGTATTGGGCTTAAAGGATTCTTTTGATTTATCTTTTTTGATAAATGGTTTATTTGGGCTTTTAATGTCCAATTTTTTCCAAGTCCTGCCAATTTTTGTTCTTGTCACTATATCTTCTAGTGCATTTATATACTCTTCTGTGGAGCATGGTTCTATACATCTGCTTCTTAGGGCATGTTCTAGTTCCCCTCCACATTTTTTAAGTATTTTCATATGCACCATCTTCTGTGACATTTCTGGGTATAGTGCATTAAGTCTTTCAACTTGTTTTAAGAACCAAGTTAAAGGTTTGTCTTTCTCTGGGTCAAAGAAAGAGTTTTCAAATGCATTTTCTATCTTATACCTCCAGGCATCATTTGCCCACTTGGTGATTATTTCTTGTTTCCACCAAGACCAGGTATTTTTACCATTTGTTTGTCTTATGCCATAATACCATCTTTTTGCAGATTTCTCAAACAAAGAATGTAATCTTGCAGTGATTAATTCATCTGGTATGGCATAATCTTCTTGTAACATGTCAATTGTTTTAATGAATGACATGTGGTCATATTCACCTTCTCCTGTGAATGTTGGCCATTCTTTTAATTGAGGTGCTTCCTTCATTAAGACTTGGTTATTATCTTGGTGACTCAAGTCTGTTATGAAAGGATTTGACAATTCCTCTTTTGTTTTAACAGGGCTTCTTATATGAGAAAATGGTGTTGATAACTTTGGCATATTTAAATTAGCCTCATTAATTTTATCCATTTTTTCAGTGATAAGTCTTATTTCACTCTGAATATCATCTTTCAGATGCATTCTTGCTTCATCACTTTTTTCCACATGGTCCAAAAGTAATTTTTGGTGTGATGAAGTTTTTTCTTCAAATTTTTCTACAGAAATACTTAATTTATTCAATTTTTCTGTAAGATTGTCAATACTCACATCATAATTGATTGTCAAAGTTTTGTCTTTGATATCTTTTATGTATTTATACAATTCTTGTTGTCCTTGTATTAATTTTTGAGTATTGTCAATTAAATTCTTTGGTTTATTATTTTCAACAATAAACTTAATGTTGTCAATTTCTTTCTTGTTTTGCACAACAATTTTTGTTAAAGAAGATAAATTGTTATTTATTTCTTGTAGTGATAATAAACTGTCTTTAATTTCTTTTAGAGGTAATATACTATTTTTAATTTCTGTTAAAGTATTTACAACATCTTTGGACAAGGTTATTTCTTTGGGAAATGAGGTTGTCTCATTCTTTGCTCTTCCTTGTCCTTGAATTCCATCAAGGTTCTGGCCATGTTGAAAACATTGTCCATGGCATCCTTTTGGATTCTTGGGATTCTGTAGCTTGGGGAATATGGTTTCCTCCAATGCTTCTTCTTGTTCTTCTTCCCTTCTTGGGGAAGTGGGTTGGCTTGGGGCTTGCTGGTAGAAGCTACTGGGGCTTCTTCCTTGGTTGCCTCCCTCTTTTTGGCATGGTAATCCTTGATTTTTTTGATTTGAGGCTTGGATGACAGTGGATTCCATCCATTGGAGTATTTCACTATCTCCTCCTCTTTGAGGAACTTTTTCAGGATGTGCCAGGAGTTCATCACTCCTTGGTGTATTTGAGGCAACATTTCCCAATCTTTGTCCTTGTACACTGTGCAATACTGCTTGTACTGGCTCATGTAGATGTCTATTTGAGCCCTCTGAATGTGATTTGTACCTGTTTGAGTTACTCATACTTAGTTCTAATTCAGGCTCAGATATCATGGGCATTTCTGGGACTTGCCTTTGGGATAAGGCACTTCCTTGTGTGGATTCTGTTCCACTGGGGATATTGCCCTTTCTTTTCCCTTTTGAGGGATCAATTCTACCTCTGAGTCCAGCTCCATCTGATTGGATGGAGTATTGGGAACCTCTTCTGGTAGTCATAATTAAAGAGTAAGGAAAAATAAAAGTATTTTAGAATAAAAATTCTTTTATGGCAATTATAAAAAGAGGTGCTCACCTTCAGAGTCTTGAATGGTGGGTCCTGGAAAGTCTAATTTCTTAGCTTTCTTTCTTTTGGTGATAACTGGTGTTGGAGAACTTTGACAAGTTTCTTCCACCAACCTCTCAACAGTAGCTTGGTTATCTTCTGTTGGGTTATCTTCAAACACTAAAAAAGACAAATAAATATAAGTCTTTATATAAGAAGTGTTATTTTTGGCAAGATATGGCAATTTTCCACGTAGAAATTGCTTTATATCTTAAAAAATTGAAATAAAATAAAGAAATGAATAAAAATGAATAAAAATAACTTTTTTTATTGGTTTTTAATATTTTTTAATATTTTTTATATGTTTTTTTTTTATTTTTTTAAAGAATAAAATAAAAAAAGAATATGATTCTTATAAAATTAAATTATAATAAAATTATTTTTAATTTATAAAATATCTTTTTTAATCACTAGAGTCACTCAAAGAAAGTTCTTGCAAGTCTAAGGATGTGAAAAACCACGTGTAAGACAGTACAATTGCTTTCCAAATGCCTCAATAGCTTTCAAAATCAATAAAATATAAAATTATTATATAATTTATGATTATAAATATAATTTATTATTGGATAAACCCAAATAGAATCTTTTTAAAGGTCTTTTAAGTAAATATCACGGCCAGGCCCCCAAATGTAAGGTTTGACTATGAAACAATAAGTAAAAATTACTAATTTTTTACTTATTGTACTCTGAATGTCCTTATAATTGAAATAAATAAGATTAAAATAATAATAATAATAAAGAAATATTATTATTATGGCGTAAAAATATTATATTATTAAATAAATATAATAATATAATTAATATTATATAAGATTATAATATTGAAAATAATATATTAATATAAAATAATTAATATATTATAAAGCTCTTTATTATTGTTACAAACAAATAATAAAGGCGTAAAAAATTGTTTTTTATGAATAAAAAACAATTAATAACAATAATATTACCAATATTAAAGTTATATATTAATATAAATACTATTTATATTAAATAAGAATTATTAAGAGTAATAATAAGAGAGAAATTATTATAATAAGATGAAATAACCTACTTTTAACACTTAAGATAATAATTTTGAGATATTTTACGCCAAAAGAATATAATACAACCTTTTCAAATTGTATTTACAATAAAAAATAAAGAAATTTTACTAAAATTCTTGATTTTACGTGGAAATGAGTTTATAGAGAGATTTATAACAAAAACAATTAAAAAATTGATTTAATCACATAAGAGTGGTGATTAATTATAAGATGGTCTTTGGTCTTTAATAATATAAGAGTTTTATATATAAAGAATAAAGAAATTACCTTTTATTTAATTGTTTTAATGTTTTTGATGCGTCTGAGGGGAAAATAGAGTAAAAAGAGCTCTATTTATAGTAAATACCTCCCTCCTAGAGTCCAACAGGCTTCTAGTAGACGTGTACTGATCATATCCACTGGAATTGATCAATATTTTAAGGTTTGAGGGTGATTACATCATGATCAAACCATCTTACATCATTATTGCACCATTATTTAAAGTTATCACTGTAACTTTAAGTTTGATGACATCAGAGGCTTGGCAGAACCCCAAATTTCGTGGATTTTATTAGTTTTAATCATAAACTAATAGTATTCACCAATTTTATCACTCTTGTGACTGTTAAACTTAATTTAAGGTTACAGTAGGTGATCATAACTGCTCAATTTAAGCTCAAACTTTGATCTTCAATAACTTTTAAGATTTACACGCTACAGCAATTCAGAGAGTGAATTCTGATATCCTGGTATAACCTTATTATGCTGCCAAGAGCTTATCATTACATAATCAAAACTCTAATTTTGATGATTTTTCTTGTAACTCATCTTTTCTGTCGAAATTCAATATTTTAAACTTCAAACCTTGATTTCAGGGGGTTATACCCTGAATTTAATAATAAAAATTACATCATTCTTCACCAATGAACTAGTAGAATCCAACTGTATACTTTTTTTTAAGTTTGGGCCACTTTCACAACAAAGTGGTCAACAGCTCTGTTGATTTTTATCAATATTTCATCATAGGTTTTAACCTTGTTTATAATTTGTAAAATAAAGTTCATATCTGTGTTCTTACAGTAATTACGTGGTGACTTTATTTTTGGTTCATCATTCTATCATGTATAGTTTAGAAGATATTAGCTATGATCCTTGAATATATGCGTTGACCAAAAAAGTGCATATATTCAGGATAATTCCTTAAGTATTGACTTTGAGAATTAGCTTATTAATTGTTTTATGTGTGGAATTTTATGGGGAGCCCACTGGTACAATTCATTTCACATGTTGTTTCATTGGTTTCTGAGATAAATAGGATTTTATGGTTTTTATAAGGTATTATACCTTATAATTCATTAAATATTGACTTCACAGATATGCCATAAAAATGGTATATGTGTATTTTTCCATGAGGAATCCAATGGTATAATTTATTTTACATGTTTGTTCATTGGTTTTTAAGTTAAACCAATTTTTGTGTTAATTTATGATATTTTTTGTATATTTAAGTAATTAATTTTAATGTATAATTATTCTAAGTAATTTTAGTATAATTATATTAAAGGTATAATTATTCTTAATCTTTTTGTGACCTTATTGGGTATGTGGTCATATCTCAAAGGCTCACATCCCTCATCCATTAATCCCATATTTAAGCCACTTTCTTTCACTCTTAACCCCTTCTGTTCATTTTTCACACCTTTTTTCACCTCTTTTTCACACTTCGAAAGGTTCTTACCCCATTCCAAATCCTCAAATCCCCCCTTTTTTCACTTTTACACATATTTTTCATTCAAAAATGCTCCAACCCCCCACTGAAGGTGAATTTCAGACCCTTGAGCTTCTTTGGCAACATGTGCATAATGTTGCCAGGGCTCAGGGGTATGCTGTGTCCACCTTGAGGTCCAATATGACCCACAACCAAATTGAAATATGTTGTGATAGGTCTGGCACCCCAAATCCCAACAAAAGCCCCTCCAAAACAGTCACCTCAAGAAAGATTGACTGTCCTGTTAGACTTTATGCCAGGAAATATGCCAAGAGCACCACTTGGACTCTTAAAGTCAAAAATCCTGAACATAGCCATGATGCCACTGAAAATATCATGGCACATCCTGCTTTCAGGAAATTCAATGAGCAAGAAACATCCCAAATTGCTCAAATGTCTGAATCACTCCTCATGCCAAGGCAAATTCAGGCCCAATTATGCAGCCAGAGGGAGTCTGACAGGCCTGTAATCCTTCAAGACATTTATAACCAAGTCAAGAAAATAAAGAAAGACAAACTGCAAGGCAGAAGGCCCATTGATGCTCTTATTGACACTCTCAAAGAAGAAAATTTTGTTTGGTCCTCTGCAAGGGATTCTGAGGGACACATTACCTCCTTGTTTTTCACTCACCCCCTGGCCATAAAACTTCTTCATGGCTTTCCTCATGTCATTCTTATGGATTGTACTTATAAAACCAATAAGTACAAAATGCCTCTTTTTCATATTGTTGGATTTAGCTCAACAAATAAGACCTTTTCTGGGGCTTTTTGTTTGATGAAGAATGAAAATGAAACTTCATATACTTGGGCATTAAATCAATACATTGAAAAGGTCCTCAACAACACCAATCTTGTTCCCCCCCCAGTTATTGTTATTGACAGGGATCTGGCCTTGAAAAACTCTATTAGGAAGCTCTTCCCAGACTCCAAAGTCATGCTATGCATTTGGCACATCAACAAGGATGTATCTGCTCATTGCATGAAGAAAATTGGTCATGGAACTGATTTTGAAAATTTTATGGGCCTTTGGAATCAAGTAATATACTTCTTCATTTTATTTCATTTTATTTCACTTTTTTTCTTATTATTGTCTTTATTAATGACTTTGGGATTCTTTTCTCAGCTTATGTATTCACCCACTGAAAAGTCTTTCAAAGACAACTGGAAGAAGCTTCAAAAACAAGTTAAAAATCCTGAGGTCTTGCAGTATTTGGAAAACACCTGGCTTCCTCTAAAGGAGTATTATGTGCCAGCCTGGACAAACCACCATTGCCACCTGGGTGTGGGCTCCACCTCCAGAGTTGAAGGGGCCCATGCCATGGTTAAACTTTGGCTACAAAAGTCCACTGGTACTCTCCTGGAGGTAGTCAGGGCACTCCACATGGCATTTAGAAAACAATTTATTGAAATTATCAACAGAATCTCCAAAGAAATGATTGTCCATGTCAAGAATTTTCCTCCACACATCTGTGCCCTCAATGGCAAAGTGTCTCATTATGCTCTTCAGATTGCCTTTGAAAATTTCAAAACCAAATTTCCTCCCAATGAAAAATGCACCAACAGATACAACAATTATAAAGGCATTCCTTGCAAGCATAAGACCCAAAAGGCATTTGCCAAGCGCCAAAGGCTTGAATTATCAGACTTCCATCCTCAGTGGCATTTGAATTTGCCTGTGAGGGTTCTTTTAATTTCTTCTTATTATTTTTTTCTTATTAACTGATTTTACTTGTCATATTCTTCTCAGACTGGTTTTCAAGGTGATGATCAAAGTGTTGAAAAAGAAAGAAAGAATGAAGCCAAGAAAATATTTGAAGACATTGGGGAAGACTTGTTTCAAAGACCAATGGCAGAAATCACCCCAATACTCCAACATTTTCAAGATGTTTTGACTGGAAAAGTCCCATTTGATCAAATTCCCAAGAGTCAAGAGGATGATCAATATTATGAAGACCCTCTAGAATGCAAGAATATCCGTGGAAGACCCCAAGGAGCCAAGAATAAAAACAAAAGAGAACCTTCAAAATTTGAAATCATTGAGAGTCAAACCAAGAGAAGAGGAAGACCCCCATCAAAAGTGACCAGCACAACAACTTCAAGATCCCAGTCAAATGTCCCCTCTCCAATTATGGAAGTGGACTCATCTGAAGATTCTGAAGATTCTGAGGACTCATTATCTAAATCCATCAGTTCATCAGATTCACTACCCTCAGCAACTGAATTAAATAAATCAGAAGTAACCCTTAGAAGGTCCAGAAGATTGGCAATTGGAAGCAAAACATCACAAAGAAAATCACACAAGCCTGCCACCAGTTTGAATATCTATGATGCAATTGACCTGACCTGTGAGCATTGTCAAAGCAACTATCACACAAGTGATGAATGCTCCAAGCTGTTTGTGAGTTTCTGATTCTTTTTAATGTGATTTTATGTTGTTTATTTTGATATTTATTCATTTTTTGAACTTATTTTATCAGATAACTGGCTCAGAAGACTTGCCCAAGTTTATATTGAAATACACCTTCAAGGCCATCAATGTCCAGGGTGATGGAAACTGTGGCTACAGAACAGTATCCCACTTCATTTACAAGACTCAAGATCAATGGGCTGATGTCAGAGGTGACTTGGCTGAAGAAATTCACCAAAATCAAGACCTTTATGCAGCCATGAACACCTTAATTCCCTCAGTATCCTCTTATTTGGAAAGAATTGAATGGTATGAAGATGTTGGCCAGGCTCCAAAAAGCAAGTGGATGTCCATGCCTGACATGGGGGATCCAATTGCAAATAAGTATAAAAGACCAGTTTTATTTTATTCCACAGCCCAATCTTTTTCCTTTTTCCCTTATTTCTGTCCTCCCAATGATAATCCCCCCATTTTCATCTGCTTCTTGAATAGTTGTGCTCATTTTGTTCCATTGGACATCATCATTTCTAAAGTTTATCCAGTCCCCCCCATTACTGTGAACTGGGAGATTCATGCCCAAAAACAAGCCCTGGGGTGGGCTGATAAATTTAAGAAACACAGAATGTTGTATTTGTCCAATCTTCCTCCCCCCTCTCAGAAAAAACCCACTATTTTGGAGGTTGATTCTGATTGAATGATTTTTGTATATACAATTTATGCCAATTATCCCCCTCCTCAGTCATTTTTATTGCTTAAATCCCACCTCAGTCTCCTTTTTTATCAAACATGTGGAAGTTTTGTACTTGAAAATAGTCATATTACACACAAGAAAAAAAACACCCATTGCGCCTTCACTTGTGGTCCCACCCAAAAAATTTTCCCAATTCATGAGCTTCTGGTTCATTATTGTCCAGATTGAACCCTTTAATTTAAAAAAAAAATGAAGGAAATTCATAAGTGGGAAGTTATTAAATTCACTTTTTAAAAATAGGCATATTACAATGACGGGAAAAAACATTTGAAAAAAAAACTCTTTTTGCGCCTTCACTTGTCCCACCCTAAAAAATTCCCAAAATTATGGGATTCTGGTTCTTTATTCTTCACATTGAACCCTTTATTTTTAAAAAAAAATGAAGGAAATTCATAAGTGGGAAGATTTTAAATGAATTTTTGAAAAAAATATGCCATTTTGGCATATTGGCCAAATTTGTGAAATTTGGCAAAAAAAAAAATTTTGAAAAAATTTGTGCTTATTGACATGCCAAGTCGGGAAAAATATGGCAAAAAAAAATTAAAAAAAACCTCAAAACTGAGCCTGAGGAATTTTTTTTGAAAATTAAGGTCACTTACGTGTTTTTACTAAAAGCTTACGTGTGTTTACCAACACCCTTTAATTATTTCCAAAAAAAAAAAAAAAAAAAAAAATTAAATTAAATTAAAATTTTTTTAATTTTAATTTTTTTTTTAATTTATTATTAAAAAAAAAAAAAAAAGAAAATTGAATTTAAAATATATTAATTAATTAATTAATTAAAAGTTGATTTTAATAATAATAATTAATAAATAAACTTTTAAACAAAATTGAAACCAATATTATTATTATTATTATTATTATTTTGGAAATATATATATATATATATATATTTGATTAATTTAATTAAAAATATTTTTTTTTTTTTTTTAAAAAAAAAGGATTATTATTATTATTATTATAATAAAATGAAAATCAAAAAAAAAAGTATCATATTGCTTTTTTTTTTTTTTTTTTTTTTTTTTTTTTTTTTAATATTTTTTAAAAGATTTTTTTTTTTTTTTCCTTAAAAGATTTAAATTTAATTCTTCAAATTAAATAAAAAGATTTTTATTTTTATTTTTAATCTTTTTTGAATTTTAATGGATATGAAAAAAAAAAAAAAAAACATTGAATCTTTTTTAATTTATTTATTTAATTAAAAGGTTGATCCTATATTTAAAATATTAAATAAATTTCATCATATAAAAACTTTAAAAAAAAATAGTAATCAAGTTTTGTATTTTTATTGTTTTTTTTTTTTTTTTTTTTTTAAAAAAAAATTAAAAAGAAAATATTGGATTTTTGAAAGAAAATAATTAAATCTTATTTAAAAAAGAAAAAATTAAAAAAAAAAATATTAATAATTTCTTAAAAATTAAAATTTTTAATTATTTAATTTTTTTTTCTTTCTTTCTTTGGATTTTTGAATAGGAAGCTAAATCATATTTATTAGAGATTTAATAAAAAAATAAAAATAATCAAATATAAGAAATTCTGAGTTAAAAATCTTGATTTCTTGTTTCTCTTAAAAACATGAATCTCATTCATGAGATTTCATAAATCCCAAACCTTTAGATGCCTGGTATACTCAAAATCAAAAAACCTGTATTTTTAGGGACAAATACTGAGTTCCCCATACCTCAAATCCCAGCTATATGTATACACATCCATCCAAAAAAACACACAAAGTGAATTGTATTTTGAATAAAAAAAATTCTCTATTATATGATGAGATTGAGATATAGCTTTCATAATTTCGGAAAGATCATTTTATTAATTTTCAGTATATCACAATCATCTTGTCTCTATGCTTATGTCAAAGACTTCAACAAGAATACCATTACTTTTTGCATTGAATTCTTTTAAGTATGTACTTAAAATTAAATCTCATTCAGATTTGGACCTAAAAAATCACATTATACTATTAAAACATCTCAACACACAAATATATCTTAGGCCCCTAAAAATGATCCCCTCAGCCTAAATATATACCTCAGGAGATTTGGGAAACTTATTCAGTGAAAAATTCAAACAGCTATGATATACTACACATGAATAGTTTGATTGCTTGTTATTGATGATTCAAGATCATTCAATTTTTATAAATTCATAAAGATAAAAGGAGTGGAAGTCATTCATTTAAATGAATTGATAATTTTCCCAATTAGGACCTAATGGCAATAGGGTATAACTGGGTAAGTTTGGGATGATATTTTGTGTTAGTCATGGTGAAATTTTAATTTATACTCAGAGGATCATAAACGGTTTTCTGAAGTTTGAAAAGGATTATATATCTTGGCTGACTTATACAAAGAAAAGAGATATCCCTGAATTGATGAAAGCAGATGAATTTACTAAATGCATTGTATTCATTTAAGGGAAAATCATAGCTTTGTCTCAAAGCCATCCAAAAGATGGGTAGGAATACCTTGACTAAAATAAAAGGTATTTTCCAAAATTATTTATAAATTTATTTAAATCAACTTATTAAAAAGGATTTATTTATTAAATATTGCTTCAGATAGTTTGTAATCTCAAGAAGTGTTTTTATTGAAATTAATGTTTGAGGTTCAGGCTCACTTAATGAATCCAATTTATTTCAAAACATTTATATTTACAAGAATCCCAAGTAATTTTATTTCAAAAATTAGTACCTACTTTCAGATTAAGAATATTTAAGCTCACAATGGAGAATATAATAATATGAAGGTAAAATATTTCCATTATAAAGAACATAAAAATTTAAATCTATGTTTTAATAGGTCACATATACATATTAAACTTGATAATGGTTTTTCAAAGGGAAGGTGTATTTCTTTTAGGGAGATTCACAATAAAATTTAAGATCAAGAACAGGTTCAATATTTTTTGCACCCTCCAAAGAATAATAGAGTTTCTCTACAGCCCAGACTAAGCATAGACATTCAGTCTGGGTGGCCCCATACCTGGCTTCTGAATCTTTCAGCTTCCTAAAGATGTAACATATTACTCCCTCTCTTGGTTCACCATCCACCATTTGTCTTTGGTGAAGGGCTTCTCCTAAGCCTTGGCTACATGCTGCATCTATGTATAACTTGAATGGTAGTTCAAAGTAAGGCAAGATGAGCACAGCTGCATTTGTGAGTTCATATTTGATCCTCTTATATGCATCCCTTCTTTCCTTGGTAATTTCAAAAACTACATATTTTGAACATAACTTGTATAAACTACTAGTTATGTGGGCAAAACTTTTGATGTAGTTTCTATAGTAGCTAGCAAACCCAAGGAAAGATTACATCTCTTTGATTTTTCTTAGTACTGGATTTTGCAGTACTTCTTCTACTTCATTCTGGTCAATTGCCAGAATCAGACCTGAGACTTCATGTCCTAGAGCTAGCAGCTCTTGTTGGCCAAAATTGCACTTTTTAAGTGAAATTTTTAGATTTATGGGTGTGCATTTACTTAGCACTCTGTCTATGTATTTCACATGGTCTTCCCATGTCTCTGAGTATATAATGATGTCATCAATATATACTACCATCCAGCCTTCCAATATTTCTTCTTGAAATATGGTGTCCATCATCCTTTGGAAGTGGGCTGGTGCATTCTTGATGCCAAATGGCATCCTGGTGTACTCATATATGCCCATATGACATATGATCCTGAGTAATTTCATGGAGTTTGGTTTAACTCCATTTTGGTGGAATCCTTTCATACAATCCATTTTAGTTATGTATCTGGCTTTTACTAATTTGTCTAAGGCATGAGGTATCCTTGGTATAAGGTACCCGTCAGCTTTTGTGTAGTTGTTCAGAGATCTGAAATCTCCACACAGCCTAGATTTTCCATAATACCAGGTGATTAAGACAGGAGTAGTAATTCCCACTATTTAATTATGTCCAATCTTTCTGATGGCATCCATGTCCAGGAGTTCATTGATATGTTTTTCAATTTCCTTCCTGGTTTCCAGACTTTCTGGGTAAGGAGGTCTCCTGAGTGTGGGTGGATAAGGTCTTTCCACATCCAGATATAGTTCCATATCATGGACTCTAATCTTGCCTAATGGTTCTTCACCAATGGAAAATGCTGGTCTATTCTTTCTCAGTATCTTCAGTAAACTTAGTTTCTGTTTACTGGTGAGGGTAGTTCTAAACTGTCCCTCTCTGAATCCATTCAGTAACTCTTCAAGAGGGTCTTGGGAAGATATTTGATATATATCAAGTGAAAATTTCTTTTCCTTGTTGGTAACAATGGTAATGTGCCTGGTTTTACTATTGTAAGTATCTATGCCATACATCCTCTGGTAATCTGTTCCCAGTAAGAACTCTTGGATGTGGGCACCATCAAGCACAAAAAACTCTGGGTTAAGTCTGATGTTACCTTTCCTATGGGGTATAATTATCTCTTTGATAATTGTCCCAATGGAAGTCATCTTCCCTGATGCACTATTGAAGCTCTTTGACTTGGTGGGCAAGAGCTTGTTTTCCCAGTTTGAGAAGTGGTTGTCCAGATAATTTCTGGCCACTATGGAGCAGTGTGCTCCACTTTCAATTATCAATGGATTTTGAGCATTGTCAATACAAAAAGTAATTTTTGTGGCTGTTCCATGTATGTATGCCATTTCTTTGGTTGGTGTGACCAGGAATGTTTGTGCATCCTGTGTGTGTTTGCACAAGTTTTTATTGGAAGTGTCTTGTGGCATTCCTGCTTCTAACTGTATGTCCTGGATTTCTATTGGGGTTTCCTCTTGGTATTCCACTAGGAATTCTTCTCTTGGGTCTTTCTCTTCATCAGATTTTTCTCTGATGGCATCACCCATAGAGTCTGAGTCAGAATCCTCTGTTGGGGATTCCTCCTCTGGGACTTTCTCAATAGAATAGACTTTTTTCTTTGCCTTTGGACAGTTGTTGGCATAGTGGTCTGTTAGACCACAGTTGTGACACCAATTTTTCTTCTTTGCCACTTCTGCCACCCTTTCTCTGGGGTTGTCTTTAAACTCCACCCTGGAAGATTGTTTCTCTTTGAAGCCACTGCTTTTATATGGGGTGTATTTGCCTATATTAATTCTTTTCCTTACATCTTCTAAGGTATTTTAAATGTCATCTAGAGTAAAATTGTGGCTGCATGTGCATTTCACTGCATGCTCTAGCTCTCCTGGCATTTGTGTCAGGAGTTTGTGATTCCTGATCTGAATATTCATTTGAGGATCAATGGCTTTAAGTCTTTTAGGCTGTCTGAGAAACCACTAATATGGATCTTTGTCCACAGAGTATTTGTCATTTTCAAATGACATGGTCTTTTGCCATATCCAAGTACCATTGCTGTACTTTTGGATGTTTGACACTTCCACCATGGATTTCTTTCATGTCTATGTACCATATACTAGCATGTCCTTTAAATGATGTACTAAGTCTAGCAGTAATCCAGTAGTCTGGAATGCTTGGTACATCAATGAAGAGTCCATTAATAGAATCTATGAGTTCCATATGATCATATTCTCCAGTTCCAGAGAATTTGGGCCAGCTTGAGGCCTCAGGAAGCTGTTTCAGGGCTTCCTTCTCTGAATAATACATATTATCTCCATCCTGGTATTGTGATGGAGATCTTGCCTTATTAATCAACATTTCATCTGGTTTGATTTCATATTGATGATATGGATTATTCATAACATGGCCTTGTGGTCGGGGCTTCATGGTATGGTAGACATCAAACAGTTTGTTTATGTCTTGATCCAGACAATTTTTGTCCCTTTTGCAGTGGTGTTGTTCTTCAAAGACTAGATTGAGTCTTTTTTTGGTTTCTTCAGAGGCTTTTCTCAATTGGGCATGTCCCCCTTGAAGAGTTTTGACAATTTTGTCCATGGAGGATGTTAATTTTTTCATCCTCTCATGGCTTGCTTGGAGTTCTGAAAATTGATTTTGAGTTTGCTCAGACAATTGGGACATTTGTAACCACAGTGCATAACTTTTTAGGTTACTCTCAGGTGTGACAAAATTATGATCAATCTGAGTGGGGGTAATATTTCTATTAATGGGACTACTTATTCTAGAGTTATTTACAACTACTTCTGGTTCTTGTGCACTTCTTTCACCAAATTAAACAGCTTCTGGATCATTGGGTCTGACTCTTTCTTCCTCTGGATGAAGGTGGTCTTGTTTTTTCCCTTGTATCCTTGTCTTCTCCTGGAAACTTCCTGGGATTGTGAAGAATGGTGACTCTTGGCCACTGATCTGTTGGTTTCTGAATTGTGTGAAGCCACTGCAGAGCTTATTTGGCCTTCTCCTTGTAAGCCTGAAGGAATCTGAGTATTCCCTGTATGGGTCAGCTGTTCTTCTATAGCTTGGATAGTGGATTGATTCTCCCTTATCCTGTTTGCCCTCACCTCCAGGAGTCTGAACTGCCTGGTGAAATCCCAACCTTTGGTTATTACCATAAGGTCTCTGAAGTCTATCTTTTTGAGACAAATCTTCTGGCCACCTCCAAGTTCTTCCCAGTGGGATTCCAGGTTGAACCTCTTGTTGTCCATGCTCCATTGAAAGAAATCTTTGAGGAGTTGGTGGAGCTGAAGAACTTGATCCATATCTTTCCAGTCCTCTGGTTTGAGGTTCCTGTTGAATTGAAAAGTGAATGGAAGAGTGGGTATTATTTCCCTCAGTGTCTTGCCAACCACCACTGTGTCCAAGGTGTCCTCTTCCAGGTATTCTGGTTCTGGAAAAGGCTTCTCTGTCCTCTGGTTGGTTCCTTTGGAAGCCAAGGTTTCTGAGGTGTACAAGTGACATATCAGTGTTTGCAAGAAGTCAAAAACTTTATTTTCTTAGGGTATTTACCTTTGACTGTCCCTTGTAAAAATTTGTTGTCTGCTGATTTTGGCAATTTACCTTTAGAGGTTACAACTGGGTTAATTATGGTAATATTCCCTGTACAAGTGGTTAAGGTTGGTTCAACTTTATTGGAAGCAGAGTTTTGTGTTTTTCTATTCTTCTGAGTGGCAATGGGTGTCCACTTCTTTGCTGTAATGAGGCCTTTACTATGCCTCTTTCCTTTTCCCTTGCTGGCCTCTGGTTCTGAGGGTGTCACTGGTGTGTTGACCTGTGACTGGGTTTCTAGTGGGATTTAGTTTTCTTCCACTGAAATAAAACAGGAAAAGAGGGCTTAATTTCAGTTAAGACTTCTTAAAATGCTGTTTGCATGTCTAATAATGGCCTCTGGGATTATATGTTACTACAATGTACCCTTTTATAATGACAGTGTGATTGAATTAAAAATTTCACATCAGAAATACAGCTTACAGATGTCTGGTACACTGTTTTTATGCCAGTATCTCACAGATTAACTTGTAATTGGAAAGTGTCACAACCATGGCAATTCACCTCCTTGGATCCCTATATGGCATATCAAGCCACAGTTCATTTATGGCCAATTGGCCATATCCATCACCAGTGGCCAATATGGCCACATCATCATATTATGGACCATTTATGGCCATTTGTGATTTGGGGCCTTCATGGCCCTTCACCTCAATCCAGAACCCATAGCGGCAATTTATGCCCAAATGGGTATTTCTGGTCATTTCCCTCAAAACCAGGGGAAATGGCCCAAATGGCTGTTTTTGGCCATTTGGGCTCATAATGCGCATTTGCACACTTTGACGCAAAGTGTCCAAAAGACACTTTCCCGCCTTTTGGGCCAGTTTTGGCTCAGAACCCAAAAATGGCCAAAAACACCAAAAGGTCCGGAAACACCTTCCAAGCTCTGAAGTCACCACAGCCATCCTTTTCCCCTCTGCCTTTCCATCTCAAGACCTTTGGACGTAATCTTCTTGTCAATGAACCAATATGCCACAAATGATGTTATACATCATTGTGCACCATTTTTCAACAGCAATTCAATGGTGGCAATATCAAATGGTCATTTCAACATTCCAACATCTCATCACGTCATCAAGGCACCCAATCATTCAGAGGAATCATCAAGGCTCAAGAGCAAGTGTTTCAGCGTCAAAGACCAATGACGCCATCAAGCAGTCATTGGTTATTCTCACTCCAAGTATTCCTTCCAATGGAATACTTTCAATTCATTCTCAAAAGTGTATTCAAGAGGCGGTGCCAAAAGAAATTGTCAAGTGTCAAAGCTCCACTCAATCCATCTTGGCAACCATATTCATTTCAATACAGTCTGGATCCACCAAGAACTGTATTTCATTTTCAAGCATGGGAAGTTCATTCAACCCAATTCAATTTCAATATTAGCCAGCTGTATCAATTCCCAAAACAATCAATACAGCCTCAAGGATCAATACAGATCAGTTTTCAGCCTGAAGAACTCAAGCTCCCAACTTTTCACATATACCGGCTACCCTTTCCACCCTGGGGGGTTTTTCCCCAGTTAATTAATATACTTTGATTTTATTTTATCTCTATTTTCTTTTCATTTTAGTTAAGCAAATACTGATATTATTAAGTCAGTCATTTAGCACATTTCTCTTTCTCTTTCTTCGCCTGTCAATGGATATTTGGTGGTCATATCCTTACTAATTCCATTGTTCATTTTTGGCAGGTTGAAACAGTGATTAAGGACTTACTTGGTTGGCTCTTTGGCCATTTGGCTTCCTTTTCCTCTTTGCATCTCATCTTGTACCTGCATATCTTTTAGATGAATTCATTCTTATTATTTTTATTCTTTATTTCTTTTGGAGTCTTCCAAGTGAGTTCCCTGATTGCTGAGTGCCAGGCCACTCTTGTATTTCCACTAGAGCCCCTGTGACATTATATTAATTAACTCATAGTTTCTTCTTCATTCTTTTCATTCTTTCTTTATAAGTTCATTCACTCATTTCATCGAAATTATGATTCTTTTACTCTTATGGACTTAATGATTCATTGTCACCTCTCAATTTTCTTTCATTCATTCTTCATTTTGAAAATTGAAAGCTGACCCATTTTTATTTTTGTTATTCTCTTTAAAATCTTTTTCAAATTATCAATTTTCATTTCATTCATAATTCAGGCGTCATCTTGGTTTTCTTTGATTTTCAAATTTTTCATCAAGATATTCAGACACATTATTCACATCAAGATTCATAATTGATTCATTCTTCAAGAATTTTGGTTTTTAAAGAATAATTCACTTGATTTTGATTGATTGATTGATTTGACATATTTGATATTGACCTCAAGAAAATTGATTGACCTGAAGATTTCATTGATTTTGCTGATTTTTCACATCAATAATTTTGACATAAATTGATTTTCTTCAAGATTTCATTTGATTGATTTGATTCATTGATTTTTTGACTTCAAGACTTCATTTGATTTTGAATTATTGACGTACTTGAAGATTTTCACTTTGATTCATTCATTTTCCTCAAGATTTGATTGTTGACTCTTTTCACTTCAAGAAAATTTTGATTCTTATTCATTCAATTCAATTTTATTCCTGATATCATGCCTGTTCAACATTCACCTCCGGCAAGACAGACAAGATCTCAGGCCAGAGCTCAAGCTGTTCTCACTCCAACTTCAAGAGCTCCTCTAGATGGCACCCCAGCAGTTCCTCAACTGAGGGCCCAATTAGATAGAGGACCCCGCATGGAAGGAGCAGCACCATCCAGGAAGGAAGGAAGAGGGCCCAGAAGATCAAGTTCATTTTCAGGAGTAGTTGGCGGATTTCCAGGAACTTCAAGGACTATTTTCAAAGGTCCAGGTGAAGATGGTGAAGAGGAGGAGGAGAATTCTGTGGAAGAGGAAGAGTCTGATGGTACTGAAGGTGCTCCTGCTCCGGTGGAAGCATCCCAAGGTACTGGAGGGCCAACTCTAGCTCAGTCTAATCAGCCTGTCTCTCATCAGTCTGAACCATCTCTATTGGCCATCATGCAGCAAATGACTCAGATTATGGCCAATCTTCAAGCGGCTTCATCTTCTGAAGCATCAAGACCACCAGCCTTCAAGACTTAATCTATGAAGGCACCGGAATGCTTTGATGGGACTCAGCCCTTCAAAGTTAGAAGCTTTATTCAGTCTTGTCAATTGATATTTCATAATGATCTGGAAAATTTTTCTCAAGACAGAAAGAAAGTTCTTTATGCCACTTCATTTCTCATTGGCAGGGCTGCAAAATGGATTGAGCCTTATCTTTCCAATCTCACCAATCAAGACTCAAATTATCTTCTCAATTCTTGGTGTCTATTTGAATCTCAACTCTTCACTCTATTTGGTGACCCGAATGAAGTCAGAAAAGCAGAAGCTGAGTTGGATTCTTTAAGAATGAAAGAAGGTGGGCATGTATCCTTATACATTGCTGATTTCAGAAGTTTAGTCTCAAGAATCAGGGATTGGGGTGAAAGAGCTCTTATCCATCATTTCAGGAGAGGATTGCCATCCAGGATTCTGGATCAATTGGCCTCCCATCCTTCAAGAATTGACTCTCTTCAAGACTTAATGGACGTTACCCTGGAACTTGATACCAGGTACCATGAGAGGCAAAACGAAAAGAGTCATCATCAAGAGAAGAAGCCAGAAGCCTCAAAGTCAAGTTCTTCTCATCCTCAAAATTCTTCAAGCTCAAGTCAAAAGAAGAAGAAGAATTTTCAGAAGAGGGACAAGCCCCATTCTTCTTTATTGAATAAAGATTTCAAGCTCATGAATTCTGAAAAAGAAAGAAGAATCAAAGAGGGTCCTTGTACCTATTGTGGTGGGAAGCATAGTCTTCAGACCTGTTTCAAAAGGCCTCAAAAAAAGCTTACCCAACCGTCAGGCAAATTTCCCAGCCAGGGAAAAGCCTGAGTGAAGATCATGTTGTGTTCAATGGTCTTCACAGTTTTCCATCCAGAGCACAATTGTGCATTCTGAATACTGGTGTCAAGAATTCTCTCAAATTTTTTGTTTTTTCTTCTCTTTCTGATGTTTTTTACAGTATTCTCATTGATTCTGGTGCTACCAACTCATTTATTGCAAAGCAGTTTGTTCAAAAGTATTCATTGACTACGTCAGAGCTTCCAGAGAAGATTCCCCTCATCATTTTAGACTCCTCTGAGTCTCCTTCTTTATTTGTGACTCACCATACTAGATATATGGTTGAGCTCCCTTCCTTCCCAAGCTTTGAATGGGACTTTTTAGTCATTGATACTCCCAAGGGAGAAGACCTCATATTGGGATTTGACTTTCTTAATCATTTTAATCCGTTTATTGATTGGAGGCAAGGATTGATCACCTTGAATTCTGATCATAAGGACTATAATGATCCTTTAATTTCTTTCAGTAATGACTTTTCTTCTGCCAAATCATGTGCAGCTCTGGTTGGTGATTCTAGAACACCATCATTTCCGTCTTCTGTCCATATTCCTTCCCTTAATTCCCATCAGTCATTACTATCATCTAGAGATGAAGTCTTCAAAGAGATTCAAGATGTTGGAGAAGATAATTCTGTATCTTTACTTCATCTCTTCTTTGGGAATATGGACCTTCCTCCTTCATCTTATCATGACTCCCTGGAGGAGCTGTGGGATGAAGAGGAAGAGCCAGAAGAAATAGAAACCGTGATGAAGGTTGTTCCTCCTGTTTATCACCAATACTTGGATGTATTCTCCAAGGTGAAAGAAGAGAAACTTCCTCCTCACCGCGCCTGTGATCATCATATCGAGCTGGAGGGGTCTCTACCTCCAGTTGGGGTGATCTACTCTTTATCAAACCAAGAGTCAGATACACTCAGGGCCTACATTTCAGAGAATGTAGCAAAAGGTTTCATCCGGCCAAGCTCCTCTTCTACAGGAGCACCTGTTCTTTTTGTCAAAAAGAAAGATGGTGGCCTCCTTTGTGTGTTGATTACCGCAAACTCAATGCTGTTACTAGGAAGAACAAGTATCCTGTTCCCCCTATGAACCAGCTTCTCACTGTTTTCAATGGTTCTTCTATCTTCTCCAAGATTGATTTGCGTGGTGCATATAACCTGCTCAGAATCAAGGAAGGTGATGAACATCTGACTTGTTTTAGAACCAAATATGGTGGTTATGAGTACTTGGTTATGACTTTTGGGCTTACCAATGCTCCTGCTTCTTTTCAAAATCTTGTCGATGATATTTTTTATGATCTTCTTGAAGTTTATTTTGTGGTTTATTTGGATGACATTATGGTCTTTTCCAAATCTGAGGAAGAACATGTCACTCATGTGTCGACTGTTCTTTCCAGACTCAGAGCCAATAACCTCTTTGCTAAGGCGTCCAAATGCCTATTCCATGTTTCTAGTGTAGAGTACTTAGGTTATGTTGTTTCTTCTGAAGGCCTCAAGATGGACCAAGCAAAAGTCCAGCAGATTCTCAATTGGCCGCCTCCAAGAAACCTCAAGGCTCTTCAATCATTCCTTGGCTTTGCCAATTTTTACCGCCGTTTCATCAAGAATTATTCAAAGAAAATTAGTTCACTCACAAGTTTCCTCAAGAAAGATTCCCGTTTTCCCCTCAATGAGGAGGCTCTTAGACAGTTTCATCAACTCAAAGAGGCATTCACCACTGCTCCAATCCTTCTCTACCCACCATTGTAGAGACCGATGCATCAGATTATGCCTTGGGTGCTGTACTGAGTCAGGTCTCTGACTCAGGAAAACATCCCATTGCATTTGATAGCCGCAAGCGTCTCCCAGCTGAGCTTAATTATGAGATTCATGACAAGGAACTCCTTGGCATAGTCTGGGCTCTCAAGTGCTGGAGAGCTTTTCTTCTTTCCATTTCTTCCCCTTTTGAAGTTCTCACCGATCATTCATCTCTTCAATATTTTATGTCTTCCAAGATTCTCACTCGCCGTCAAGCCCGCTGGGCTGAATTTCTATCTGAATTTCATTTCTCAATCACTTACCGCCCTGGCCGCTTGGCCACCCTTCCAGATGCTTTGTCACGTCGGGATGACGTTTACCCAGAGAGGGGGGAGGATTTCATCAGCAAGAATCCAATGAACTATCAGAAGATAATCAAGCAAGATGAAATTCAAGCCTCAAAATTTTTTGCAGTCAAGGTGGATTCATTCTCAAATTTGATTGATTCAATTCAGAAGGCAGTGTGGCAAGACCCTCAATATAGAAGTGTCCTTGAAGATTTGGGTAAAGGTAAATCTGTAACAGATTATTCTCTTGATTCCTCTTCCAAACATCTCCTTTTCAAAGATTGGGTGGTGGTCCCAAATGACCCCACAATTCAACTCAATATACTTCAAAAGCGGCATGACTCTCCTCTAGCTGGACACCCTGGCCAAGAGAAGACTCTCAAACTTGTCAAGCGGGATTTCCACTGGTCCGGCATGACTCAATTTATCAAGGATTATGTCTCATCCTGTCAACAGTGTTCAAGAAACAAAAATATTCATCACAAGAAGTTTGGACTCCTCAAGCCTCTTCCAATTCCAAGTGGTCCTTGGATTTGTCTTTCAATGGATTTCATCACTCAATTGCCACTGTCCAATTCCTTTGACTCAATCCTTGTCATAGTGGACAGATTCTCAAAAATGGCGGTTTTTATTCCAACAATAGCTTCAATCACTTCATTAGATTTGGCCCATTTATTCATCAAGAATATTTTCTCAAAGCATGGCCTTCCTTCAAGCATTGTTAGTGATCGAGGTTCTCTTTTTGTTTCTTCCTTTTGGACCAACCTTTGTCAGCAGCTCAAGATTTCAAGAGATCTGTCAACTGCTTATCACCCAGAAACTGATGGACAGACAGAGAGGGTAAATCAGATACTAGAACAGTACCTTTGGATGTATGTCAGTTATCATCAAGATGATTGGAACACCTGGCTCCCTCTGGCTGAATTTGCCTACAATAACTCTGACCACTCTTCAACAAAACAATCACCGTTTTTCACTGTTTATGGAAGAAATCCTCATTTTGACTCAGTTCACATCACTCAAGATACTCCGGCTGGAAAGTTATCAACAAAAATCCAATCAGTACAGCAAGATGTCAAGAGAGAACTTGAAGTTGCCATAAACAGGTCCAAGAGGTATGCAGATAAAAGTAGAGCAAGTCCACCTGTTTTCAATCCCGGTGACATGGTATGGCTTTCTTCCAAGAACATCAAATCAACCAGACCCACCAAAAAGCTGTCTGAAAGATGGCTGGGTCCTTTTCCAATCTTGAAGAAAGTCAGTACTCATGCCTACCACCTCAAGCTCCCATCTCAATGGAAGTCCATCCACCCAGTTTTCCATATTTCCCTTTTGGAACCAGTCAAGACGTCAACAATCCCAAATAGGCATCAAGAGCCTCCTCCTCCAATAACCATTGAAGAAGAAGAAGAATGGGAAGTCTCTCAAATACTGGACTCAAAGCTCAAGAGAGGAAAATTATGGTACCTGGTGGAATGGAAAGGTTTCAGTCAAGACCCAGAAAGATCCACTTGGGAACCAACGGAAAACCTCAAGAATTGTCCTGAACTCGTCAAAGATTTTCACTCATTATATCCTGACAAGTCTGGGCCCAATTCTTCAAAAGCTTGATTCATTATGGTGCTTGGTGGGGAGAGGAATTACCAAAAGTAAGTCCAACTCCTGGTATGCACCTTTAGGGGTATTCTACTCTTTTGTTGTAAGCATCACCTTGGCCACTCTGTGAGCACTTTGCAATTTTGGACACAGATCTTTGGCTGGGCTTTTCAACATTCATTTCCAATCTTATGGCCATTTCACTTGGGACAATGGTCCATTCACTTTCAATTCATTTCCAAGATTCCAAATTCAAATTCATTCCTTCAGCATTTTTGTTTTTATTTTTATGGCACTGGCAGGAGTGGTAACTACCAAAAGTAAGTTCCTCTCCTGGTGTGCACTTCCCTGAGGGGTCTACAATCTTGTCAAAACATCACCTTGGCCACTTTGTGAGCACCTGGCATCAAATTTCTCTTTCCAGGTCCTTGGCCAATTCCAAAATCAGTTATCAACCTCTGTGATGAAGATTGGAACCTCCTAAAGATTCAATTCAATTTCCTTTTCTCTTTTCTCTTTCTTTTATTTTCATTTTCATTCTTTATTTTTATTTTATTTTCATTTTTAAATTTTCTCTTATCACGTCAATTATCACGTCAAAAATTTTCATTTATTTTAAAATTCAACTCAAATCATGAAGCCAATGTCAAAAGAAGATCAAGCAAGTCCTGCGTCAAATGTCAAATTTTTAATATCAGTTTTCAAATTCTTCAACTTAATCAGTCCTCTTGAATCACTCTCTCAAAATCTTTCCAATAGCCTCAACAGGCTTCACCTTGTATTTGTGCTCAGGAGCTCACCATTTCAAGGTGGGGGGTACTGTCACAACCATGGCAATTCACCTCCTTGGATCCCCATATGGCATATCAAGCCACAGTTCATTTATGGCCAATTGGCCATATCCATCGCCAGTGGCCAATATGGCCACGTCATCATATTATGGACCATTTATGGCCATTTGTGATTTGGGGCCTTCATGGCCCTTCACCTCAATCCAGAACCCATAGCGGCAATTTATGCCCAAATGGGTATTTCTGGTCATTTCCCTCAAAACCAGGGGAAATGGCCCAAATGGCTGTTTTTGGCCATTTGGGCTCATAATGCGCATTTTGCGCATTTGCGCACTTTTGCCCACTTTGACGCAAAGTGTCCAAAAGACACTTTCCCGCCTTTTGGGCCAGTTTTGGCTCAGAACCCAAAAATGGCCAAAAACCCCAAAAGGTCCAGAAACACCTTCCAAGCTCTGAAGTCACCACAGCCATCCTTTTCCCCTCTGCCTTTCCATCTCAAGACCTTTGGACGTAATCTTCTTGTCAATGAACCAATATGCCACAAATGATGTTATACATCATTGTGCACCATTTTTCAACAGAAATTCAATGGTGGCAATATCAAATGGTCATTTCAACATTCCAACATCTCATCACGTCATCAAGGCACCCAATCATTCAGAGGAATCATCAAGGCTCAAGAGCAAGTGTTTCAGCGTCAAAGACCAATGACGCCATCAAGCAGTCATTGGTTATTCTCACTCCAAGTATTCCTTCCAATGGAATACTTTCAATTCATTCTCAAAAGTATATTCAAGAGGCGGTGCCAAAAGAAATTGTCAAGTGTCAAAGCTCCACTCAATCCATCTTGGCAACCATATTCATTTCAATACAGTTTGGATCCACCAAGAACTGTATTTCATTTTCAAGCATGGGAAGTTCATTCAACCCAATTCAATTTCAATATTAGCCAGCTGTATCAATTCCCAAAACAATCAATACAGCCTCAAGGATCAATACAGATCAGTTTTCAGCCTGAAGAACTCAAGCTCCCAACTTTTCACATATACCGGCTAACCTTTCCACCCTGGGGGGTTTTTCCCCAGTTAATTAATATACTTTGATTTTATTTTATCTCTATTTTCTTTTCATTTTAGTTAAGCAAATACTGATATTATTAAGTCAGTCATTTAGCACATTTCTCTTTCTCTTTCTTCGCCTGTCAATGGATATTTGGTGGTCATATCCTTACTAATTCCATTGTTCATTTTTGGCAGGTTGAAACAGTGATTGAGGACTTACTTGGTTGGCTCTTTGGCCATTTGGCTTCCTTTTCCTCTTTGCATCTCATCTTGTACCTGCATATCTTTTAGAGGAATTCATTCTTATTATTTTTATTCTTTATTTCTTTTGGAGTCTTCCAAGTGAGTTCCCTGATTGCTGAGTGCCAGGCCACTCTTGTATTTCCACTAGAGCCCCTGTGAAAGCAAGTATAATCTGATAAAGAGTGGTATGTAAGAGGGTAATTGACTTAACAATATACCCAACCACGCCTCACCTGTTGGTTTTACAGTAAGAGGTGTCCTTATTTAATTAAAGAAAGGACTGTATTAATGTCTTGAAGTGTTTTTATATGAAAAACACGCCAAAAATAAAGGTCGTGTGGTGATTAAATTATGGGTGTTGGTAAACACACGTAAGACCTTACGTGTTTTTACCATAAACTTACGTGTTTTTACCAAATTATGGCCAAAACACGTAAGTGACCTAATTTTTTAATAAAAATTCCTCAGGATCATTTTTGAGAATTTTTACCATTTCTTTTTGCCATATTTTTTTCCAACATGGGATGTGAAGGTCCCCAAATTTTTTCAAATTTTTTTTTTTGCCCAATTTCTCTATTTTGGGCAATTTGGCAAAATGGCCCATTTTTTTGAAAAAATTCATCAAAAATGTTCCCACGTATGAATTTCCATAAATTTTTTTTTAAAATGAAGGTGTGAATGTTGAGAATAAAAAACCAGAAGCCCAAAATTTTGGGATTTTTTTTCCAGGACAGTTGTAGGCCCAAAAAGTTCCTTTTTTCTGTTTTTTGTTCATCTTTGTAATTAAGTTGAAAATGTTATTTATGACATCAATTCAATTAAAAATTTAATTTATGACATTAGTGGGATTTAAAAATTCTATTTGTGGAATTAACAGTGCCATTCATGGCATTAAAAGTGCCATTTATGGCATTAAAAGTGCCATTTATGGCATTAAAAGTGCCATTCATGGCCTTAAAAGTGGCATTTATGGCATCACAAATGACATAATAATGCCATAAATGGAATCAAAAGTGCCATAAATGGCATCAAGAATGATGTATATGCCATTTATGGCATTACAAAAATGCCATAAATGGCATTGTGTGGCCTTAACAATGCCATAAATGGCCTCAAAAATGCCATAAATGGACTTAACAATGGCCATTTAAAGCCTTGACAATGGCCATTTATGGCCTCAACAATGCCATTTATGGCCCCAACAATGCCATAAATGGCATTGAAAATTCCATGAATGGAATGAATAATGCCATGAATGGAATTAACAATAGCCATTTATGGCCTCAAAAATGCCATTAAGGAATTAACAATGGCTATTTATGGCCTCAAAACTGCCATAAATGGAATTAACATTGGTCATTTATGGCTTCAACAATGCTATAAATGGCTCTAAAAACTCCATTTGTGGAATTAAAAGTGGCATTTATGGAATTAACAATGCAATCGTTAAGTCCAGTCATGCCATAAATGGCCTTAAGAAATGGTATTAATAGACTTAAAAATGCCATTTATGGCATTAACAATGTCATTTTTGGCCTTGAAAATGCCATTTATGGCCTTACCAATGCCATTGATGGAATTTTTAATTCCATAAATGGCATCAATGGCTTCAGAAATGCCACAAATAGCTAAATTTTATTCAAAAAACACCCCTTACGTGTTTTTACCATAAAATTACGTGTTTTTAGTAAAAACACGTAAGCTCTTACGTGTTTTTACCAATTTGCTTATGTGTTTTTACCAACACCCTTAAATTATAATCAACCACACAACAATATGATTTAAAAAAGATAAAAATTAGTGGTATATAACATATACCACTTAAATATATAAAAAATATGTGTTTTTGTATATATTTACAAAAAAGAATTATGCCTAAAAAGATAAAAAAAGTTTTTCAGAATAGAGAAAACAAGAGAAAAACTTACTTGTAAAGTCCAAAAAGGTTAAAAAAAACACATCCAGGCCCCCAAAATGTCAGGCTGAGTCTATTTTAATGAGGTAATAAGGCTATTTACAGCTTTAACTATGACTGTGACATGGAAGAAAAGTATTAAAAATGTTTTGATTGAAGATAAAAAGGGCTTTACTAATGGGAATTAGTGGTGGTGAGTGCTGTTGAAAGCCCTGGGTTTAGCTCTACCTGTTGGGTTACAATAATAAAGACTACAATACTAAAATTCATAGTATAATCTGATTATTTTCCAAGAGTATAACTGTTTTTGAAAGCTTTACTACAAAGGAATTCAAGAGAAGGATGGGGATTTCTTTTCTGGAAGCAAAAAGGCCTCCTTTTATCCTAAAATGGGGTGAAAAGGCTGCTAGACCTTTTCACATAGAGGAAGTGAAGATTTTTCACTCTCAAGAACAGGCTTGTGGTTTGAAAAAGGCCTTTATAGCCTGTATTGGGCTCAGATGTGGCTTTGAAACCACATATGGGCAGTTTTCACCAGTAAAGGGTAAAGATTTTCATATGCATACCACACAGCCTGATTTTGGCATGTATGGCGCGTAGAATGCTGTACAGAACCTCTATGGGACCACATTATTGAATTAGCTATGAGGTATTGAAGTAAAAACAAGCTTCTTTGTCTGTTTGAAACCTCATAATCATAGTTGTGGGATATTATCCCATGGTAAAGCTGTATTGGCCACACTGTGGGATTTTGACCTTAAAAGAGCCATACCTTTGTCAGTTTTTGAGATATCAACCTCAAAGTTGGTTCAGTGTGTAGCCCTGTATGTGGTCTACACAATAATACCTCATATGGTATGGTTATCATTCAATATGGAAAAGGTATGCTATGTACAAGACTTTTGTACATATGCCTGTTTTAGGCAAAAAGCTGTATTGGGCTTGTTTGCCTTATAAACTTTGTTCTAAATGAGATATGGTCAAATGAATGGAACCATGAGATATCCCTGATTTTTATTTTTCCAAAAACACCCCACCTTAGGTATCTGACACTAAAACTGTAGAAGTTGGATGAGAAGTGAATACTTTATTCACCCTTATTTAGCCTTAATTTGGCCATAACCTCTGTAATACTGGTGCTAGCTCAGTATGGCTGGTACCATTAGATAGCCCTGACTTAGAGCTTCATTTGGAATACCCATTTGATGGGGTTAAGCCTCTTACTCTGTATTTCAGATGAGAGGTGAAAATTAAGGTTTATGCTCAGCAACAACTTTGAGCAGGAATAACTTTGTTATTTGTTGTCCTATAATGATGAGACTTTTATATTTGGAAAGGAGTGAGTTTCCTCTTTCTTTTGATACCTTTTGAGCTGATTTGGCCCAGCTCCATGTTTTGGTGGTATCTTGGAGATACCATTGGTTTATGGTATTTGGCTGTCATGCTTGTGCTCTGGTTTTGAGTCACAGGCTGACACTGCTTGAGATATCTGGGTAAGGGCAATGTGGATCTTTTGGTATTGGGTACCTGTTTGGAACAGTGTAAGTGTTCAGAGCTCCAAAGTCCCCAACCATTTTAGATTTCCCATTATGCCATTCCACTATGACTGGTGTAGTTATTTCTACTTCCTCATTATGGCCAACCTTCCTTATTACACCAAGATCTGGAAGTTCTTTAATATAAATTTCCAGAGATTATCTTGATTTAAGAAGTGCTGGATATGCAGGTCTTCTTAAGAGTGGTGGATAAAGTCTTTCAATATTAAGGATGATGTCAACTTCATGACCAATGATTTCCCCCAAAGGTTCTTTGTCTGATGCAAATTCTTCTTTGTGGTTATATAAGAGGGCAGAAAGTTCACTTTCCTGTTCATTAGTAAGATGAAAGCTTATATCAGCTTCATTTGACTGTTCAGATTTGAATTTATCCAACTGTAAGTTAACTGGTGATACTTTGCTTACTGTAATTTGTCTCAAATGGTAAAAAGGCAAATTTCTGATGCTTATTGTCTCCAATAGTAAATTATCTGTCCTTTTTGCTATGTAAGTCTATGCCATACATGATTGAATAGTCATTTACCAATATAAAATGGGTACTAGAGAAATTTTCCATAACAACAAATTCAACAGTGATTCTTAGATTTCCATTTATGTGTGGAAATATGACAGTAGTTTCAAATATTCCTAATGCTTTCATTGGACTACTTGCACTATTAAATTTCATGCCATCCGTTGGCAATAATTGATCTTCAAAATTTGGTACACAAGTCTTAAGAAGAGATTTTCCAACACAAGAGCAGAAGGCTCCTGGTTCAAGTAAAATTTTAATGGGGTTGTTGTTGTCACAGCCATGGAGACAGGCAGGGCATTACCATTCATTCCTAATGGAAAATCTTCCAACACCTAATCAGCAAGGGGTTTCATGGAAGATTCACCAAATACAGTTTCAAACCTCAATACAGCTCAATACAGGGAAAGCCCAAATACAGGATTCACCAAATACAGGCCTGACCTCAACACAGGTGCAAAAACCTGTATTGATTCAAATAACTGTATTGGATACACAAATACAGTTTCACATCTCAGATACAGGTTTTTAAATCATAAAATTATGGTTTCTCAACACTCAAGCTCCAGGCTGGCACTTTTTCAAATATACCAGCCCCTTTCACCCACCTGGGGATTTTTCCCCCAGTTAATTGAAAGATTGAATTCATTACTTAATATTATTTTATTTCTCATTAAGAAATATTATTTTATTAATTATTAAGTTAGTCTTTGCCTTCCCTCACCTTGCCAGTAGAGTCCTGGTGGCCATATCCTTTATTGATCCTTTTCTCTTTTCTGAACAGGTTAAAACAGTGATACAGGCTTATTTGTGGTTGGCTCTTTATTGTTGCTTTTGTTTTCTCTCATATCTTTAATGCTTATTATTTTATGACTAGGAATTTATTTCTCTTATCTTATTACTCTTATCAATTGAGTATTTATTATGAGCCCTCCATAAGTAAGTTGGTTCACTGAGTGCCAGGCGCTCTTCATTTAGAAGAGCCACTGTGACATTATTTTAATTAAATCATAATTTCTTCTTTCCTTTCATCAATTCTTATTAATTTCTCTCATTCTAAATTATGATTTTTATGATTTCATTCTCTCTAATCAATTTTCATCTCATTTATTTCATTCAAATGAAAGGTGATTCTCTTTCTCATTTCTAAAATTTTGCTTACCATTTCAATTTCTTTTTAATTCTCAATAAAATTTTATTTTCATTTTCTTTCTGAATTCAGGCTCTTTTATCAGGTTTAATTGATTCATTGAATTAGGGTTATCATTGGTTGATTTTGAAACTTCTTAAGATTTATTGATTGATTTATTTGATTATTAAAGAAATTGAAATGAACTCAAGATTCTGATTTGATTTAATTGATTGATCTGATTTGATTCCTCAAGATAGCTGATTTATCCTCAAGATTGATTTAATTGATTGATTTGAAGTTGATTCCTCAAGAAATTGGATTGATTTTTGAAAAGATTGATTGAATTCCTCAAGACATACTTGATTTAATTTTGAATTGACTTGATTGATTTTATTTGATTTATTGATTGACTTGATTTGAAATATTGATTGAAATTGATTATTCATAAGAATTTGACTTTATCATCTTCATTCTTCAATATTTATTCATATTGATTCACTTCAAGACTATTGATTGATTTCTCAAGTTCATCAAGATTCTCATTTTATCGATTTGGTCAAGCCTTGTTTCATTCTCAAGTATCATCAAACTTTATTTTATTTCTTCAATAATGCCAGTTCAGAATAGCCCTCCAGCCAAGAACACAAGATCTCAAAGACATCAAGCTGTTCTCACTCCTACAGCAAGGGCTCCTCTTGACCGCACACCAAAAGTTCATCAACTGAGTGCAAATTTGGACAGAGGACCACCAATGGAAGGAGAAGCACCCTCCAGAAGAGGAGGTGTGAATTCAAGAAGATCAAGATCATTCTCTGGCTTGTTGGGTGGCTATCCAAGCATTCCTCAAGGGCCTAAAAGCAGATCAGGGGAATCTGAAGATGAAGAGGGGGAGGAGGCTGAAGAAAATGAAGTAGCAGCTGCCTTGGCAGGTGCCCCTGAGGCTTATTAAGCTCCCAATGTAGCCCATTCTAATCAGCCTCTTGTCTCTCAAGCTGAACCAAATTTTCTCAAAATGATGGAGCAGATCACTCAATTCATGGGACAATGAACTCAAGCAGTTTCCCCAAGGGACACTTCAAAAACCCCAGCATTCAAGAATCCATCAATGAAGGCACCTGATTCCTTTGATTGTACTAAGGCTTATAAATTGAGAGGATTTATTCAATATTGTCAATTGATTTTACATAATGACCCAGAAAAGGTCTTCTCTGACAGGAAGAAGGTTTTGTACTCAGCTTCTTTTCTCACTGGTAGAGCTAGAAAATGGATTGAACCTTACCTCTCAAATATCTCCAATGAAGACCCTTATTACCTCCACAATAACTGGCAGTTATTTGAAACTCAGTTATTCACTCTGTTTGGTGATCCCAATGAAGTCAGGAAAGCTGAACAAGAGTCAGAAAATCTCAGGATGAAATAAAGTGGTCAAGTTTCCTTGTACATAGCAGATTTCAGAAGCTTAATGTCAAGAATTGGAGACTGGGAGGAAAAAGCCTATATTAATGTGTATAGAAGAGGCTTGGCATCAAGATTGTTGGACCAATTGGCTTCTCACCCTGCAAGCTTTGATAGCCTTCAATAGCTCATGGACATCACTTTGGAGTTAGATACCAGGTACTATGAGAGGCAGAAGGAAAAGGGTAGTAATACAGAGAAGAAGCCTCTGATAAGTGGATCCAACTCCTCCAAGCCTCCTCAAAGCTCATCATCAAAGAAGCCTTATCACAGGAAGAATAAGAAGGGGAAGAATTTTCAAGTGTCCAAAGACAAGCCTAATGCTTCTCTCATCACTAAGGACAACAAATTAATTGGTTCTGAAAAGGAGAGGAGGATTAAAGAAGGCTTGTGCAACTATTGTGGTGGAAAGCACCCATTTGAAAAATGCTTCAAGAGGCCTGAAAATAGGCAAGGGTAATCAAGAGGCTTCCCTAGAAAGCAGGGAAAAGCCTGAGTGGGAATCATGATGTTTTCAATGGTTCTCACTTAATTCCTTCAAGAGCACAATCGTGCACTCTGAATACTAGTGTCAAGAAATCTTTAAAATTTCTTATTTTCTCTTCTCTCTCTGATACTTTTCTAAAGTATTCTCATTGATTCTGGTGCTACAAACTCCTTTATTGAAAAGAATTTTGTTCTCAAGTACTCATTAGCCATGTCAGAGCTCCCTGAAAAGATTCCACTTTTAATTTTGGATTCCAAGGAATCCACTTCTCTGTTCATCACCCATTATACCAAGTTGGTTGTTGACTTGCCTTCATTCCCAAGCCTTGAATGGGATTTATTTATCATAAATTCACCCAAGGGAGAAGACCTAATATTGGGATATGATTTTATTTACCATTTTAATCCAATTATTGATTGGAAAAATGGATTGATCACCTATGATTCTAGTCATAAGGATTCTAGTGGTATTACTTCTTCTACTACTAATGACTTTGCCACTGCTGTCAACAGTGTTTCTCTGGTTGGTGAGCTTAAGACACCTTCCCTTCCTCCTTCTGTCCATATCCCTTCCATAATTCCCTCTCAGTCATTTCTTCCATCAAGAGATGAAAGATGTTGGAGAAGATGTTTATATATCTTCACTTAATCTCTTTTAAGGGGATATGGACCTTCCTCCTTTATCTTTTCATGCCTCCCCTGAGGAGCAGAGGGATGAAGAGGAAGAGCCAGAAGAGATTGAAACTGTGCTGAAGGTAGTCCCTCCTGCTTATCACCAATATTTGGATGTATTCTTCAAGGTGAAAGCAGAGAAACTTCCCCCACACCGCACCTGTGATCATCATATCAAAACAGAGGGTCTTCTACCTCCAGTTGGTGTTGTGGTATTCCATACCTTTTTACCAGTTTCAAGAAATTGTTTGAAAATTAACAGTTGGCAAATCAAGATCAAAAATGAATAATTCAGGAAATCACCACTCAAAGGACATGATTAAAGATCACACACACTCAGGAATAACCTTAATAGTAGGGAGGAATGGAAGATTTAGCATTCAGAATTGAAATAATCAATATATTTATACAATTAAATAACTAATAGGGGAATCTAATCTTATGGAATTATACAACAAAACCTACATATAAGCCTTACAGAATCAACAATAGGCTTAATACATACAGAAACTCAAAATTACATGGGAAAAGTAACATTGTAACATCATATCCACTCTGAATCCATCAAGAAGATTATATTACCAAGAATTACAGTAGTCAAATACAGTGCATTTGACACAAGGATCATATGACAGTATTCAATTCAACTCAATACATGGGAGAATCCACTAAAAAAAAAGGGGAACTTAAAAATTACACAACAATACAGAAGCCCAAATAAGACTTATGCAGTCCACATGCATAAGATCTGGAAATTACACAGCCACAGGATTATTAAAATTCAACTTAATTAAAATTCAACTAGCTGCATGCAAGGAAAATACACTAAACTGTAAAGTACACAGCAATTACAGTAATCAAGAATTAAAACTCAAGAAGATATCCCCACATTTCACAGCATTATTGCCTGAAACTAAATAAATCTTACAAACAAAATTATACAGGGGCTTATTCACATGACACCACCTTCATCCTTAACTCACCAGCATTAATTCCTCAAGGCTATACAAGCTGACTAAAGCAGTGCAAAAGAGAAGTCACCTGATATTTTTTTATCAAAATCCCCACCAAGAAAAACATCTCAACCTTCATTTTGACCAAACAAATGGAAAAAATATCTCAGTCATAAGACACCATTCTCAATTTTACACACTAGCATTAATCTCTCAAGGCTGTGCAAGATTACTAATACAGTGTAGCAGATAGGTCATCTGACTTTTGTTACAAAAAATCTACACCAGCAAAATTACCTCAAGGGCTAGAATAAAACTTTACATGGAGAGCCCATGGGTACTTCTCACAACATAAAAAGAGGCCTCTCTCTCTCATTTTTCTCCTCTTTCCTCATGCAAATAGTTATATACCAAGAAGGAGAATAATTATACATCCCTTACTAGTAGGTTAATCTAGATATTATTATTATTATTACATTACATTAAAAGTGATTTATATATAGCTGTAGTTAACAGTAGGTCTGCCTATATTATAAATTAATCTATTAGTGAAATACTCATACTCAACAAAGTATTTATATTAAACTCTTCTCACTAGAAGAAAATCCATATCACTATTATTATTATCACAAAATATATATTTAACATATTATCAAAATTATTTATCAATTACACTTATTTAAAATATCAACAATATTATTATATTATCACTATTACTAAACTTTTCTCATATTGAGCTATTATCCATTAAACAAAATACCTTCAACAAAGAAAACAACTTAAAATAACCACTCAGTACTATTATATCTATTATTTATCTACTCAATTATTATCTTATCATCTTGAAACCACCTACAAATTTATTTATTTAAAATTATTATTATTTTATCATTAGTCTGATTATTGAATAGGTCTGATAGAGACTGCTGAAAAGTCTTCTCTAGTTGTAAAGCCACAATCTTAAATATTGATTTGTGAGCTCTGTAGGGAGATTGTTTAGTATATTCAGAGGGGCAGCTAAAACACCATTAGCACCCTTGGTTACAGGATTAATTCAGCAATTCAAAACTGTTTACCTGTGATTTCCCCCTCAAGGACTGTCTTATCCAATCCCACACCAAAAGGAGTTCCACATCTGGTGTCCCAACAGTGGCAATTTCAACTTCAACATTCAATAATCAGTCAATCATCAATGAAAGAAGAAACCCAAATCAACATAACTCACAAAAATAATTATCATTATCAAGAATTAACAATCAACACTCTCATACAATCTGGAATCTGGAAACAAATCCCATTCCAAATCATCATCACCATCACAATCCTCAAATCAATCATACCATTTTTATTATCCAGTAAAAGAAGGAACACCAGAAAATCAAACACCTCAGGATATTGATTTACTCATTGCAACACCAAGAACAGAACAGAAGGAAAAGGAAGAATTAAGGAGATTTTTCTTCAAGTTAATTCAAGAAGCAAGGAAAAACAAGAGAAGTACAAAAGAATTTAAAGGATCAGTTTATCAAGTAGAAATGAATCAAAAATCAACATCTGACTTACCACCATTACCTGAAGATACTGTAGAAGGACAGTATGCAGAAGAAAGTGAAGAGGAAGATCAAGCAGTACAAATCCAAAGTCTTATGAAGCAGATGCAAGATTTATTATTAACACAAAGTAAAAAGAAAGGAAAAAGAAGGGAACAAACATCTTACACACCTGGAGCCAGTCCAAGTGAACAAACATTACCAAGGCATGTTAGACCTGAAGACTCACCAATATCACCTACACCTGGTCCAAGAGCAACCTCTACTCCAGTCACAGAACCAAGAACTCAAAATATTCCCAGGAGAGTGTTTGTCACTACACCAAATAATCCAAGTCCATTACAGCATAAAGCTCCAAGACAAGAAAGACCTGTGGTTAAAATTAAAGCAAAAGATTACAATCTAAATTTTGATGGAGAAGAAGTAGAGAAATTTATCAGAAAAGTGGAAAGAATAGCTCAAATTGAAGGAGCAACAGATGAAGATCTAGCAATGCAAATGGCATTTTGGACAACTCACCAAAAGGTGAGTGATTCAATTGAAGCTATGCCAGGTTATGAAGAAGGAAATTGGACACAACTTAAGAAAGATCTCATAACAAAATGGGAAAGAGTTGAACCTGAAAGAAGATACAGAAAAGACTCACTAATGAAGCTTTTTTCTGAAACTCAAGAAGATGGAGGAATTGGTAGTCTATCACAATATAAGAAATTTATGGGAGAATATGAAACTATTGTTACTTACTTATTAAGATACAGGTACATTCCTCAAGATAACATGTTCCATGAAGACTTATTTGATTGTCTTTCAGCTGATACTAAAGGGGCCATAAGCAAGGAAATGATTAAAGATAATGTCATGGTTAGAGCTGAAGATGGAGGATACCTTATACCACCTATGAAGATCCTCAAGAAGTACATTGAACAAGAATTGGAAGCCAGAATATTAGTAACCAAAAGATTCTCATCATCAAGAGATACAGGAAGGAATTTTACTGAAAATAAAAATAAAGTTCATTTCAAGGAAGAGGCTTTCCCAGGAATGAATGAAGCTTTTAATAAAATGAAGGAAATTACTGAATCCCTCAAAGAACAAAAAATGGAAACTAGAAAGCAGGCACAAGGGGAAAATGAAGATGTCAAGAAATTTATTACTCAACTGGAGGAATTGAAGAGTTTATCCAAACCTCAAATGGGTGGGTTTACCAATAACCAACTCAATAATCAACAGTTCAAACCAAGAAATGATTTACCCCCATTCTCACAAAGGCATGTTCCCTATGCACCAGCACAAAACATACCAAGACATTATGTAAAATGTTATTACTGTCTTGAAGAAGGGCATTCAGTGAATAGATGTAACTACTTATTTGATGATCAAAATAAGAAATGGGTCAGCAGACAAGGAGGTGGATTTTTGTTTCCCAATTGGCAAAGAGTACCAACTGATGGGAAAATATCACCAAAGAAGTTAGTGGAAGAATTTGCAAAAGAACAAGAAGAACTTACCAAGAAAATGAAGGAAAATGAAGCTAAAGAATCAACACACCAACCAAAAGAAGTAAACCTAATACAAGTAAAGAAAAATGACATTTCAACAGCTATAGCCAAAATTGAAGATTGGGGAAGCTGGCAGCCACCAACCATATCATCAGCCAATGATTCATTTCTCAATAATTATGGATTGAGGAACACCAAACAAAGATCCTCTAGACATGAGCATCCAAGTCAAGAAACATCAAAGTCACTACCAAAAACAATGGAAACACCACTCAAAAAGAAGCCACACATACCTGGAGCCTATATTGAAGATGAACATGGTACAGTGGAAAGAACAATTATTCCTACTAAATTCAAGAAGTCTCAAGAGATCAAAAGTGAAGAAGAAGTTATCCCAGAAGTTAAAGAAAAACAGGATTCTGGAAAGAAGCAGGAATTGACTCAAAATACTATTAAAAACAAGGATATCAAGCAAGAACACACAGAATTTCAAGAGGTTATGAGTCAAATTATCAAAAAGGTTTTGGATCAGAAAATAAATCTCACCTTAGAACAAGTTCTTATCATGTCACCCAAGGTTATCAACCAGCTTAAAAATTTGACAACAGAAGAAAGAAACTCAATCAACTCACTTGATACAAAAGAAATTCAAACCAAACTCATAAACCATCATTTAGGAGATTATGAACAGCCCAAACTACATTATGCCTGTCCACTGGGATTTATGCAAGTATATTTGGGAGAAGAAGGACATGAAATAATGGCATTAGTTGATACAGGATCAGAATTGAATATAATACCAGAAGATTCAGCAATCAAAGCAGGACTTACCACAAGATGCCTCAACATGAATTTAAGGGGAATTGGTGGGCATTGTACCTCAATAGTTGGATTAGCAGAATTTACCCCAATCACTTTAGTTACTGGGGAAGAAAGAAATATACATCTTTTTGTAGCAAGAGGAGCAGTTCACACAGTATTGGGAAGGCCTTTCCTTGCAGACAATAATATCAGACTGGACTTTTCTCAACAAAAAGGGGAAATATTCAGTTATATAGAGCCAGATGGAAGAAGACTTTGCTTACCAATTTGTTCACCACTGAAAGTAGGATGGAGAGAAAATCCACCAGCAGGAATGGAAACATGTGCAGTTTCTAAATTGGAAGATTGGAAAGAATTACCAGTAGAGAAAGAACCAAGTTCCAATAATCAGGAAATTTCAGAAGAACATCCTCACCAAGTGTTTAAGGAAAAAGAAATAATGAAATCTGAAGGTAAAAGGGAAATAAAAGTGGAATTAGCCCAAGTTAATACAGAAAATATCAAGCCAAAGCCTAAGGAAATAAATCTTAAAGGAATTACAACCTCAAAAGGAGAAAATAGAAATACTGGTAACCAAATAACTCAAGCTATCAACTATTATAATTTCAAGAATCCTGAAGAAATAAAAATAAAACCACTCACCAAGCTCTTGTCACCTATCAAAGCATTAAAGTCCCTTTCAAAGGGAATATTTAAGAATAGTTGGAAATCAGGTGTAAAACCAGTTATGTCAGTAATTAATGTCACAATGGGAGAAAGGAATTTGCATTCCAATTCTAATACATCAGCATTAAATACCTTAAAAGAAATTTCTCTAAAAAACAAAATTACCATAAATGAAGACCTCAAGCCTCAAGAAAATCCTATAATTCAGGAAGAAAGTATGGAATCAACCTCAAACCCCAAACAAAATAAAGAATTAAATAAAATCTTGGAAAATATCATGGATAATCAACCAAAAAATGGAAATGATTATGGTCAAGAAACTGTAAAGAAAGAATCCAGAGAAACCAGTATCAAAAATAATATGGATGAAAGTAAACCAGTCTTACCACAAGAAATAGCCAGGTCACCAATTGTATTTTCAAAAATATCCCAGGCAGAAGCTTCACACAAGCAGGACAACAATTTTCAACCTTTTCCCTCAAATATGGAAAATATTGACCCAAGGCTTATTATTGAAAATAAAGATATTACCAAACAAAACCTAAAGAAGTCAAAAATTGGAATAAGAAAATCAGAACAAGAATTTTCAAAAGAGCTCATTCAAGAACCGAAAGAAGAATCAGATACCCATCTTCCCAAAGAAAATAACCTATTTCATATTCATACACCCAATAAGGATCCAATATTCCTACAATATCCTCAACACTTTAAGGCTTTCCACCCAAGAAGAGAGTTGAATAAGGAAAATAAAGCTATCAAGCAAGTGGTAACTGTAGAACAAGAAAGTGCAATTACCAAAAATGAAGATTCAATTAACTCAAGACCCAAAGATCCTACCAACATCAGTATTCAAGCAAAAGAACATGAACATAAAATAACTCACCATCATGGACACTCACCACAACATAAAAATTATCTTGGAAGAGAAAATAAAAATGTCATAAGGAACTTGGTCAAAGGGATAAGTCAAATATCTTATAAGAAGAAAAGAAGAAGGGCAAAACCATATGATAGGATTTCCCCAAATCAAAAATTATCCTCCAATTCACCATTACATTTGGCATACAGATATCAGGCTTCAATTCAAAATAAAAAAATTCTGCAACATAAAAAGGAAGAAAATAATTATTTCAGCACTCAAATAGGTCAAAATACAGAGGAAATGGACATTCATAAAAAGCTCACTTACCCAACAAACACAGAAGATTGTGTGGAAAACAAATCAGAGCCAAATGAAATATATAGGTCAAATTCTATGTATCATCCAACCAATTCCAAAGAAGAATACTCACCTACCCCACACCATCACTCTGACAAAGAAAATACCAATTTTAATCTGGGAATAAATTACTTTTCTTTGAACAAAGCCAAGGAAAGCCATATGAACAAAAATGAAGAAATAAATGAAGAAATCAGTAACAGACAACAGAAACAGGATCAAGAAACTGTCTTAGAACAAACAAATATTGAAGAACTTGAAGCAGAGGGAATTTTACTTAGAGAAGACCAATTTCCCTGGGAAGGCTATACCAATTGGCAGCCCTTGAGGAATGAAAATTGCAACCTGGAACTGTACAAAATAACTTAACAAGATCATCAATGCTCAGTTCAGCATGTAAAGTGGCTAGAAGGAATAAAGAAAGCATCAAATGAACAAACAGAAAGTAATAAAAAGAAGAAGAAGACTAAGGAAGAAAAGGAGTATTTTTGGATTACTCAGAACAAGAAGATATGTCCAAATTTGCAAGCCCATTTGGCAATGCAATATAAAATTTCAACACAAAATGAGGACTGGAAAGAGAACAAAAATAAAAGGGGAAACAACAATCATGAGTATTTAAGTAATGAAGAAGAATTGCAAGATCAATATATCAGTAGAGAAAGAAGAAATGAACTTACAGCTAAAAAGACCAAATTCAAGAGTGGTCTTGATAGAAAATTTTCACATCCTCAATGAAGTTTTTTTTATAATATTAAATTTTCCCTTTATCTCATGAATGTTAGCTTCTCGGATATCAAAAAAAAAAAAAAAAAAGAAAGAATTTTTTTTTTCTTCTTTTTGTACAATATATATATATATATATATATAATACTTATCCTTTTTGTTTTTCTTCATTTTTTATTTCTTTTATTTTTTATTTTCATTTTCTATGTTATTTTATATTTTATTTTATTTATTATGTCTTATCCTTTATTATGATTTTATTTTTATTTTTTATTTTTTTTATTTTATTTTTTATTTTATTTTTTATTTTATTTTTTATTTTATTTTATTTTTATTTTTTTACTATATCTTATCTTTTATTATGATTTTATTTTTTTTATTTTTTATTTTATTTTATTTTTTATTTTTTTATTTTTTTATTATTGTTTTAATTTATTTTCTTTTTTTTATCTCACAGTTAATAATGGTCTCAGCATTAGAGCAAAAGAAAAAAAAAAAAAAAAAAAAATTAAATGGAGAGGGGGTGCCCACCCATTTAATAATCATCAATGGGTTATAGTGTAGAGCTGTCATGAAGAGGATGACATGGGTATTAATTTTACTCAAGAACATATGGGGTCTCAATATTGTTAAATACAATAAAAGGAAAAAACAACAAAACAAAACTCACCAAAATCAATCAAATTAGTAAAACAATAATTCAACAAATTTCAACTCAAGAAAAGGTCCTTGATATGACCTTAAGCTGTCTAAATTTCCTATTTTTTTTATTTATCATCAACAGCTTAACTCAATAAATGGTCCTTGATATGACCTTAAACTGTCTAAATATCTCAATTTTCCTTATTTTTGTCCATCATCAACAAAATTACATCAAGAAAAGGTCCTTGATAAGACCTTAAAACTGTCTAAATCATTCTTTTTATCAAAGAAACTTCAAGAACTCAAGCAATGGTCCTTGATAAGACCTTGAAATTTCTGAATCAAATTCCTTTTTTATCAATGAACAACCAAAATACCTCAAGAAAAGGTCTTGAGTATGACCTTAAACTGCCTCATCAACATTGTTTTATGCTAATTACAGTCTCAGGACTAAAGCAGAGGTCCTGGATAAGACCTTAAACTGTACCAATTCTTTTTATGATTAATTTATTTTATTTTATGGCAACACTGGTGGAAATATTTAATAAAGATAATTTATTAGTAGTTGGAAGAATTTTTTATCAAATGGAGAGGGAAATCACCCTAAATCAGTATTGATGATATAGGACAACATTAACATGGATAAAAAAAAAAAAAAAAAAAAAAGAAGAAAAAAAAAACAACAAGGTACAAATCAAATAAGAAGATATGGAGATTCAAAATCAATATAACAAGCCATCAATGGAATTATCAACTGAATTTATTGCAATAAAAAAAATGCAAAGGAAGAAAATTTTCACTTATGAACCCAGGATACTGTACTTGAAACTGGAATGCTGGGGACAACATTAAATGGAGAGGGGGATGTGGTATTCCATACTTTTTTACCAGTTTCAAGAAATTGTTTGAAAATTAGCAGTTGGCAAATCAAGATCAAAAATGAATAATTCAGGAAATCACCACTCAAAGGACATGATTAAAGATCACACACACTCAGGAATAACCTTAATAGTAGGGAGGAATGGAAGATTTAGCATTCAGAATTGAAATAATCAATATATTTCTACAATTAAATAACTAATAGGGGAATCTAATCTTATGGAATTATACAACAAAACCTACATATAAGCCTTACAGAATCAACAATAGGCTTAATACATACAGAAACTCAAAATTACATGGGAAAAGTAACATTCTAACATCATATCCACTCTAAATCCATCGAGAAGATTATATTACCAAGAATTACAGTACCCAAATACAGTGCATGTGACACAAGGATCATATGACAGTATCCAATTCAACTCAATACATGGGAAAATCCACTAAAAAAAAGGGGAACTTAAAAATTACACAACAATACAGAAGCCCAAATAAGACTTATGCAGTCCACATGCATAAGATCTGGAAATTACACAGCCACAGGATTATTAAAATTCAACTTAATTAAAATTCAACTAGCTGCATGCAAGGAAAATACACTAAACTTTAAAGTACACAGCAATTACAGTAATCAAGAATTAAAACTCAAGAAGATATCCCCACATTTCACAGCATTATTGCCTGAAACTAAATAAATCTTACAAACAAAATTATACAGGGGCTTATTCACATGACACCACCTTCATCCTTAACTCACCAGCATTAATTCCTCAAGGCTATACAAGCTGACTAAAGCAGTGCAAAAGAGAAGTCACCTGATATTTTTTATCAAAATCCCCACCGAGAAAAACATCTCAACCTTCATTTTGACCAAACAAATGGAAAAAATATCTCAGTCATATGACACCATTCTCAATTTTACACACTAGCATTAATCTCTCAAGGCTGTGCAAGATTATTAATACAGTGTAGCAGATAGGTCATCTGACTTTTGTTACAAAAACTCTACACCAGCAAAATTACCTCAAGGGCAAGAATAACACTTTACATGGAGAGCCCATGGGTACTTCTCACAACATAAAAAGAGGCCTCTCTCTCTCATTTTTCTCCTCTTTCCTCATGCAAATAATTATATACCAAGAAGGAGAATAATTATTCATCCCTTACTAGTAGGTTAATCTAGATATTATTATTATTATTACATTACATTAAAAGTGATTTATATATAGCTGTAGTTAACAGTAGGTCTGCCTATATTATAAATTAATCTATTAGTGAAATACTCATACTCACAAAGTATTTATATTAAACTCTTCTCACTAGAAGAAAATCCATATCACTATTATTATTATCACAAAATATATATTTAACATATTATCAAAATTATTTATCAATTACACTTATTTGAAATATAAACAATATTATTATATTATCACTATTACTAAAATTTTCTCATATTGAGCTATCATCCATTAAACAAAATACCTTCAACAAAGAAAACAACTTAAAATCACCACTCAGTACTATTATATCTATTATTTACCTACTCAATTATTATCTTATCATCTTGAAATCACCTACAAATTTATTTATTTAAAATTTTTATTATTTTATCATTAGTCTGATTATTGAATAGGTCTGATAGAGACTGCTGAAAAGTCTTCTCTAGTTGTAAAGCCACAATCTTAAATATTGATTTGTGAGCTCTGTAGGGAGATTGTTTAGTATATTCAGAGGGGCAGCTAAAACACCATTAGCACCCTTGGTTACAGGATTGATTCAGCAATTCAAAACTGTTTACCTGTGATTTCCCCCTCAAGGACTGCCTTATCCAATCCCACACCAAAAGGAGTTCCACAGTGTTATCTACTCTTTATCAAAGAATGAGTCAGAAACACTACAGGCCTACATTTGAGAGAATGTAGAGGAGGGATTCATCAGGAGCACTTGTCCTTTTTTTTAAGAAAAAAGGATGATGGCCTTTGTTTGTTTGTTGACTACCACAAACTTAATGCTGTCACTAGGAAGAACAGGTATCCTGTTCCTCCAATGAATCAGCTCCTTACCCTTTTTTAAAGGTTCTACTATCTTCTCCAAGATAGATTTGTGTGGTTCTTATAATCTCTTGAGAATCAAAGAGGGGGATGAGAACTTAACTGCCTTTAGAGCTAAATATGGTAGTTATGCATATTTGGGTATTCCATTTGGCTTGACCAATGCTCCTGCTTCATTCCAATTTTGTGAATGATATCTTTGCAGATTTCTTGGATATTTTTGTTGTAGTCTACTTAGATGATACTATGGTCTTCTCTAGTTCTGAGGAGGAAAATGTCAAACATGTGGCCTCTGTCCTCCAAAGACTGAGGAACAATAATTTGTTTGCTAAAGCCTCAAAGTGTGTATTCCATGCCTCAGATGTGGAATACTTGGGCTATCTTGTTTCAAGTGAAGGCCACAAGATGGATTCTTCCAAAGTTCAGCAAATCCTCAATTGGCCTCAGCCAAAGAACATCGAAGCACTCCAATTTTTTCTTGGATTTGCCAACTTCTATCATTGTTTCATTAAAATTATTCCAAAAAAATCTCTTCTCTCACTTCCCTCCTTAAAAAAGATTCTCCTTCAGCTTCAATGAGGAAGCTCTTAGTCAGTTTCAAATACTCAAAGAAGCTTTCACCACTGCTCCTATCTTATCCCATTTCAATCCTTCTCTACCAACTATTGTAGAGACTGATGCTTCTGATTATGCCTTGGGTGCTGTACTGAGTCATGTGAATGACTCAGGAAAGCATCCCATTGCATTTGATAGTTTCAAGCTCCTTCCAGCTGAGCTCAACTATGAAATTCATGACAAGGAACTCCTTGGAATAGTTTGGGCTCTCAAGCTCTGGAGAGCCTTTCTTCCTTCTATTTCTGATTCCTTTTAAGTCTTGACAGACCACTCTTCCCTTCAATATTTTATGTCTTCCAAAGTCCTTACTTGCTGTCAAGCCCATTGGGTAGAGTTTCTTTCTGAATTTCACTTCTCTATCACTTACCACCCAGGAAGACTGGCAACCTTACCAGATGCCTTGTCACGTCAGGATGACGTGTACCCAGGGAGGGAGATAGACTTCATCAGCAAGAATCCTCAAAGCTTTCATCAAGCTCTCAAGCAAAACAAATTTGAAGAGTCAAGACTTTTCTCAATCAATGTTGAAGTTTTCTCAGATTTAGTTGATCAAATTCAGAAGGCAGTATGGTAAGACAAAGATTATAAGGAAATACCAACCCATTAGAAAGAGGTGAATAAGTCTCAGATTATACTCTTGAACCTCAAGCCAAATTTTTATTATTCAAAGATAGAGTAGTAATCCCAAGAAATCATGAAATTCAATTGGATATCCTTCAAAAGCATTATGACTCACCATTGGCTGGCCACCCTGTCTAGGAGAAGAACCTCAATCTCATCAAGAGGAATTTTCATTGGGCTGGCATGGATCAAATTATCAAGGAATATGTGTCCTCATGTCAGCAATGTTCAAGAAACAAGAACATTCACCATAAGAAGTTTGGATTACTCAAGCCTCTTCAAATTCCATCTGATCCTTAGAATTCTTTATCAATGGACTTTATCAATAAATTTCCTCTGTCAAGAAACTTTGATTCAATTTTAGTAGCTGTAGACAGATTTTCAAAGATGGAAATACTTATTCCAACTTATTTAACAATCACTACTTTGGACTTAGCTCAAATCTTTATTAGCCATATCTTTTCCAAACATGGTCTTCCAATCAGTATTGGTAGTGATAGAGGTTCTTTATTTGTTTCATCATTTTGGACTCAATTGTGTCAGCAGCTCAAGATATCAAGAGATCTTTCAACTTCCTTTCAACCTGAAACAGATGGACAGACAGAGAGCGTAAATCAGATTCTAGAACAATATCTTTGGATGTATGTCAGTTCCCATCAAGATGACTGGCGCACCTGGCTCCCTCTGCCTGATTTTTCTATAATAATGCAGAACATTCATCAACAAAAAAGTCACCCTTTTTCCTCATTTATGGAAGAAATCCTGGCTTTGACTCAATTCCCATTTCCCAAGATACACCTGCTGGAACATTATTACCAAAACTCCACTAAGTACAGAAAGGTTTCAAAGAAGAATTGGAGTCAACCATAAAGTGTTTTAAGAAGTATGCAGATAGAAATAGAGCAAGTCCACCTGATTTCCAACCTGGGGACAAAGGATTGCTAGCTTCCAAGAACATCAAGACAACAAGACCCACCAAGAAACTTTCAGAAAGATGGTTGGGACCCTTTGAAGTTCTGAAGAAGATTGGCAGCCATGCATATCACCTCAAGTTGCCTCAACAATGATAGTCAGTTCACCCTGTCTTTCATGTGTCCTTATTAGAAAAAGTGAAGCAATCAACTATCCCAAATCAACATCAATTGTCACCACCACCAGTAATAGTGGAAGAGAAAGAAGAATGGGAAGTGGCTCAGGTTCTGGACTCAAAACTCAAGAGAGGTACATTATGGTCTCTAGTGGAGTGGAAAGGATTCAATGAAGACCCAGAAAGAACAGCTTGGGAACCAGCTTCCAGGCTTATAAACTCCCCAGACATTGTAAAGAATATTAAAACCTTGTATCCAAACAAGCCTGGCCCAAATGCCTCAAGATTTTGATTTATGGTGCTTGGTGGGGATTGAAGTTTATGAAAGTAAGTTCCTCTCCTGGAATGCACCTTTAAGGGGGTATTCTACCCAAATATGTTGTAAGAATCACCTTGGCCACTTTGTGAGCACTTGTCAATTTCTTTGACAGGTTTAGAAGGTCTTGCAACATCAATACCCTTGAATTTGGACCTTTCATCAAGATATGGCCAAATTCCCTCTTTTCTTTTTATTCTTTCTCTTTTTTTCATATTTATTATTCCAAATTATGCCATTCATTATTCTTCAAGACACTCCTTAACTCAAATTCATTTATGATGCTTGGTGGGGAGTGGAAGTTATGAAAGTAAGTTCCATCTCCTGGTATGAGTCTCTGAGGGTTCTACTTCTTGTAAAACAACAACTTGGCCACTCTGTGAGCATCAAATGTTTGGTTTTATCTTTTCAGGAGAATTATGGCCAAAATCAAGCAGCTCACCACAAGAAGATCAATCCTCAGAAGTTTCTTTATTTTCTTTTCTCTACTCTAGGTTTCTCTCAATTATTTATTTTCATTTTTATTTCATTTCATTTTCTTTTTACCTGTATGATTTTATTTTTTATTTTGTGTTTTCAAAAGAAGCAGTAATCACTCCCATATCTTGTTTAGGGATTCAATTTATTTAATAATCAAAGAGCAAACACTAGTAATGATAAAGACCAAATACAAGATAATCCTCATCAAAATTTCTTCAAGGCTTTTCTAAACTTAACAACCAAGGCATATTCATAAGCAACTGCCTCCTTGGCCAAAGAAATAGTGGGTTCACCTGGAATAGCAATCTTTATAGCCTTATCAACAAACATCTCAGTCAAAGCATCAACTTCAGAAAATAGGGAGGTGACCACCTTCTTCTGATCAGTGAAGTTTCCAGTGATATTCCAGCGTTGATGGTTGTCACGGATTGATTCAGGTTCTGGAGAAATTGGGTCTCTAGAAGCTCTGGCCACAGGTGGTTTAATATTGGTGGAGGTGGAGGAAAGTGTGGATGGCCTGGTTGAGGATCTAATTGGAGAGGCCTGATCACTTCATGGGTGGTGGTATTGGCTTGGACTGGGGATAGTGAAGTGGATTGAATTCTTCTTTTTTGTATGGGGGTAGTCATTTAAAGTTCTTCTCCATCAAGCTCATCACTGCCTTCAGCACCAGTATCATCTTCATCTTGAACCACCAAATTTCTCTTCAATTTTCCAAGTCTTCCATCCTTTCTGGTGACCAAAATAGGGACTTCTGGGGCTGCCTTAGGGGTGAATGAGTCCTCCAGTGTTGGCCCAAGAATGGCTGGTATTGGTCCATTGTTAAAAACCTCTCATTCTGGATCCGGCACTGAAGAAAAAGAAAAGAAAATAACCGAAGTCAGTAACTCAGCAATTCCCTGATCATTCAGCTCAAAATTGGAGTGGCCAGAGGTGGCATCAGAAGTTGCAGGCTCATCAAAAGGAGCTTCCAGCCAAAATATTCCACCCTTCTTGATGCTGCTCCATAATCTTCTGGGACCGTCAGGGAAATTATGGTTGGCCTGACAGCAATTTCTTTTTCCAAGGTTGCAGAATTGGCACCTGGTGGACCTAGCAGTAGCAGATTCAACACAAGGAACACACTTCTTCCAACAATTGATCCAGGGTGGTTCATTAACTCTAAAAGCTTTGAAACCATTATAGCTTTTATTGATGTCCCAAATACCTGTAGGGGCCATACTCTATTCAGAAAGCTCCCTCAAGTTATCAAAGACACCAGCACCATAAAGTACAGAAGGAAGGGAATCAGAGTGATCAGAGTCACAAATGGAATTTAGCTTTGAAGTCATCTTCAAGTTAATATTCAAAGACAAGACCAAGCAAATCATGGGAAAATCCAAGTCAGCAAGTAAAATATGGCAATTTGAACTTCAAGAACAGAGTGAAGCACAAGAAAATAGAAGAAATTCTCAACAAAAGTTCTTTCATTGGCCAAATTGGCCATTTCAAGTCATTTGTGCACTTCGCGCATTTTGCACATAATGCCATCAAATCATCTTCAAATTATGTGAAGAGCCTTCAAAACATCAAACCCAAAGAAAATAGTCAAATTTGTGCATTTGCACATTTTGCGCATTTCTGACTAATTCATGTCCAAAACCTTCAAACACTTTATTTCTTTGAAAAAATCATCAAAATATGCCATTTCAGTCATATTGGCAAATTTGCGCATTTTGCACATTTCTGGCTATTACTTCTCAAAATCATGGAAAACTGCCAAAACAGTCATTCCAATCAAGAAATCATCAAATTCTTCAATATCTTGCATTTTGTGCATTGTGGCCAAATCAGCCAGAAAAACCCCAGAAAACAACAATTGGAGAAATTTCAATTGATTCTGCAAGGGCCCAAAAGCAAGAAAAAAGCCAATTTGGCCCAATCTCAAAAATGAAGACAATTTGATGCCATGACAGTAAGTTCTTAGGAAATAAACCTGAATCACCACTTATCGTTAGCCATGAGGACTCAAGAAAAATTGGGTGAAGAACACTGAAATAAGAAGAAGATCACAAAATAGAAGAAACAGAAGAAAATGAAGAGAAAATTTTTAAAGAAGGGAGGAGGAATCAGAATTAAGTCAAAGAAGAAGGACCTACAAGCTGTGAAGATGAAGGAGTTTGAGATTATGATTGGTTAAGAAAAATTATGAAGGATGAAAATTGGGTAATTGAGGGGAAGAAAGTTTCAATTGACTTCATCAAGATTCACTTACTTTTATGGTGCTCAGAGCTCACCACTTTCAAGAGGGGGATAATGTCACAGCCATGGAGACAGGCAGGGAATTACCATTCATTACTAATGGAAAATCTTCCAACACCTAATCAGCAAGGGGTTTCATGGAAGATTCACCAAATACAGTTTCAAACCTCAATACAGCTCAATACAGGGGCAAACACCTGTATTGATTCAAATAACTGTATTGGATACACATATACAGTTTCACATCTCAAATACAGGTTTTGCAATCATACAATCATGGTTTCTCAACACTCAAACTCCAGGCTGGCACTTTTGCGCATATACCAACCTCCTTTCACCCACCTGGGGGTTTTTCCCCCAGTTAATTAAGATATTGGATTTATTATTTCATATTATTTTATTTCTCATTAAGAAATATTATTTTATTGATTATTAAGTCAGTCTTTGCCTTCCCTCACCAGTTCAGTAGAGTCCTGGTGGCCATATCCTTTATTAATCCTTTTCTCTTTTCTGATCAGGATGAAACAGTGATACAGGATTATTTGTGGTTGGCTCTTTATTGTTGCTTTTGTTTTTTCTCATATCTTTTAATGCTCATTATTTTATGACTAGGAATTTATTTCTCTTATCAATTGAGTATTTATTCTGAGCCCTCCATAAGTAAGTCAGTTCACTGAGTGCCGGGCCCTCTTCATTTAGAAGACCCCCTGTGACAGTTGTCAATTACCAATTCTGTTATACAGGAGTTACCAGCTGTATAGCCCTTTCCCCTATTTTTCTGGTCTTCATAAGTTGTGAATCTTGAATTTTTGACAAATCAAGTTGACCATTGCTTAATTGTGGCAAATGGGAATAAGATTCCGTAATGTCAAAAGTGTCATTGATATTTTCCATATCCTTTGAAGATTCAGAAAATATTTATGATTTATCATCTGTATTTTCCACATCATCATCTTTTTAAACATGAGGTTCTTTTTCAATGTCAATTTCATTGATTTTTCCCTTCCTGGGACATGCATTAGCTAAATGTGTTGTGCTTTGGCAAATATGGCACTTCCTGATTATATCTTCAGATTTATACTGCATATTATCAGAATTTCCTTTGGGATTTTTGTCCACAGAATCCTTCCAAGGTGTATTAAGCCTTGTTTTGAGATTCACCCTACTAGAACCAATTCTGGTTCCGGTGGTTACTTCCTCTAATATATTAATAATATCTTCTTCTGAAGATTGTTCAGTAGTCCTGCTTTTGAAAGCATGATCTAAGCCGCATTCACATTGTCTTGGAGTTTTTCTGTGAATGATAAATTCTGACATGTCAGGATATAATGCTGTTAATCTGTCTTTTTGTTTGCAAAACCATGGTAAAGCTTTGTATTTTTCAGCATTATATTTGAAAGATTCAAAGGCTGTTTCAACTTTTAATCTCTAAGCATCATTGGCCAATTTGTTGATAATTTGGGTTTTTCACCATGTCCAACTTTGGTGTCCATGTGCTTGTCTTAATTTGATATACCATCTGTAGGCTGATCTGGTAAACAAGGTGTTAAATATTGCTTTTACCAATCTTTTTGGTAATTCAAAATCTTCTTCAATCAGGTCAGTACGTCTGATAAATTCCATATGTTCATATTCTCCTTCACCACTGAAGTGAGGCCATTATTGAAGTTTTGGTACTTCTTTCAAGAGTTCTTGGCCCATTGATGGTTCCAAGTTATGAAAAGAACGGGAAAGTTCATTTTTTAATTGTGAATTTTTAACTTCCAACACTTGTGGATTTGGAATTCTTGTGCCCTCATTCTGATTCAAAGCTGTATACATTCTTGGTAAGGTGTGTAGTAATTGTTCAGTATCATTCATCTTACTGCTGCTACACCTTTGAGAATTTCTGAGCTCATGTTGAAAGCTCTGAATTAAATTTATTACTTCAATTTGATAAATATCCTCTTTATGTGTTAATTCTTTCAATATTTCTTTCTATCTAGTATTATAAGAAGTGACTTAATTCAATTTCATTGTCAAGTATGGTATTCCCTGTTGTGAGGTGTCAAAACACTTTTTCAAGGCAATTGTATATGTCTTTACTTCAGTAAATGAATTTGGAATATCATCAAGGACTTTCTTATTATCTTCTTTAATAGTATTGATGGCTTGTTTTATTCTTGTTTTAATTATTTAATCAATATTTAACTTAGAATATTTGTCTGTCAATTCTTTAATAATGGAAGATTGTTCATTTGACCTATTTCCAAATGAATTTTCATTATTGGAAGTTTTAATTGTTCTTAGAACTTCTTAAAAACACATAAGTGTCTCATTCATTTGGCTCAGACTTAAGCCATTTGTCTTGAGATTGTTAGAAATTGATGAATTTCATTAGAAATATGACTTTTTATGTCATTTATAGCTTCATACAGCTCTGGGATAGCATCAAAAATGTCAGAAATCATTTCTGATATTTTAATCTGGCTTCCTCCTTTTTCTGTAATTCCATAATTGTCCTGGCCATCTGAAATATGTTTTCCATGGCATGCTGCTGAATCTTTGGGATTCTGTAACCCTGGCTGTAAGGTTTTGTGGCTGCTGCCTAACCTTTGCCCTTGTTGTCAGCCTGTGACTCAAAACCAGAACACAAGCATGTCAGCCAAAGAACATAAATCAATGGTATAGCCATGATACCACCAAAGCATGGAGATGAGCCAAATCAGCTCAAAAGGTACCAAAAGAAAAAGGAAACTCACTGTGGGAACTCCTCCTGTGTGGGATAAATGAGGCAGTACATGGAAGGGGAAATTACAATAGAAAAGTTTTGAATTGCTGTTCAAGATTGTAACCCTTTCTCTGCTTGTGTGTCAGAATAATCTGAACTGCCCTTCCTGAAAATGCTGAATTATCTTGACTTGAGTTCACAATCAATTTATTTTATTTGATGGTGGCTTGTCAGAAAAGTATATTCAACAGACTCTATCAGACTTTGTTTGATCTGGGAACAATGGTTAGTAAACGTTAACACAAATAAATAAAGATATAAAACTGGGAAAAGACTTTTTAATTCCTTTACTGAGAGCAGTAAAACCTTGAGGGATCTCCAATTCTTGATGATAACACTGTTGATAATATGATAACTAATAATAACAAACACTACTATTTTTTTAAAGGGTTTAATAATTTTATGATGATAACCTGGGATAACAGACACTACTATTGTTCAATTTACTACTGAGCTTGGCTACTGAGTAAAGAACCTTGTCAATGGGATGGATTTATAAAATAATGTAGACCAACTGTTAACTACTATTATCTATAAAACACCCAGACAATGCTACTGAGCTTGGCTACTGAGCAGATTTAGGAATGGAGGTAGTCAATGAGATGGTTTTATGAATTAAAGTAGACCAACTGTTAACTACTATTAATTATAAATCACTCAGACAGTGCTACTGAGCTTAGCTACTGAGCAGAATTTAGGAATGGGGTAACAATATCAATGGGATAGTCAATGAGTTTAATTTATAAATCAATGTAGACCAGCTGTTATCTACTATTAATTATATAAAGAAGACTCAGACAGTGCTTCTGAGCTTAGCTACTGAGTATTCCTAAAAAATTAGGATAATGTGGATGGATGGAGGGGATTTCCCTCAGAAAAAATATTAAGAAGTTACATTTTTGTGATGGACCTCTGTCTAGGCCATGAGGAAAAAAGAATTGAGGGGGGGGAGGGGACCTCTATTTATAGTTTTTGGGGCCTCCATGGGAGTGTTAAAAAAAAGGGGACTTAGAATTTTCCAGGTCTCCAATCTGGGTTTTTGACATGTGACCTGTATTATGAAATAAGGTTTGGTGGTGTTGGATCATGAGACCTGTATTTTCAATTGATTTCTTGAAATTGTGGGGAAATGATGTCATTTGATTATGTAATCAATTGAGTTTCCTGGAATCCTTATCTCCTTGATTAGTAATCCTGGTTTAATTCCTGTTGATGATGTCATTTATGATGTCATTGATTATGTAATCAATTGAGTTGCCTGGAATCCTTATCTCCTTGATTAGTAATCCTGGTTTAATTCCTGTTGATGATGTCATTGATTATGTAATCAATTGAAAGCCCTGGAATTCTTATCTCCCTGACCACTGTACTATAGTTTTCCTGTATTATCCTGTCTTTTTCTGTAACTAGGTGTCCTGTAACTGTAACTGTATTACAGTAAACCCTTGTGAAACTTCTGTAATCTTGCTCTGAACCTTCTGTAATACTACTGTGATATCTCCAGTGTCTAATCTTGTCTTCCTAGCCTATTTTCTTTCACATTTCACACCATTTTACCATCTCTCTGCACCCTAAATGTTGAATTTCTTCCTTCTAACATCACAATGATCACTCAAAGGAGTGAGAGAATTCAATACACCTGTACTTTTCTTGTTTCAATGATATCCTAAGCCTGAATTAAACACTTTTCCTAGATTTAACCCTCTAAATTTAATATTCTTTTCCTTCTCAAAATTAATAGAAAGACTAATTTTCATCTAAATACCAATTCTACCTTTTTGATATATAAATGAACTTTTAATTAATATTTATGACCCCTATTATGCTACAACTCTGCCCTAAAATTTTAATTCCATGCATCCTCATTGTAACTAGGACCTTCTGTGCTGTAGTATATGTTTGTTGATTTTTACTACCCACAATATTTAAAGAAAATTGAAGTAAAATAAATTAAGACATAAAAATATATATAAAGAATAACTTTTTTTTAGGTCAACCAATCCCTTGAAAGTTAATTCATCTGGGTGGTGCATTGGGGTGTCACACTATAATTGCCAAGTTCATTTATTAACAAAAGGCATCTATTGAGTTTTCATGGTGTTAGTCCTTCTTATAATTTATTTTGAAAAAAATGAATACTCTAATATATTGGGAAAAGCCTGAGGAAAATTGAAAAATATTCCTGCTTAATTTTTCCATTAATCCAAACTGGTACAGGTATACCACATCCCCCTCTCCATTTAATGCTGTCCCCAGCATTTCCAGTGAGGATTAAGGGACAAATACCCTGCCTTGAGTTTTCTCTTTTTTTATTTGGGTGAATTGATTTCCTTTATTTTGACTAAATTATTATTATTAATCCATGATAGAGATAATTCTTAGTGATGTTCTTTCTTTTATGATGGTAATTATGAACTTGGTTTATTCTTGAGGGAGAAGTTATCCTAAAGAAAAAAAACTGCAACTTCCATGAAAGTTTGTTATGTTTCCTGATTGCAATTCTTTATACTGGTTTTTTTTTTCATTCTTCTTCATTAGTTTTAACTTCAAAGATATTCATTTCTTTTATATTATCCTTATCTCTTAACTTGCTGGATTTTCTTCCAAATTTTTTTCTTATCTTCTTTCTTCTTATTCTTCTTCTTCTTTACTATACATATTATCATCCTTTCTTTTTTTTGATAAAATTCCTTTATCACACAGTATATCAAATAATTTTGAGTTGACAAAATAAATTCCCCCTACCCCCCAAAACTTAAAATCACAAGGAGTGATGATAAGAAACAAGTTACCACCCCTTATTTTTTTAATATTGAGAGATTTCATTTTTTTTATAAATTTTGTTGTTGAAGTTACTTGAGGGTTTTTTTTTATTTTTATTTTCTTTTATTATTTTTTTTTTGAAATAATTTAGTGGCAAAGGTTTGATAATCTCCAATGGCCAAAATTGATATCTTGAGATAAATAATGAGGTTGAAAACTCTGAGGATGTAGTTTAAGGTCATACTTAGGACCAATTCTTGAGTCTTGAATTTGTTTTGATAACTTCTTGAAAGATATGTTTTGAACAGTTTAAGATCTTTTCTAGGACCACTTCTTGAGGTAATTTTGTTGGTAAAATAGAGAAATAAAACATTTAGACAGTTTAAGGTCTTATCAAGGACCAGTTTTTGAGGAGATGTACTTGATTATTTATAAAAAATAGATTATTTAGACAGTTTAAGGTCTTATCAAGGACCACTTCTTGAGATTTTTTTTTGTTTTGATAAAATTCTTGATAAAAAATAATAATAATGATGATTTGTACAGTTTAAGGTCATGTCAGGGACCACTTCTTGAGGTAATTTTGTTTGTAAAATAGAGAAATAAAATATTTAGACAGTTTAAGGTCTTATCAAGGACCATTTCTTGAGGAAATTTTGTTGTTGTTGTTGATTTTTTTATTATTGTTATTTTTTTATGTTGTATTATTATATTCTGGAAGTGTTGAGAGCTAGAAGGGTTTCAACCCCTCTCCATTTAATAAAAAAAAATATTTTAATATAAAAAAAATATTAAAATATTTTTTTATTTATTAAATGGTGCAGAAAAGATTTTATTTTATTTTATTTTGTTTTTTATTTTGTTTTTTTTTGTTTAATTTAATATAATTCTGTAATTAATTTATTTATTATTGATTTTGCTTTGTCTTGAATTTTTTAATTTTTATTTATTTATTTTTTATTTTATTTATTTTATTATTTTAAATTATTATTATTATTTTTATTATTCTTATTATTATAATTTTTTTTTTTTTTAGTGAATTTAATTTCTTTATTTATTTTTAATTTATTTGATCTTTTTTTTTTTTTTTTTTTTTTTTTTTAAAAATATTAATTGCATTGAATTTTTATTTAAATCTTTTAAATTAATCTTTTTTTTTTTTTCTTTTTTTTTTTGAATTTGAATTACTTTTTTTTTTTTTTTTTTTTAAATATTAATTTAATTTAAATTTTTTTTATTTTAAATTTTTATATTGTTATTTTAGTTTTAATTCAATTTAGTTTAATTATATATATATATATATATTTTTTTTAATTGAATTAATTATTTTTATTTTATTATTTTATTTTATTTTTTCTTTTTATCTGTTTATTTATAATTTTTTTTTATATTGTTATTTATTTTTTATTATTTTTTTTAATTTTAATTTAATTTATTTTATTATGTATTATTATATATTTTTATTTGAATTGATTAATTATTTTTTTTATATTTTATTATATTTGTTTTTTTTTTCTTTTTTTTTTTAATTTTTTAATTTAATATATTTTTTTAATTCAATTTAATTTAATTTATATTTTTTATATTATTATTTTTTTTAATTGAATTAATTAATTTTTTTTTTTAATTTATTTTTATTTATTTTATTTTATTTTTTTTTAATTTTTAATTTATTTCATTTTAATATATTTTTTAAAGTTTTGAATTAAAAAAAAATCAATACCAAAATAGCCGTGAGGCATTTTGGTTAATGAATATGCATTCAGCTGTGCAGCCGCACAGCTGACCTGTATTGTTGCTCCCTGAAGCCACCCGCGCTTTGTATTTCTTCGTCGTCGTCGTCTCTTCTTTTATTTTATCTTTATCTTTTTATTTTTATTTTTATTTTTTTTTTATTTAATTTTAATTTTTATATTTTTTTTTTTTTAATTAATTAATTATCGATAATAATAATAATAATATTATTATTATTCTGTATTGAGCCACTCTTCACAAATGAAGAGTGGCGTTCCGTTTTATTCCCTCGCCAATCGGATCTGTTGCCAGGTATGTCATATTTATTATTTTCTTCTTCTCTTTTTTTTATTTTGTTTTAGATCAACTGATGATCTTTTCTTTGTTTTCTTTTTTTTTTTTTTAGGTTTTGCCACTCTTCATTTAAGAAGAGTGTAGTTTTTCTTTTTTTTTTATTTAATTAGTTGCCAGGTGAGTCTTTTCTTCTTATCAATTTGTCGTTCTTGTTTTTTTTTTTTAGATGATCAGCTGACGATCATTGTTTTTTTTTTTTTTTTTTATATATAATATCTTCGTTGCTTGGTTTTTTTTTTTTTTTTTTTTTTTTATTATCATCATCTTCTCCTTTTGCTTTTTTTTATTATAACCATGCCGTTCTGTCTTGAAATCGTCCGTTGTAGCCATGGTCATCATCGGGTTATTCTAGGCCTCAACAAAATCAATTACTCGTTTATTTTACCGTTGAATGGAATGCCGACCTTCAACCTACAGGCCATTTCCGAACATCCCGATCCTATACACATTGACCCAATCGTCAGCCATCTTCCCGAAGCCTGCAATTAGCCACCCGCTCTGAATTCGGTTCAAATCAACCGTGATCCTTGCCAACAAGTTTGCTCCATTAGTTCCCCGTCTACTACGACTTCCATGCATTCCTTGCCTCCTATGTCATGAGTACCATCGTTATCTCCTACTGCTGGCCGTCGCAAACACCATCTGCAGCAGAAATTTGCGTATTACTTTTGGCTATTTGACCAGGAGATGAACGACCTCCACACTCATATGGAGCGATTTTTTCTTCATTGTGACCCCAGAAACTACTCCTTTCAGTACGAGCAACAAATCATTCAAAACTTGGTCCAATCCTGCCTTCATTGGTATCGTCACATGATTCAGTGAGTTTTCTTCTTTTTTTTTTTTTTTTTTTTTTTTTAAGGTAGCTGATATGGGTTGATATTCTTCCCTTTAATTCGTTTATTAACCTCTTATCTAGTGCCGCGGTTTGACTCACCGAGTCGCGTGAAGATGTCCCGCCTTATTACTTTTAATCGATTGTAAGTTTTTTTTTAAATCCATTTATGTAATTATTAAAAAAAATCTTCTTTTTTTTTTTTTTTTTTTAAATTTGTAGCTTGAGCAATGGTGGCTGGTTTGTTGTTTACGGTTTGGCGATCCGTACTTTTTTTTTTTTTAGTTACAATAATAAAAAAACAAATAAATAATAAAAAAAATTTCTCTTTTTTTTTTTTTATTTTTATATATAAATATTGTATATATATATTTTATTTTTTATTTTTTCTATTATATTATTTTTTTTTATGCTTGTGGTTTGGGATATCTAATAGGAAAAATTAAAAGAAATAAAAAAAATAAAAAATTGTTTATATAAAAAAAAACTTGTTGTGCCCCCCCAAAATGAATATGTGAGAGAGCGGCTTAAGTATTTAAGCTTAAAAAAATAAAATAAGATAAAATAAAAAATAAAAAATATAATAATACAAAAATCAAAAATAAAATAAAAAATAATTTGAGTGAAATAAAATATAAGTTACAAAATAACTTATAAAAAAAACAAATTAATCAATTAAAAAGTAATAAAAAAAAAACATCATTAAATAAATAAAAAACAATATACCTAAATTTATTTATAACTTAAACAAAATAATAATTCATGACATAAAATAAAATAGAAATTGAATTTAAAAGAAAATGAATAATTAAATAAGAAAGAAAATCAAGAAATAAGATAATCATAAAGAATTAAAAGAAAAAAAAGACAAAAATTGAGTTAAGTAACAAGTCAGTTTTAACATGACTTGAATTTATATTTAACTCTTTTATTTCTTTTCCTCAGTCTTGGTTTGGTATTTATTTTGGAAAGGAAGTTATTCAAACAGCTGAGAAGTTCCCCTTTTATCCTTCTTTGGTCCATAGAAATTCTCTTGTTGATATATTCCTCCATACTTAAAGTGAATTCAAAATCCACTTTAACATTCTTTAGTGTGAAATTCCCCTTTTCCTGAGTTTTTCTCAATTTCCTTTTATTGCTGCATCTTGGAAACTCTTTTATCTGCAATTGACAATCTCCTTTTTCATTTTGAATAGAATGTGAATTTTCTTCATTAATTTTATCTTTCTTATCAAACAATTTAGTGGTTCTTTTAAGAATTGATTTTAATGGTTTGTTTTGAATATTATTCTTCTTTGATAAAGGTTTTGATTGTTCTGTAGGATTTTCAATTGGGTCCTTATCAAGAGAAATTACTGAAGGTGGTGATAATCCTTGGGTATCCCTCACAAGGCCATAAATATGGGATAAATCCTCATATTCTGAACTGCATATGTCTCCTGGTGAATTGTTCTGGTCAGGTATATTTTGGCTGCTATCAAAAGTGGGGCTTTCCAAAGATAAATTCTGAATTTGAGGGGTATCCAGGCTTTTATTGGGATTTTGATCATTATTGAAGTATTCCCCAAAAATTAACTGTTCAAGGGTTGGTAATGGTTCTTCAAAGTTTTCAGTTAACATGACATCATTCTTTACTAATGATGTTTCATTTATATCTTTAACAGGTTGATTTGCTGGTAATGTGCAGTTTGATTGGATTTCCTGTATCAAGGAATTTATAGATGATGAGAAGGTTTGAATATAATTCTTATTTTTGGAGTGTTCTTTCTTTGGACCACTAGTAAGCTCTGGAATTAAGATATTTGATGTAGTAAGTTCTGGGTCCACATCAAATCTTTGTTGAAGGCCTGGCTGAAGAACTGCTTGAGGTACGGGATATTCTTCTGAATTAATTTCTCCCATATTGAAATATTCATCATGAAGTAGGTCTCCTAAGGTAAATGGTTCTTCTTCATCCAATGGTGTGAGAGGGCTTGAAGCAGTATAAGGAGATCCTTCTCTTCTAGTCATAATTTCATGGAAATCTTGTTGAGTAAAGTCCATTATTCCTATACTAAACACCTTCATTCCTTCATATAGGTCTTCTGAAGATTGATTGGTATCTTTTAAGGCTAATGAACCTTGATTGAATGATTTTTGACTTTCATTTGATTCTTCTTCTTCATAACTTGAGGATATTGGATTGCATAATTGAAGCCAATTGAAATAATCACAAAAGTCTTTGCCCAAGACTATGTGGCTTGAATTTCCCTCCACCATGAATCTTAAGTACAGTGTTTCATTAGTAGGTAAGACAACTTGAACTCTGTTCATGATTTTCTTGTTGAACTTCTTATTTTCAGTTTTTATTTTCTTTGATATTTGTCTAATCCCAATTGCTGCTGCCATTTTAAGAGGTATGAAGTTATATTCCAAGGTTTGGTCCAAGAAGGCCATAACAGGGTATTCTTCCCATCCTATTCTGACATATATTACTGATTTTAATCCAGAATTGGGTGACAAATTAGCAAAGGGATTGTTTTGAGAACTCTCACTATCAGTGGTTGCTGTATTGGTGTTTATTTCCAATTCTATGAAATTTAACCTTTTGATTACTTGGTCTAGGTCCAGAGGCTCTTGAGTTTGAATTGATTCTTTCTCTGATAAATTGGTTTCTAACTTTTGGTTTGTTGGTTCCGCTTCAGGTTCAGTAATGCTATTTTCAATTTTAGTTGAATTAATTTCTTCTGTAATGGTTGGTTGAGCTCCAGGGCATTGAAAGTCCCATTGAACTTGAGATTTATGATTATTTTTTATTTTAGAAACTATTTTTGAAAAATATCTTTTGATTTTAGAGGACCCTTTCATTTTGGAATCATTACAGTATTCTTCATTAGAGATTGCATCCTTTTGCTTTTTCCAATAAGTACCATTCTTTCCATATTTATTTGAAACACTTCTAACTAGCTGTTTTGGCTTTAAGCCTTTCTTTTGTACTGGTTCCACTTTAATAGTGGAAGCTTCCATGTTAGAGCTATGAGTGTTTTCAAATTTTAGATGGAGAAGAGGGTCATTATTTTCTAGGCTGCTAATTCCCTGTGAAGATGCTAATAATGATTCAATCTGTTCAGGTTCATCTTCTTTCAAATGATATTTTGATTCATTTATTTTCTTGCTACTATAGTTATTTTTTTCTTCAGTATCAAATTTAACTTTCTTGAGGGGTGATTTTGATTTTTGTCCTTCATTTTTCAGTTCTGTTATTCTAGCCATGTTACACATTTCCATTCCTCTGGGTGGTCCTGTGTGCCATCCTTTTGATTCAGGTGTACATATTGGTATGCATTATCTTCTTCCATCAGACTCCTTATAGCTGAGAATTTCACCTTGTTGTTGAGAGTGTTAAAGTCTAATACCATTATCAGCAAGGAAAGGTCTTCCAATGACTGTGTGAACAGCACCTCTGGCTACAAAGAAGTGAATTCTTCTTTCATCACCAGATGGTAAGACAAGGATAGTATTTTCTGATAATCCCACAATGGCTGTGCTGTGACCTCCAATACCTCTAAGTCTCATGTTCAGAACCCTCATTGGTAGTCTTGCTTTGATGGATTCCACTTCTGGTATTATACTGAGTTCAGCTCCAGTATCTACTAGTGCTTTGACTATATGTCCTTCTTGCCCAACTGAGACTTCAATCATCCCAAGGGGACAAGAGTAATGCATTTTATCTTGAATGATTATTTCTTGAGTGGTTGCTTGCTCCTGACTATTGATTGATTTAAGAGACATCAAGTATCTCCTTTCTTTATCTGAGAGAAATTTTAATTCTTGCATAAACTTAGGTGAAATTGAGATTATTTCTTCTACAGTGAGGTTAATTTTCTGATCCATGACCTTCTTAATGACCTTTTCAATTATTAATCCTTCTTCTTCAAGTAAAAGATTTTTGTTTACTTCCATCTTTGGTAGTTTTATTAGAGCTTTCTTATCAATATCCTTCTCTTTAGCTGGTGCAGTAGGCTTAGGTTGGGTTGGTTCTGGTGGTTTGGCAACCTCTTCTGGTTTTGATGATTTATATTTTGTAGGTATTATGACCTTTTCTTCCTCAACTTCTTCTTCTTCAATGAATCCACCAGGAATACTAGTTTTCTTCTTTATAGTGTCTTTGGGTTGAATAGTCTCTTTTGAGGGAAGGGGTTGAGCTTTAGATTTCTCTTGATTTTCAATCCTTTGCTTTGTGTTCCTCAAACCATAAGCATACCCAAGAGGTTCTTCTAATCCTGTTGAAATGCATGGTGGTTCCCAATCACCCCAATTATCCATTGATATAAAAGCAGTTGATTTTTCCTTTATCTTTTGTTCTTCCTCTTTGTTCTTTTCCTCTAACTTTCTTTTGAGTTCCTCTTGTTCCTTCTGAAATTCCCTAACTAAATATTTTGGTGGAAATTTTCCATCATTGGGGACCCTTTCCCAGTTGGGATATAAATAATTGAAACATTGTCTGATAACCCATTTCTTATTTTGATCATCTACTAATTCAGTACATCTTCCAACTGAATGACCTTCTTCCATGCAATAGTAACATTTGACAGTAAACTTTGGTACATTCTGTGCTGGAACATAGGGTACACTTCTGTTTGGTGGTGGAGAAACATTATCTCTTGGTCTGAATACGTGATTGTTTGACCGAGGGTTATTAATTATTTTCTTTTGGGGTGTAGCCACATTAGTTAATTCATTTAATTGATCCATTAACTTTTTGACATCTTCATTTTCAGCAGGTGCTTCATCTTTGACTACTTCCCTTTGTTCTTTTAGGGTTTTTGTGAGTTCTTTCATTTTCTTGAGGGCTTCTTGCATTCCTGGAAATATCTCTTCCTTTAATTGAACCCTTCTTTCCTTATTTTTTGATTCTTTCTGTTCAGATATTCTTGGAGGTGAAAGTCTTTTAGTGACTAATATTCTTGCTTCCAATTCCTGTTCAATATACTTCTTCAATATCTTCATTGGTGGTATTAAATATCCTCCATCTTCTGCTCTAACCATGACATTCTCCTTTATCATTTCTTTACTGATAGCTCCCTTTATGTCTGCAGAGAGACAGTCAAACAAATCTTCATGAAACATATTTTCTTGAGGAATATATTTATATCTAAGAAGATAAGTAATGATAGTTTCATACTCCCCTATAAACCTTTTATATTGTGAGAGAGTACTAATTCCTCCTGCATCTTGAGTATCATTGAATAAATTGATAAGTGATTCCTTTCTATATCTTCTTTCTTCCTCAACTCTTCCCCATTTAGTAATGAGATCCTTCTTGAGTTGGCTCCAGTTTCCTTCTTCATAGCCTGGCATAGCTTCTATGGCATCACTGATTTTTGAATCAGTTGTCCAAAATTCCATCTGCATTGCTAAATCTTCTTCCCTAGCTCCTTCAATCTGAGCTATCCTTTCTACTTTGCTGATAAATTTTTCTACTTCTTCTCCATTGAAGTTTAGGTTATAATCTTTAGCTTTTATTTTAACAACAGGCCTTTCCTGTCTGAGTATTTGATGTTGCAAGGGACTTGGATTTGTAGGTGTGGAGAAGAATGCTCTCCTTTGATGAGTTTTAGGTCTGGGTTCTGTTGCTGGAGTGGATGTAGCTCTAGGTCCAGGTGTAGGTGATGATGGTGACTCTTCTGGTCTTACATGCCTTGGTAGTGTTGGCTCACTAGGGCTTCCTCCAGGTGTATAAGATGTAGAACCTCTTCTCCTTCCCTTCTTTTTACTTTGGGTTGATAGTATATCCTGCATTTGCTTCATCAAACTCTGAATCTGTACAGTTTGATCTTCTTCTTCACTTTCCTCAGCATACTGTTCTTCCCCAGTATCCTCAGGTGGTAATGGTGGTAAATTTGAGGTGGATTGTTGATCCATTTCTACTTTATAATATTTTCCTTCTAGCTCCTTTGATTTATTTATTCCTTTTGTTGATTCTTGAATGAGATTGAAGATGAACTTCCTGATCTTCTCCCTTTCCTTTTCTTCTGTTTTTGGTGTTGGGATAAGATTACTATATTCTACTTGAGATTCTTGACCAGTGGGTGTTGAGGGTTTAAGTGGATAATAATAATGATATGAGGATGATGATGATGGATTAGATGATGGTGAGTTATTTGATGATGAGTTTTGATTGACAGTTTTATTTGTTTCCAGTTTTGATTTTATTTATTTGGTTAATTTTATTGTTTTAAGATCAAGCTGAATAATGTCTGAATTTTATTCCTATCTGCATGCCACTGTTGAGACACCAGATGTGGTAACTCCTCCTGTGTGGGATAAATGAGGCAGTACCTGGAAGGGCAAATTACAATAGAAAAGTTTTGAATTGCTGTTCAAGATTGTAACCCTTGCTCTGCTTGTGTGTCAGAATAATCTGAACTGCCCTTCCTGAAAATGCTGAATTATCTTGACTTGAGTTCACAATCAATTTATTTTATTTGATGGTGGCTTGTCAGAAAAGTATATTCAACAGACTCTATCAGACTTTGTTTGATCTGGGAACAATGGTTAGTAAACGTTAACACAAATAAATAAAGATATAAAACTGGGAAAAGACTTTTTAATTCCTTTACTGAGAGCAGTAAAACCTTGAGGGATCTCCAATTCTTGATGATAACACTGTTGATAATATGATAACTAATAATAACAAACACTACTATTTTTTTAAAGGGTTTAATAATTTTATGATGATAACCTGGGATAACAGACACTACTATTGTTCAATTTACTACTGAGCTTGGCTACTGAGTAAAGAACCTTGTCAATGGGATGGATTTATAAAATAATGTAGACCAACTGTTAACTACTATTATCTATAAAACACCCAGACAATGCTACTGAGCTTGGCTACTGAGCAGATTTAGGAATGGAGGTAGTCAATGAGATGGTTTTATGAATTAAAGTAGACCAACTGTTAACTACTATTAATTATAAATCACTCAGACAGTGCTACTGAGCTTAGCTACTGAGCAGAATTTAGGAATGGGGTAACAATATCAATGGGATAGTCAATGAGTTTAATTTATAAATCAATGTAGACCAGCTGTTATCTACTATTAATTATATAAAGAAGACTCAGACAGTGCTTCTGAGCTTAGCTACTGAGTATTCCTAAAAAATTAGGATAATGTGGATGGATGGAGGGGATTTCCCTCAGAAAAAATATTAAGAAGTTACATTTTTGTGATGGACCTCTGTCTAGGCCATGAGGAAAAAAGAATTGAGGGGGGGGAGGGGACCTCTATTTATAGTTTTTGGGGCCTCCATGGGAGTGTTAAAAAAAAGGGGACTTAGAATTTTCCAGGTCTCCAATCTGGGTTTTTGACATGTGACCTGTATTATGAAATAAGTTTTGGTGGTGTTGGATCATGAGACCTGTATTTTCAATTTATTTCTTGAAATTGTGGGGAAATGATGTCATTTGATTATGTAATCAATTGAGTTTCCTGGAATCCTTATCTCCTTGATTAGTAATCCTGGTTTAATTCCTGTTGATGATGTCATTTATGATGTCATTGATTATGTAATAAATTGAGTTGCCTGGAATCCTTATCTCCTTGATTAGTAATCCTGGTTTAATTCCTGTTGATGATGTCATTGATTATGTAATCAATTGAAAGCCCTGGAATTCTTATCTCCCTGACCACTGTACTATAGTTTTCCTGTATTATCCTGTCTTTTTCTGTAACTAGGTGTCCTGTAACTGTAACTGTATTACAGTAAACCCTTGTGAAACTTCTGTAATCTTGCTCTGAACCTTCTGTAATACTACTGTGATATCTCCAATGTCTAATCTTGTCTTCCTAGCCTATTTTCTTTCACATTTCACACCATTTTACCATCTCTCTGCACCCTAGATGTTGAATTTCTTCCTCCTAACATCACAATGATCACTCAAAGGAGTGAGAGAATTCAATACACCTGTACTTTTCTTGTTTCAATGATATCCTAAGCCTGAATTAAAAACTTTTCCTAGATTTAACCCTCCAAATTTAATATTCTTTTCCTTCTCAAAATTAATAGAAAGACTAATTTTCATTTAAATACCTAATTCTACCTTTTTGATATATAAATGAACTTTTAATTAATATTTATGACCCCTATTATGCTACAACTCTTCCCTGAAATTTTAATTCCATGCATCCTCATTGTAACTAGGACCTTCTGTGCTGTAGTATATGTTTGTTGATTTTTACTACCCACAATATTTAAAGAAAATTGAAGTAAAATAAATTAAGAAATAAAGATATATATAAAGAATATTTTTTTTTTAGGTCAACCAATCCTTTGAAAGTTAATTCATCTGGGTTGTGCATTGGGGTGTCACACTATAATTTCCAAGTTCATTTATTAACAAAAGGCATCTATTGAGTTTTAATGGTGTTAGTCCTTCTTATAATTTATTTTGAAAAAAATGAATACTCTAATATATTGGAAAAAGCCTAAGGAAAATTGAAAAATATTCCTGCTTAATTTTTCCATTAATCCAAACTGGTACAGGTATACCACACTCACCTCCTTCCAAATATACAAGTCCCATCATCATAGGACAAAGAATAACAAAGTTATTCCTGCTCAAAGTTGTTACTGAGCATAAACCTTAATTTTCACCTCTCATCTGAAATACAGAGTAAGAGGCTTAACCCCATGAAAAGGGTATTAAAAATGAATCTATAAGTCAGGGATATCCAATGGTACTAGAAAATCTGAGCTAGCACCTTTATTACAGAAGTTATGGTCAAATTTAGGCCAAATAAGGGTGAACAAAATATTCACCTCTCATCTAACTTCTACAGTTTTAGTGTGAGATACCTAAAGTGGGGTTATTTTGGAAACAGAACAATGAGGGCTATCTGATGGTGTCATTAATTTCCCCATATCTCATTTAGAAAAAAATTTATGAGGGAAAACAAGCCCAATACAGCTTTTTGCCTAAAATGCGCATATGTCCAAAAATCTTGTACATGGCATAGCTTTGCCATATTTAATGAGGTAACATTGTGTAGAACATGTACAGGGCCACACACTGAACCAATTTTGAGGCTGATATCTCAAAAACTGACAAAGGTATGGCTGTTTTAAGGTTGAAATCCCACAGTTTGGTCAATACAGCCTTACCAAGGGATAATATCCCACAACCATGATTATGAGGTGTCAAACAGACAAAGAAGCTTGTTTTTAATTCAATACCTCATAGTTTTCTCAATACTGGGGTCTCATACAGGTTCTGTACAGCATTCTACGCATCATACACATCAGAATCAGGCTGTGTGGTCCCCAGATGAAACATTTCACCCTGTATTGGTGAAAACTGCCCAGATGTGGTTTCAAAACCGCATCTGAGCTCAATTCAGGCTATACAGGTCTTTTTCCAACCAAAATCCTGTCCTTGAGAGTGAAAAATCTTCAATTCCTATACGTGAAAAGGTCTAGCAGCCTTTTCACCCCATTTCAGGATAAAAGGAGGCCTTTTCACTGCCAGAAATGGAATCCCCATCCTGCTCTTGAATTCCTACATAGTAGAACTGTCAAAAACAGTTATATTCTTGGAAAAGAATCATATTATACTATAAACTTTAGTATTGTAGTCTTCTATTATTGTAACCCAACAGGTAAAGCTGCACCCAGGGCTTTCAACAGTGCTCACCACCACTAATTCTCATTAGTAAAGCCCTTTTAATTTATAATTAATTTTTTTTAATATTTTTATCCATGTAAAAGTCATATTTAAACATTTAATTAGCCTTATTACTTCTTTATCATAGACCCATCCTGACATTTTGGGGCCTGGCCATGTTTTTTTGACCTTTTTGGACCTTAAAAGTGAGTTATTTTACTTATTTTCTTATATTCTGACACATTGTTTTATCTTTTTAGGCGTAGTTTCTTGAAAATATATATAAAACATATTATATATATATATAGTTTGATATATGTTATACACCACCTTTTTTTAACCAAACATTGGCGTGGTTGATTCTAATCACCACCACAACCCTTATTTTTGGTGTGTTTTACATATAAAAACACTTTAAGCCATCAATAAAGTCCTTTTTTTAATTAATATAAGGACACCTCTTACTGTAAAACAGCAGTGGAGGTATGGTTGAGTCTATTGTTGATTCAATTACACTCTTACATACCACTATTATCAGATTATACTTGCTAATTACAAGTTATTCTGTGGGATACTGGCATACAAACAGTGTGCCAGATATCTGAAAGCTGTGTTTCTGATATGAAATTGTTAATTCAATCACACTGTCATTATACAGGGGAATATTGTAGTGACATACAAGCCTAGAGGCCATTCTTAGACGTGCAAACAGCATTTTAAGAAGTCTTAACTGACATTAAGCCCTCTTTTCCTGTTTTATTCAGTGGAAGAAAGCTCCATCCCAATAGAAACCCAGTCACAGGCCAACACACCAGTGACACCCTCAGAACCAGAGGGCAGCAAGAGAAAAGGAAAGAGGCATAGTGAAGGTCTCATTAAAGAAAAAAAGTGGACACCCATTGCCACTCTGAGGAATAGGAAACCACAAAACTCTGCTTCAATACAAGGTAAACCAACCTTAACCACTTGTACAGGGAAAATTACCATAATTAACCCAGTTGTAACCTCTAAATGTAAATTTCCAAAATCAGCAGACAACAAATTTGTACAAGGCACAGTCAAAGGTAAATACCCTAAGAACATAATGTTTTTGACTGCTTGCAAACACTGATATGTCACCTGTACACCTCAGAAACCTTGGATTCCAAAGGAGCCAACCAGAGGACAGAGAAGGCTTGTCCAGAACCAGAAGACCTTGGAAGAGGAAACCTTGGACACAGTGGTGGATGGCAAGACACTGAGGGAGATAATACCCAGTCTGCCATTCACTTTCCAATTCAACAGGAACCTCAAACCGGATGACTGGAAAGATATGGATCAAGTTCTTCAGCTCCACCAACTCCTCAAAGATATATTTCAATGGAGCATGGACAACAAGAGGTTCAACCTGGCATCCTACTGGGCAGAACTTGGACCAAGCTTCCAGAAGATTTTTCTCAAAGAGATTGACTTCAGAAACATTATGGTAATCAACAAAGGTTGGAATCCCACCAGAAAGTTCAGACTCCTGGAGGTGAGGGCAAACAGGATAAGGGAGAATCAAGCCACCATCCAAGCTATAGCAGAACAGCTGACCCAGACAGGGAATACTCAGATTCCTTCAGGCTCACAAGGAGCAGGTCAAATCAGCTATCCAGTGGCTTCACACCATTCAGAAACCAACAGATCAGTGGCCAAGAGTCACCATTATTCCCAATCCCAGGAAGTTTCCAGGAGAAGGCAAGGATACAAGGGCAAAAACAAGACCACCTTCAGCCAGAAGAAGAAAGATTCAGACCCAATGATTCAGAAGCTCTTGGATTTGGTGAAAGAAGTGCACAAGAACCAGAAGTAGTTTAAAATAGCTCTAGAATCAGTAGTCATATCAATAGAAATATTAACCCCACTCAGATTGATTATAATATTGTCACACCTGAGAGTAAGCTAAACAGTGATGCACTGTGGTTACAAATGTCTCAATATGCTGAACAAACTCAAAAAAAGTTTGCAGAACTCCAAGCAAGCCATGAGAGGATGAAAACATTAACAGCCTCCATGGACAAAATTGTCAAAAATCTTCAAGGGGGACATGCCCAATTGAGAAAAGCCTCTAAAGAAACCAAAACAATACTCAATCTAGTCTTTGAAGAACAACACCACAGAAAAAGGGACAGGGATTGTCTGGATCAAGACATAAACAAACTGTTTAATGTCTACAATAGCATGTAGCCCCAACCACAAGGCCATGTTATGGATAATCCATATCATCAGGATGACATAAAACTAGATGCCATGCTGCTGAATAAGGCAAGAGCTCCATCAAAATACCAGGATGGAGATAATATGTCTTATTCAGAAAAGGAAGCCTTGAAAAGCTTCCTGGGCCTCCAGCTGGCCCCAATTCTCTGTAACTGGAGAATATGAGCATATGGAGCTCATAGATTATATTGATGGACTCTTCATTAATTTACCAAGCATACAAGACTACTGGATTACTGCTAGACTTAATACAGAATTTAAAGGACATACTAGTATATGGTACACAGAAATGAAAGAAATCCATGGCAGAAGAAACTGGCCATGGTGGAAGAGTCAAATCATCCAAAAGCACAGAAATGGGACATGGATATGGCAGAAGACCATGTCACTTGAAAATGACAAATACTCTGTGGATAAATATCCATATGAGTGGTGTCTCAGAAAGTCTAAAAGACTTAAAGCCATTGATCCTCAAATGAACATCCAAATGGGGAATCACAAACTTCTGGCCCAAATTCCAGGAGAGCTAGAGCATGAAGTGAAATTCAGATGCAACCACAATCTCACTCTAGATGACATTGAAAATAACTTGCAAGATATGAGGAAAAGAACTAACATAGGGAAATACACCCAATATAAAAACAGTGGTTTCAAAGAGAAAGAGCTTTCAGGGTGGAGTTTAAAGACAAACCCACAGAAAGGGTGGCAGAAGTGACAAATAAGAAAAATTGGTATCACAACTGTGGTTCAACAGACCACTATAAAAAAAACTGTCCAAAGGCAAAGAAAAAAAGTCTATGCCATTGAGAAAGTCCCAGAGGAGGAAGCCCCAACAGAGGATTATGACTCAGACTCTATGGGTGATGCCATCAGAGAACAATCTGATGATGACCAAGACCCAAGAGAAGAATTCCTAGTGGAATACCAATAGGACACTCTACTGGAAATCCAAGACATACAGTTGGAAGCAGGCAGGCCACAAGATACTGCCAGAAAAACTTGTGCAAACACACACAAGATGCACAAATATTCCTGGTTACACCAACCAAAGGAATGGCATACATACATGTAACAGCCACAAAAATGACTACTTGTATTGACAATGCTCAAAATCCATTGATCATTGACAGTGGAGCACACTGCTCCATAGTGGCCAGAAATTATCTGGATAACCACTTCCCAAATTGGGAAAGTCAGCTCTTGCCCACCAAAGCAAAGAACTTCAAAAGTGCTTAAGGCAAGATGAATGCCATTGGGATAATTATCAAAGAGATAACTATCCCCCACAGGATGGGTAATATCAGAGTCAAGCCAGAGTCTTTAGTGCTTGATGATGCCCACATCTAAGGGTTCTTACTGGGGACAGATTACTAGAGGATGTATGGCATTGACATTTACAATAGTAAAAACAGGCACATTACCATTGGTACCAACAAAGAAAAGAACTTTTCACTTGATATATACCAAGTATCTGCCCAAGATCCACTGGAAGAACTACTTAATGAATTCAGAGAGGGACAGTTTAGCACTACCCTCACCAGTAAACAGAAACTAAGTCCACTAAAAATGCTGAGAAAGAATAGACCAGCATTTGCCATTGGTGAATAACCATTAGGCAAGATCAGAGGCCATAATATGGAACTATATCTGGATGTGGAAAGACCTTATCCACCCATGCTCAGGAGACCTCCTTACTCAGCAAGTCTGGAAACCAGGAAGGAAATTGAAAAAAATATCAATGAACTCCTGGACATGGATGCCATCAGAAAGATTGGACACAATGAAATAGTGGAAATTACCACACCTGTACTAATCACCTAGAATGATGGGAAGTCTATGCCATGTGGAGATATCAGAGCTCTGAATAACTACACAAAACCTGGCAGGTACCCTATACCCAGGATACCTCATTCATTAGACAAACTGGCAAAATACAAATACATAACCAAAATGGATTGTATGAAAGGCTTCCACCAGAATAGACTTAAGCCAAACTCCATGAAATTACTCAGAATCATATGCCATATGGGCATATATGAGTATACCAGGATGCCATTTGGCATCAAGAATGCCCAGCCAACTTCCAAAGGATGATGGACACAATATTCCAGGAAGAAATAACGGAAGGCTGGATGATAGTATATATTTATCATGTCATTATATACTCAGAAACATGGGAAGACCATGTGCAATACATAGACAGAGTACTAAGTAAAATCTGAAAATTTCACTTAAAAAGTGCAATTTTGGCCAACAAGAGCTACTAGATGTAGGACATAAAGTCTCAGGTCTTCGTCTGGCAATTGACCAGAACAAAGTAGCAGCAGTAATGCAAAAACTAGAACCAAGAAACATAAAACAGATGCAATGTTTCCTTGGGTTTGCTAGCTACTATAGAAACCACATCAAACATTTTGCCCACATAACTAGTAGTTTATACAAGCTATGTTCAAAAGATGTAGTTTTTGAAATTACCAAGGAAAGGAGGGATGCATATGAGAGGATCAAATATGAACTAACCAATGCACCTGTGCTCATCTTTCCTGACTTTGAACTACCATTCAAGTTATACATAGATGCAGAATGTAACCAAGGCTTAAGAGCAGCCCTTCACCAGAGACAAATGGTTGATGGTGACCCAAGAGAGGGAGTAATATGTCACATCTCTAGGCAGCTGAAAGATTAAGAAGACAGGTATGGGGCCACCCACACAGAATGTTATGCCTAGTCTGGGCTCTAGAGAAACTCCATTCTTATTTGGAGGGTGCAGTGTTTGAAGTATCCACAGAATTCACAGCCTTGAAGTCCTTACTGAACATTAAGACTACCAATAAACACATGCTGAGATGGAAAATAGTCATCCAGGAGTATAGAGGAAATATGACCATCATATAAAATGAAGGTAAAAGTCATACCAATTCAGATGGCCTCAGAAGATGGCCACTGGATAATGTCGAAAGCAACCCAGCTTATGACCCTGAAGTAGCAGCTAAAATTCCTATCCATTCATGTAAATAGACAGGAAGAAAAACTTCAGATTTTCTGAATGGGCACCAGAAAGTGGTACCTCAGACAGTGGAAACACTGACTCAGACGAAACAGAAACTCCCATTTTGGGAATAGGTTCCTCAGAACTGCACACTGAACTCTTCAATGCAGTGATGAAGACATATGCCAAACAAAAACAGTGTAGCATATTGTTACAACTCCTACAACAAAGGTAAAGGAGCCCAGAGCTGGAATCCCAGTTAGAGGAGCCCTGGTTGAGGGACTATAAGGACATTAAGTTTTTCCTTGTAGATGGCCTACTCTACCACAGAGAGAAGCACACTAGTGCACTCACAATAATAGACAGAGACCATATATCTTTGATCCTGCAGGAATGCCATGATTTCCCCTATATGAGACACATGAGTGAAGACAGGACCAAAGAAAGGGTAGCAAGCACTGCTTGGTGGCCCAAATGGGAACAAGAGTTGAGTTAATACATAAAGACTTGTGAGAGATGCCAGAAGGCAAATAGGAAAAATGGGAAGGAGTATGGGTTACTCACATAGAAGAACCTAGGCACCCATGGGAAAAAATCAACATGGACTGGGTTACAGGAATTGTACCAGGAAGCCAAGAAGTCTTGAATGCCTGCTTAATAAGAGTTGATAGGTTCAGCAAGAGTATGAGGTGCCTACCATGTCACAAGGAGGATACATCCATGGATACTGCTCTGTTATTCTAGAACATTATATCCACCTGTGGAGTCCCTAAGATCATAATCAGTGATAGGGACCCAAAGTTCACATTTGAATTTTGGACCATCCTCTATGACATGCTGGGTACTAAACTTGATTTTTCTACAGCTTACCATCCACAAACAGATGGACTAGCTGAGAGGATGATCCAGACAATAGAGAACATCGTTAGAGGATTCTGTGCCTATGGCATGAAATATAAGGATCATGAAGGATACACCCATGACTGGGTTACCCTTCTACCAGAAGTTCAACTGGCTTATAACACAAGTCAGACCTCTACCACAGGAAACACACCTTCGCTGGTAGAGAAAGGGTGGAATCTCCTATTGCCCATGGATCACCTGAAGAAGAATATTCTGACCATCCACCCCACAGCCAAGGATTCCCATGAAATGTGGAAATGGGCTTGTGACACAGCTTCTAAATGCATAGCTGAGGCAAAAGAATATAATAAGCAGAGATGGGATAAATCACATATGGAACCTGACTTTCAAGAAGGGGACCAGGTATTAGTGTATACACTTAACTTTAATAATCTCAAAGAACCTAAGAAAATGAGAGACTCATTTGTAGGCCCTTCACTATCATTAAACTGATAGGGAAGAATGCAGTTGAAGTAAAACTCACAGAGGAATTTTCCAGGAAACACCCAGTCTTTCCAGTGAGTTTAGTCAAGCCATATTTCCAGACAGAGGAGGATAAATTCCCCTCCAGGAAGAAGAACCCCACACCACAAGAAATAATGGAGGTGGAGGATTCCCCTTGACCAGTGAAGAAAATAATCAAGGCCAGGAAGATCAGAATTAATGGTAAGAATCAGAGACAGTACTTAGTCAGATTCAAGAACCAGACAGCTGATAAGGACAAATGGTTGGCAGAAGATGCCATACCAGATGGGAACCTTCATTTAAGGATATTCAGAGCCTTTAGGAGTACTGAACAGTATCATCAATGATGAGCCTTTTTTTAGAGGGAGGGCATGTCAGCCTGTGACTAAATGCCAGAGCACAAGCATGACAGCCCAATACCATAAATTAATGGTACAGCCAAGATACCACCAAAAACATGGATCTGAGCCAAATAAGCTCAAACGTTCTCTACAGAGAGGGGAAACTCACCTCTTTTCAAATACACAAGTCCCATAATCATAGGAAAAATAATAACAAAGTTATTCCTGCTCAAAGTTTTTGTTGAGCATAAACCTTAATTTTCACCTCTCATCTAAGATACAGATTAAGAGGCTTAAAACCATCACATGGGTATTCAAAATGAAGCTTTAAGTAACGGCTATCTAATGGTTGAAGCCAAAATGAGCTAGCACCAGTATTAAAGGAGTTATGGTCAAATTCAGGCCAAATAAAGGTGAACAAAATATTCACCTCCCATCTAGCTTCTACAGTTTTAGTGTGAGATACCTAAAGTGGGGTCTTTTTGGAAAGAGAAAAATCACGGCTATCTGATGGTGACCTTCATCTCCCCATATCTTATCTAGAAGAAATGTTATAAGGCAAACAAGCCCAATACAGCTTTTTGCCTAAAACACGCATATGTACAAAAGTCTTGTACATGGCATAGCTTTGGAATCTTGAATGATAACCATATCCAATGAGGTCCCATTGCGCATAGCTCATACAGGGCTTCACAAAGAACCAATTTTGAGGTTGATATCTCAAAATCTGACAAAGGTATGGCTGTTTTAAGGTTCAAATCCCATATTTTGGTCAATACAGCCTTACCATGGGTCAATATCCCACAACCATGATTATGAGGTGTCAAACTGATGAAGAAGCTTGTTTTTACTTGAATACCTCATAGCCCATTCAATACTTGCGTCCAAAACAGCTTCTGTACAGCATTCTACATGTCATACACGTCAGAACCAATCTGTGTGGTCCCAGATGAAGGCTTTCACCCTGTATTGGTGAGAACTTCCCAGATGTGGTTTCAAAACAACATCTGAGCCTAATAAAGGCTATACAGGCCTTCTTCAAACCACAAGCCTGTCCTTGAGAGTGAAAAAACTTCACTTCCTCTATGTGAAAAGGTCTGGCAGCCTTTTCACCCCATTTCAGGATAAAAGGAGGCCTTTTCACTGCCAGAAATGGAATCCCCATCCTGCTCTTGAATTCCTACATAGTAGAACTGTCAAAAAACAGCTATACTCTTGGAAAATAATCAGGTTATACTATAAAATTTAGTATTGTAGTCTATTATTACTGTAACCCAACAGGTAAAGGTGCACCCAGGACTTTCAACAGCAACCACCACCACTAATTCTCATTGGTAAAGCCCTTTTAATTTATAATTAAACCTTTTTTCAATACTTTTTATCCATGTTAAAGTCATATTTAAAGCTTTAAATAGCCTTATTACTTCTTTATCATAGACTCATCCTGACACTTGTTCTGAGCTTGTGGCTGCTTTTTCACTTTGGAATTGCTGCTGCTGGCTACTGGGGCTGTTTTTGGCACTTGCTTGGGTGGAGGAGGGTGGTTTTTTCTCCATTCTGCTGTTAAAAGAATAATGTTTTTATTTCTTATCAATGGATGCCATCCATTGAGTAACTTGCAAGTGTTGGGATGGCTCAGGAATTTTCTCACAGTCAGGTAATAATTCATGCAGTTTTTTCACAGATCTGCAATGATCTGGTACTATTTGTGCTGCAATGCATTGTTTTAGGCCTTCTGGATGGCTTTGTGTATATCTACTGAGGCCTTTTTTCGGAGGTTTTAGCTCTTTTTGAAGGTAAAACAGTATTATGAGCTTCAGAATGAACTGATTTATTACTTTGGGAGTCATCAACTGACCCTTGTCCTTCTGTAACTTATTTTCTGCTGCAATAATCATGCCTATCAACTTTTTTCAAGCTATTTGAGGGGTTATAGGTGGCTCCTGATCTGGTTGAAGTCATATTTATGATTAAAAAATCTAAAAATAGTAATTTTATGTCAAAAACTTACTATTTGCCAAATTATCTGCATTCTGAAGGGTATTACTTATATCCAAGCTAATTAATTCAGAAGAAATTGGCTTTGGTTGATTATTCTGAGTTATAATAATTGTACTATTTTGGTCAGAATTAACTGTACTTGCAGGAATAATGCTGGTTACAGTTTAAGCTGTTTCAATGTTTTCTTGTATTAACATGTTGTCAGACACTAAAATTAATGAAAAATCCAATTGATAAAGTAAAGAAAGATTTTTTCAAAAGAGAAATGATAAATAAAACCTCACTTATGATATAATTTGTTTTTATTTTTTATGGATTTTTTGAATTATAAGTATTTTGTATATGTTTTTGAATTTTTCAATATAAGAAAAAAGATTCAAAAAGAGTAAAACTTATGTCAAAGGTAAAATATCACAGTTGGGCCCCAAAATGTAAGGTGTGGATATGAAACTTTGATTGAAAATCAAGTACTTTTCCTGTCCTCAAAATTTGTATAATGTAAAATTTGATTAAAAATAGTATGAAATAGTATTTTTAAGAGACAACACACCAAATGTATTGTTTTTAACTTGATAAGTATAAAAAAATAACTTTATAAAGATTTATTGTCTTACCAACAATAAGAATTTATCCAAAAATACTCTACAAGAGATATTTAAGGCTACAAAAGAAATTTCAATTGGAATTGATTGAGAAAAGAGCTGCAAGAAATTAGTTCAACAAAAAAAACTTCAAATAGATTATTAAAGAGAAAAAACACCCAAAAGTGACAAGAGTGAATTTGGAAACTAAGTGGCAAATTTTACAGTGATGAAAGATGCTTTAATCCACTTATGGGGTGGTTCAGGGGTAAAAATTATTATAAGAGTTACAAATAATGATTATGATAATTTTTTCACGTGGTTAAAAGGTTTAAAATGATATGAGAATGGTTGTCAAAATCTTTTATTGATTTTTTTAACAGTGTTTTAAACCAATTATAAAAGGAAAAGATTCTAACATGAAGAGAAAAGTGGGGCAAAGAAGACATTCTTTTATAGCCATAAATTTTCTTACTCCAAAAGTAAAGTTTACTCTTTTCAGTCGTGGAAAACACTCTGACCACAGAAAATCCAATTATGGCATCATTGAACCCTGGCTTAGACCAAAATAGGACTGGTTTAGCTACTTTAGATGCTTAAATCATCCATTACTATATTAATACCTGGTCTAGAGCCTCAAAAACATGTCAGAATGGGTGTAAGAGGCGTAGAAAGGAGTTCAAACTGTTTTTACTGAGATTGTTTTAAATTAAGGGTAGTTTTACCCTCTTGGAAACAGTTAAAACTGCCCTGGTTGGTATCAAAACATCATTACCAATTGAGTCACAGACCCTGTGACTCAATTCCAGGCCAAAAGCAATGAACGTTTGCCTGGATTTTGACATCTCATTCCTGTCAGCAAGGATTTTGGGGGTCTGGCTCCCCCTTAGAGCTAGAGTTCCTTCCCCCCAAATTAATCTTTCCAATTTATTTTTCCTTTAATTCCTCATCATGTATTATACTTGTAATTTACATATATAATTCAATTGAGTTTTACAATTCACTTACCGTAATAATTGACAACTCATATGTAAATCAAAGTTCACTTATGTAATACATGGGCACATTTTGACATTTCAATTGAAAATACTTCAATTCCTCATAAATTTTAAACTACACACAAAAACTCAATTATAACACAAAAATTGATGGTTAACACCACACATCATGTGAATTAAATTAAGTTTCTGAGGATTTTCAACTTTTGTACAGGAAATACTAAAAGCTTAATTTCAGGTTATTTAGAGTTGAGTTACAGAAATCTTACCTAGAGGTGACCCCAGATTATTTTTGATGAGGAGTCAAATGGTAAAATAATTTTCATAAGATTACTTTTAGGATAAAAAGCTATTATAATATTTATTTAACTTTCTTTGAAAAATATTTTAATTTTGGTATTTTTGTTGAAAATTCATTTTCCCTTAATTTTTGCAAGTAAAAATGTGTTTTCACAAATTTAAAATTCAATCTAATTTTATTTTGAAATAATAATTAGATCTTTATCTTTATATATAAATTTATATTCATATTTTACTTTTGTTTGATAATATAAATGAATTTATTTTATTTATATTTATATCTCTTTTTATGATTTGTGGTCTTTTGGGTATATGAAAATACTTCTAAGGCTCGCAATAGTGCACCACCACAGCTAAAAACCTGGTAATACATCTCAATCATCTGTCAGAGAACCAACAAGAAAAAACAAACAATCTTATCATTTTGGATGTGGATGACTGATTTGATGTGTGCAATGTCACAAAAGGATTTGGTAGGTTTTGAAAGGAAATATTGAAGCATTATTTAACTGGAATTATGAATTAAATGATTCAAAATGTAAATTTAACTAATAATATAAGTAACCCACAAAAAAAACATTTAATGAAGATCTCCCTGCACCATTGTTTGAAAAAGCTTCATGTGAAGAAGGTAAGTGGTTTCAAGTTTTTCATCTGTGTATTTTCATAATTTATAGGAAAGCATAAGCTCAAAAAAGACCCCTGGTTTTAAAAACATGAATAATTCACTGGTTTATTTCATTCAGGAGTGAGATTTTCTATTATTAATCACCAAAGTGAATGACTTCCATTAGCTCCTGAGACTATTCAAACCTTCCATATCAAATATTATTGTGTGAAAAATCAAAACCATTAGAAGCTTAGAAAATTTCTTTTAGTTCCATCAAGAACACATTTAAAAGCCACTTCATGAGAATAAAAAGCTTATTTCCTTTATGTCTGATATGTGGACCAGTCCTGATTCAACTGCTTTTGTGGCCGTGAATGAGAATCTTATGAATTCTAAGTTTTGATTAAAAGTGATTATTTTAGACCCAACTGAGATCAAAGGTTTGTTCAATATTCTGTAATTATATCTGTTTCCTCCCAGCTTATTGTTATTCAATTAGTGATCACTTTGGATTGTAACTTTAAAATCATTTAATCAATATAGTTACTCAAACAAAAATAAGATCTAAGATTTTTTTCATAAAAACCAAGAATACCTCTGTAAGAAATTGGATGAAAAAAGGAATCAAGAACATCAGACCAGCTTTCTAAACAAGAAAAAACTTAATGTTATGCATGAATCAAACCATCAATCTTAAAAAATGTTATAAATTGAATACACTATTACAAGAAGCACCCTCAGTAACACTCTCACAAGAACTTATTAATAATCATATTGGTCCAATTCCCCTCTCAAACCTTGTAAAAACAACCAAAGGATTGAATATTAAGTATGAATCTCTAACTATACAGGCTGCAAAGCTTAAATAATATATTTGGAAAAATCCCCAGAGGAAGGGTAAATTTATTTCCACAGTGAGATTTCAATACAACACAATTAAGGAAAAGAATTCAAAAATTCTATTGAAAAACTTTCCTAAATGATGGAGCTAAGCTTGAAATATTCTCAAAAATACTTATCACTTAAGAACACATGAAATCAGTATTTCAGCCCAGATATCATGGTAGTATATAAAATCACAATAAGATAATGGGAGAAGTCTCAGGTTGTTATGAAAATTATCAAACCTCTCTTTGAAGTGCTAGTGATGTTTTTCGGTTCAAAATACCCAGAAATCAATCAAAAATACCTTTATATCCTTTATCAAGAAGACACATTGATCAGTTAGACAATGTTTTATTACTGTAATTCCAAATTTTTGTTTTGTAATCTGTGATAATATTCAAAAGATTTTAATTAGTATAGGGTGGCCCCAATGGGGCCAACAGTAGAGAACATGATGGAAAAGATGTCTAAACACCTCATTAAGTTATTTTTGAAGAGACAATAAATTTATGGGAGCATTTTAAACCCATGTGTCGAGCTCAATTTCCTTGAAACACATCAACCAAAACTTTGAAAATTTGGAAAATAATCCACAAAATCGGCTGAAATTTTGGAGAAGATACCAAAAGGAAGTTTTGATCAACTCAAAACCCATGATCTGAGGTTGAAATCAAAAATAGGAATTTTATCTTTGATGAGATGTAGCCTTCAACATCACCCAAACAAAAAACTTTAGAAATAAGCATTAAAGGTTTATTTTCAGAACCTCCAGAGTCTAAAGAGACTGAAACTTTTTTGTTCTGAAAATTTTGTGGTAAAGTATTTCCATCTGTGATTATTGCATATCGATAGTACTGAGGGATCCCAGCCACCTGTACGACATCTGAGAGGATTCTTTCTTGTGAAAGGCAAATGTTTACTGAACAAAAATATGCGATCTCACCGATTCATACTGAGAAATCGGCTTTTTTCAACGATAAGAACCATGGAATTGGGCCAATATATTCCGATTATTTTTTTTATATTTATTTTGATATGTACTTTCGTTTTCAATTAATTCTCTTGGGGTTGGTGTCCTATCCCTATCCTCAATCCCTTTGTGAAAAAATAGTAAGCTATTAATCGCTTAGCCCTGTGTGCAAGTCTCAAAGGTTCTCTTCATGGGGTTTACCAAAGATGAATGGATGAGAAGGAAGGCTTAGTTCATTTAATTTTCCCCCAAGATGGCTCTTTTCCTAGATTTAGGAACTTTTTTCATTGATCCTTGAATTATTGTTTCAAAATGCTATTCCTTTGTGAAGATATTTCTTTGGAATTTGAATAACTGTAGCTAATAAAAACAAATAAATTATTAAAATTAAATCCACTGGTTTATTCCTTTCCTTACATTTAATAACAATTTCTGGTAATTTAATGGGGTGTTCAAGAGAAATTCTTCCATTAATAGAACTATTGAATATTGAGGGTGCTTTAGAGGTGTAAGTATGATATTTTTTTGTGGTAAGAAGGTTTGAAGAGATTCGCAAAGCTTATGAGATCCTATAAGTCGATCAAAGAGATGTGTGGTTAGACAAAAAATTAAATATCCTATATCATTGGATGCCAAAAAAGTACTTTATTTTCATGATTATTCCTGTTTGTGGGAAGTAAATTCCATTTCAGTAAAAATTAGAGCTAATTCAAAGAGAATCATTCGAATATATCACACTTAATTATAATTATATTTTGTCAAAGAAGGAAGAAGTAGATAAAAGTTTCCACAAAGTTTTTATAGTTTTGAGAAATGGTTTTGATTTAAAAAATAGAAATTTTTTGTAAAAGGTCCTCAAAAGCTCTCAGGTATGTTAACTCTTTTTCACAAGATGAGAAATCTTTTCATACTAAAACTGCACTAATATCACTATTTCTTTAAAATAAATCAATTTCATGAAGAAAGATAGAGTTATTAATAATAAAGAGAAATTGACTAAAAATGGCCTTGACAGTTAATTAAACAAACCCAAAAGTGGTCCCAAGACAAAAGCCAAAGTATATATGTGAGCTTCAATACTTCATACATGAGTAATGACATGATTTTTGTGATTATATTCAAGGAATAACCATGTGAAATAATTGTTCAAAGTTTTAAATGGTATTTTTTGACAGAAAAGATGACTCACAAGAAAATTCATTGAATATAGAGTTTTGATGGTGTAAGGAAATAATCTTAGCACCTTATTAAAGAAAAAACAATATATTATAATTCACTCTCTGAATCCCAGTTGAGCTAATAACTTAAATGCTATTAAGGATTAAAGCTAAAGTATAAAATTGCTCATTTTTTCTCTTTAACTGTAAGGTTTGACAATGAAACAATAAGTAAATATTACCAATATTTTACTCATTGTACTATGAATTTACTTATCAAAGTAAATAATAAGATGATAGTAATCATAATTATGGCCTGAAAATATTTGTATTATTAAATAAATACAATAATATAGATTATATAAAAAAATCATATGATAAAAAATGAATATATTAATATATTTATGGCAATTTATTATTGTTAAAAACAAATAATAAAGGAATAAAAAATGGTCATTTAATGACAAAAAATAATTCATAACAATAATATTACTAATATTAAATCTATATATCAATATGAATACTATTTATATAAATAAAAGAATTATAAAAGTGATAATAAAGAGAAAATTATTAAAAAGATGGCAATGACCTACTTTTTACAATAAATACAGTAATTTTTAATGAAGTTATGCCAAAAATTTATAAACACAGCTTATTTAAATTTTATTTTCAATAAAAAATAGAAAAAATTGCCAATATTCTTGATTTTACATGGAATTAGAAATTTTAGAGAGAAACTTAACAAAAGCAATTAAAAAATGATTTAATCAAATCGAAATTGACAATCCAAATAAAGATGAGCTTGAGTCTTTACATATATAATAGCTTTATATAAAAAGAATAAAGCTTTTACCTTTGGTCTTAATAATTTGATATCTTTGTTGTGTCTGGGGGGGAAATAGAGGTAAAAAGAGCTCTATATATAGTAAAATACTCCCTCCTAGATTCCAGAATGCTTCTAGTAGATGTGTACTGATTGTATCCACCTTTATTGATGAGTATTTTAAGGTTTAGTGATGATTGAATCATAATTGAATCATCTTATCTTGTTATTACACCATTTATTCGAGTTATCACTGTAACTCTAAGTTTGCTGACCTCATGGGCTTGGAAGAAGACTAAACTTTGTGGATTATATTTGGTTTAATTATAATAAGATATTATTCACCACTGTTATCACTTATATTACTGTTAAGATTAAATCAAGATTACAGTGAGTGATCATAAATAATAAATTTTAAGCTTAACCTTTGATAATTAATAAATTTTGATTTGAACATGCTAAAAATATTCAGAGAGTAAACTCTGATATCTTGTAAAGTCATTAACAAACTTCAAAGAGCATTTAATTACATAACTAAACTTCATTTTTGATGATTTTCCTTGTAACTCATCTTTTCTGTAAAAATTTATTATTTTAAACTTCAAACCATGAAATTAAGGGGGTATACCTTGAATATAATGCTAAGAATCACACCCTTCTTCATGTATGAATTATTTGAATCTTAAAATATACTTTTTCTAAGCTTGGACCACTTCCACAACATAATGGTCAACAGCTATAACAATTTTGTTCAATAAACCCCTACAAGCAATAACCTTGTTTATAGATTCTTAAGAAAAGCTTATGTCTGTATTACTCCAGTAACTACGTGGTAAAATTATTTTTGGTTAAACTCTTTATCATGTATATTTCAAGAGATATGAGCTAAAAATCATGAATATATGCACTGATCATAAAAGTACATATATTCAGGTCATTTCCTTAAGTATTGAATTTAGATATATGACATAGGAGTGCTATATGTGTAGTGTTTCATGGGTAATACAATGGTACAGCTTATTTTACATTTTGTTTCATTGATGCCTGAGATAAACAAGAATTTATGCCTTGTTATGGCAGTTTTACTTATTACACAGTAAGTATTTTCTTTACAGATATGACATAGAAGATTTATATGTGTTTTACCATGGGGAATCCAATGGTACAGTTTATATTAAATTTGTATTAATTAGATTCTGAGTTAATCAAGAATTTATACCTATTTATGGTACTTTTACTTATTTCAAGATAATATTTTTAATTCTTATTATTGGAATAATTATTTCAAAGTTATTTTGTGACCTTTTTGGATATGTGATCATATCTCAAAGGCCCACGTTAACTCTAATCTCAATTTAAGTTTAACAGTTGAATAGAAGACAAATCCTGTTGAACTTGGTATTTTGGGATTAAAAATATCACTATCCACAAAATTGAATCATTTTCCAAGCTTATTATGTCAATAAATCAATATTTATAGTGATAACTTCAAATTCTGGTGTAATAACAAGATAAGAAGTTTCAATAAAGATATTCTGGTCACTAAACCTCAAAATAATGATCAATTACAGTGGATGTATTCCTTCTACAAGCTCTATGAGGTATATTCACACTGGAATTAAGGGACTTTGATATATAAAGACCCTTTCTTCTTCTGTTTCTCCCTCAGGTGCATCAAATTCAATAAAATATTAAATAATAACATAAATTACTTTGTCCTTGAAACAAAAATCTGAATTGTGAAATCCTAAATATATAACTTGTATTACTCACTCAATATCTAGTGATTTTATTTATATTTTATTAAAAATTGTTAAATTCTCTTGAAAATCTCTGAATTCATTTAAAATAGTAAGAATTGTAATTACATTCAAAAGAAGTTTTAAGTACCTCTTTAAGCATAAAATAATCCAAAATGATTATATCAAGTGTTAAAAGTAGGTTTTTTTTTATCTTCTTTTAACTATTTCTCCCTTAATTTCTCTATAGAACTATGTTTTATAAGTATAGATATTATTTATATTGATTTATTACTTTAATATGAGTAATATTATGATTATAAATTGTCATTTTTTATTCAATAACTATTTTAACTCTATTATTCTTTTCTGGTAACAATAATAATTAGCTTTAATATATTAAATACTTAATTATTAATATATTTATCTTATCATATTCTTTGATAATATAGCTTATATCATTTATTCTTTATAAATAATGTGGTAAGTTTTATGGCAAAATTACAATAATATTTCATTGTTTCAATTTGTTCATTTCTTATGAGTTATTATGAATTAGGAATTTCAGAGTGTAATGAGTAAAATATTGGTAACTTTTACTAATTGTTTCATAGTCAAGCCTTACATTTGGGGGCCTGGAAATCATTTGTACTTGAAAGACCTTATTATAAGGATTCAAATTTGAGTTATTGATTATAAAATTTATTTAAAAACTCCATAAGTATCAAATTTGAGAGCTATTGAGGCATTTGGAAAGAAGTTTCATTGTCTTACACATGGTTTTTAACATCCTTAGACCTACAAGACCTTTCTTTGAGTGACTTTAGTGGTTAAATGATGTTTTGATAAATTTATATTATAAATTAATGAAAAAATCTTTTCATTTTTCTTATTTTAAGAATCAAAAATAAGAAATACATTTCATTTTCCTGATAAAAGGATGAGGTGATTTTTTACATGTAAACTGCCTTATATTCACCAAAATACACTTTTGTTAAAGATAATTATATTTATTTGCCTTTTTTAGTGCTTGAGGACAACCCAAAAGAGGACCAAAAACAACTATTGAAATATTTGTGAAAGAAAGCTTTTAAGGTTTTCCAACACCAATCCCAATCAAAAAAAGAAAACCCAAAAAATTGGTTTTCCCAGGACCCACCATTCAAGATTCTGAAGGTAAGCACCTTTTTTAAGCTTTTAGAAGATTATTATCTTTTAATTCTTTTTTGTTCTTTCTCACTATGACTACCAGAAAATGTTCCCAATACTAAATCCAATGCCATGGAGATAGCTTCAGAAGTGGGAATGATTCTACAAAAGGTAAAATATAGGGAAAAATCCCTAGAGGAACAAATCCCACACAGGGAAGTGTTTTATTTCAAATGCAAGTCACTGAGATGCTTATTCTTTCTGAAACAGAATTGGAGCTAAGTTTTAATCCTTCAATAAGAAATAAACTGGATTCAGAGGGCTCAAATAGACATATGATTGAGCTAATCCAAACAGCATTACACAGTATACAAAGGGAAACATTTTGAGCCTGAGAGGTATTTCCATATACCCAAAAGACCACAAATAATTGAATTAAGTTATAGTTCAAAATAATAATTTTACTTTTAAATATAGAAACAAAATTGAATTAGAAATATAAAATTTGAATGGAAAAATAAGATCTATAATTATAATTTAACATTAAAATTTAAAAATGTGAAAATATATTTTTCAATTAAAATATTAAGTCAAAATCAATTTTTCATAAAACTATTACAATTAAAATATTTATTGAGAGAAAGCTAATAAGACTTATTATATTCATTCTTCCAGTAAATAAACTTATAAAAATTATTTCACCATTTGATTCCTGACAAAGAATCAGGTGGAGTCACCTCTGAGTGAGAATTCTGTAACTCAACTCTAAATAAGGTAAATTAAGCTTTTAGTATTTTATGTATGAAAATCTGAAAATACTCAGAGCTTTGAATGGGATAAACCACCTGTGGTGTTAACCATTGATTTTGGTGTTAAAATGAAGGTGTGGTGTGTAGCTTAGAAGTTATGAGGAATTGAAGTATTTTACATTCAAATTGAAAAATGTGTGTGTATTACATAAATCAACTTAAATTTAAATATGAGGAATCAATAATTAAGGTTTTGTATTGTGATTTTTCAATAGAATTACATATCTAAAATCTAACTACAATGCATCATTAGGAATTTAAGAAAAAATAAATTGGAAAAGATTGGTCTTGCAGGGGAAACAACTATTGGCTCCAATGGTGCTGAACTCTGCCATATTACGTGCTGACAGGCATGAGACGTCAAAATTAATCAAAAGTTTCATAACATTTGGCCTGAAATTGAGTCACTGGGTCTGTGACTCAATTCATAATTTAGTTTTCATACCAACCAAGGCAGTTGTAACTGTTGCCAAGAGGGTAAAGCTACTCTTAAGTTACAACAATCTTTTTAAAAACTTTTTCTTCTTATTCTTAAGTCTTTTACACACATTAACATATGCTTTTAAGGCTTTAAGCCAAGTATTAATATAGAAATGGCTTATTTAGAAAACTCAAATGGCTAAAACTAGCACTTTTGTTTGTCCAAACTGGGGTTCAATGATACCATAATTGGCTTTTCTGTTATCAGTGTGATTCTCATGACTGATTAGATTAAATTGTATTTATGGAGTAAGAAAATTGGTGGCTATAAAGGAATGTCTTCTTTTACCCAATTTTCTATCCATATTAGAATATTTTCTTTTTATAATCAGCTTAAAAACTGTTAAACCAATAAATAATGGATTCCAACAAGCCTTTTAACCACATGAAAGAATAATTAGAATACCTTTTACCCTTGGACCACCCCAAAAGTGAATTAAAGCATCTTTCATCACTGGTAGCTTTGTAACTTTGTTTCCCAACTCACTCTGGCCACTTTTGGGAATGTTTTCTGTTTAATAATCCTCTTAAATACTATTTTCTCATATTCACTGCCTGCAGTTTTTTGCTGGACCAATTCAAATTGAAATTTCTCTTGAAGAAATTTCTTTTTTAGCCATAAATATCTCTTTTAAAGTATGCTTGGGCAAATTTTCATTTTTGGTAAAACAATAAATATTTATAATATTATTGTTTTATAATAACAGTTCAATAAAATAAAATTAGTGTTTTCTTGTAGAACTCTCAAAATTCACTATTTTTAATCAAATTTTAGCTTATACAATTTTTGATGACAGGAAAAGTACTTGATTTTTAATCAAAGTTTCATATCCACACCCTAAAAAAATTGGAAAATGTGATCACAAATCCACTAAGGACTGATGAAATCTTGGCAGATTCTCAAAAAATTCCTTGAAGAGGAGGAAATGGTGAGATGATAAAATGAATGGAATTGACTATTATCCAAACCTCAAATCAAAAAATATTGAGAATTATCAGAACAAAAGGAGAGCAGAAATCAAGGAAGAAGCCCCAGTAGCTTCTACCAGAAATCCTCAAGTCAAACAAACCTCCTGCTACAGGGGCTCTTGAGAATAGCAACAGTAGCCTGGAGCTCAGTAATAAGGGAGCTCACTTGGAAGACTCCAAAGAATCAAAGAAATAAGAAAGAGTATATTTCTCTAAAAAGAATAATGGAAGTAAAAATATTAGGTGCAGGATAAGGAAGAAACTCAACTGCCCAAAGAGAAAGACAAGTAAGTCATTTATTCACTGTTTCAACCTTCCATAAAGAAAAATGGAATTGATGAAGGATGTAACCACAGATATCTACTTACAAGCAAGAAAAGAGGTGCAAATCACTGACTTAATAATATCAGTATTCAATATCAATATAAAATAAAATAAAATATAAAATGCATCTTAGTAGATTAATTTACTGTGTGAAAACCCCTGCTAGGGTTGAAAGAGGGGCTGGTGTATATGATAAGTTGAGAGCTTGACTCCTTTAGTCTGACAACTAGTCTGCATTGAATCCTTTAATATGTATTTATTTATTGAAGAAATTAACTCCTGGCAGAATCGGGAAAAAGGCAGGATTTAAATGAATGTGGTTTTCAAGGTGGATTGATGGAGTATTGACACTTGACAACAGATTTGAAAATTTCTCTTCAATATTGTTTGAAATAGAAACTGCAAGTATTCCCTTGGGGGAATACTTCATACTCTAAAAGAACCGTTACCTGATTATTGATCTGGTTGGTATTGAAGAAAACATTGAGCTTGAGCCTTGATTAATCCTCTAAAAAATACTATGCCATAATTCTGAAAGGTATTTTGAATTTGAAGTATGGCCCCTTGATTTTGTCAGCCTGTGACTCAAAACCAGAGCACAAGCATGACAGCCAAATACTATACACCAATGGTAAAGCCAAGATACCACCAAAACATGGAGCTGAGTCATATTAACTCAAAAGGTATCAAAAGAAAGAGGAAAATCACCTCTTTCCAAATATACAAGCCCCACCATCATAAGACAAAGAATAACAAAGTTATTCCTGCTCAAAGCTATTGCTGAGCATAAACCTTAATTTTACCCTCTCATCTGAAATCCAGAGGAAGAGGCTTAACCCAATCAAATAGGTATTTAAATTAAAGCTCTAAGTCAGAGCTATCCAATGGTACTAGCCAAACTGAGCTAGAACCAGAATTACAGAAGGTATGACCAAAATAAGGTCACATAAGGGTGATTCAAATCTTCACCTATTGTCTAACTTCTACAGTTTTGGTGTGAGATACCTAAAGTGGGGTATTTTCAAAAAGAGCACAATCAGGGCTATCTAATGGTGCCATAAATTTCTCCATATTGTATCTAGAACAAGAGAGATGGAGCAAACAACCTCCATACAGTTTTTGGACAAATCATAAATGTGTACAAGAAAGCTTGTACATGGCATAACTTTGCCATATCTAATAATAACCATACCAAATGAGGTACCATTGTGTAGATCAAATTAAGTACTACACAATGAACTAATTTTGAGCTCAATATCTTAAAAACGGACAAAGGTATAGCAGCTTTAAGGATGAAATCCCACAGTTTGGCCAAGGCACCTTTACTGTGGGATACTATCCCATAAGTATGATTATGAGGTGTCAAACAGACAAAGAAGCTTTTTCAGACTTCAATGACTCATAGTTAAGTCAAATACAGCGGTTCATACAGTTTCTATACAGCTTCTGACACGTCAGAAGCACCAGAACACACCTGTAAACTCCATTGGTGAACGGTTTCACCCTGTATAGGGTAAAGATGACTACTTGTGGTTCTAAAACCACATTTCCACCCAATACCAATCTGTATTGAGTGTATAGAGCCACAAACCATCCCACAGTAGTGAAAGAATTCACTCTGTGGTTGTGTGCAGAGGTAAACCACCTCCCACTACCCCAGAACAAGATAAAAGGAGGCTTTTCCTCACCAGGAGGCCAATCCAGAATCCTGTTCTTAATATTCTTATGTGGTATAACTTCTTAAAAGAATTGGTACCCTTAGAATTTAACAGGCTATAATTATAAGTTGTAATTATTCTAGGGTTTGTTATTGTAAACCAACAGGCAAACAATGCACCCAGGGCTATCAGCAGCACTCACCCTTACTGAATTATTTTAGTATAGTCCTGTTACTCATATTCTCACTTTAATATCATAATTATTTTTATTTCACACTCAGAGTTATAGCTTTTATTATCATTTTGAAGCTATATCATAGAGTCACCCTGACAGATTTGGTCACCATTGGATTTTTGGTGAAAAAAATTCATAATAGTGTTTAACACCATTTATGGAGCATTTGTTCATTTAAGGAAGAATTCATACAAAATACTTCTGGAGAATGGCCTTGAAAAAAATGGGAAATTGTGGGTTTTAAGGCTACAGAGGCTGGCTGGGCTTTTTGGCCATTCTTGTGTTCTTTGGCCAAAAAAAGGCTGTAAAGGCTTAAAACTGTATTTGTGCAAAAATGCAAAAATCAGCAATTAATCCCCAAATGGCCTAATATGGCCTTTTGATAATATTCCACATAGTTCATGGGAAAAATCCATAATATGGAAAAATGTGCAGAACTGTATTCATGGCTTAAAAAGCATAATACAGCCTTTTGAGCTGCATTTCCCCTGTTGACTTGGAAATTTCCAAAATTGACTAAGAATGGCCTTATGATGGTGAAGTGTACAGGATTTTCCCAGATTTTTAAATGGAAATAAAAGTCCAAAAAAGTGAAAGTGGCCACTTTGGTCAGAAAATGATGGATATGGAATTTATATGGCATAAAATGGTCTAAGAGGGAAGTTGACCATGGTTGTGAAAGTACCCCCCACCTTGAATGGTCAGCTCCTGAGCACAAAGTACTAGGGAAAGCCTGTTGGGGCTATTTGGAAAGAGTTTATGAAAGGGATTTGAAGAAGAGTAATTTAAGAGAAAAAATTGAAACTGATATTTTGATTGAAATATGATGTGGGGATTTTTTGGTCTTCTTTTGAAAGTTATTTTTGGGCTTGAATGAATTTTTAATTATTGATGATTATTAATGAATTGAAATGTGATTTAATAAAAAGAAGTTTGAAAATGAAGAGAAATAAATATTGAGGAGGTTTCAATCTTGATCAGAAAGGTTGATAATTTATTTGAATTGACCAAAGAACTGGAAAAGAAGATTGACTCCAGGCTCTCACAGAGTGGCCAAGGTGATTATTTGACAGATTGTAGAGCCCTCCAGGAAGTGCAAAGCAGAAGTGTCAGGATGAAACTATGAAAGAGTGGTAATGTAGGCTATTTACAACTCAAACTATGTTTGTGACACGGTAAAAAATGCTTTAAGAAGGTTTTGAGATGATTTAAGAATAAATTTAAGGGCTTTACTATAGTGGTTATAGTGGTGGTGAGCACTGTTGAAAGCCCTGGGTGCAGCTTTATCTGTTGGGTTACAATAATAAAAGACTACAATAATTAAACTTATAATTATACCTGATTATTAACCAAGAGTAAAACTGTTTTTGACAGTTTACTACGTAGGTTATTCAAGAGCAGGATGATGGAAGGCTTTTGGCTGTGAAAAACCCTCCTTTTATCCTGAAATTGAGGTGGAAAGGCTGCCAGACCTTTCCACATAGAGGAAGTGAAGATTTTTCACTCTCTATGACAGGCTTGTGGTTTGCAAAGACCTGTATAGCCTGTTTTGGGCTTGGATGTGGCTTTGAAACTACATCTTGGTGGTTTTCACCAATACAGGGTGAAAATTTTCATCTGGGGACCTCACAGCCTGATTCTGACGTGTAGGACGCGTAGAATGCTGTACAGAAACTGTATGGGACCCCAGTATTGACTGACATATGAGGTATTGGAGTAAAAACATGCTTCTTCGTCTATTTGACACCTCATATTCATGGTTATGGGATATCATCCCATGGTAAGGCTGTATATGACAGCAGGTGGGATTTTGACCTTAAAATGGTCATAACTCTATCAGTTTTTGAGATATCAAGCTCAGAATTAGTTCATTGAATAGCTCTATATGAGCTCTACACAATGGCACCCAACTTGACATGGTTATCATTAAATATGACAAAGTTATCCCATGTACAAGTATTTTTGTACATTGGCGTGGTTTGGGCAAAAGCTGTATTAAGCTTGTTTGGCCAATAACTTCTGTTGTAGTTGAGCTATGAGGAAATGGATGACACCATCAGATAGCCCTGATTGTACTCTTTCCATAAAGACCCCACTTTAAGTATCTCACACTAAAACTGTAAAAGTTAGATGAGAGGTGAATGTTTTGTTCACCCTTATTTGGTCTGAATTTGACCATAACTCAAGTAATACTGGTGCTAGCTCAGTTTGGCTAGCACCATTAGATATCCCTGGCTTAGAGCTTCATTTTGAATACCCATTTAATGGCCTTAAGCCTCTCCTTCTAGATTTTAGATGAGAGGTGAAAATTAAGGTTTATGCTCAGCAATAACTTTGAGCAGGAATAACTTTGTTATTTCTTGTCCTATGGTGATGGGACTTATATTTCCAGAAAGAGGTGAGTTCCCTCTTTCTTTTGATACCTTTTGAGCTAATTTGGCTCAGCTCCATGTTTTGGTGGTATTTTGGCTATACCATTGGTTTATGGTATTTTGGCTGTCATGCTTGTGCTCTGGTTTTGAGTCACAGGCTGACAAGAAGACTAACATACTTTAGGTAATCACCACTCCCACCAGTGCCATAACAGAAAATAACCTTTTGAGGGTATGACTTGTAATTTGAATTGAGAATTATTGGTTTATTTTTCCAAGTGAAAATGGCAATAAATATGGAATTCATGTTTAAGCCTTGGCCAAAGATCTTTGTCCAAAATTTGACAAGTTCTCACAGAGTGGGAAAGGTGATGCTCACAACAAAAAGTGTAGAATACCTATAAAGGTGCATACCAAGAGCTGGAGCTTACCTCCATTGAATTTTCTCCCCCCCAAGAACCATAAAAATACAGCCCTTAAAGAATCTTCTCTTGGACTGTCAGGATACAATTGATGAAAACCTTTGACAAGTTCAGGAAAATTCTTGAGGTTTTCAGTTGATTACCAAGTGAATCTTTCTGAGGCTTGACTGAATCCTTTCCATTCCATCAGAGACCATAATCTATCCTCTCTTCATCTTTGAATCAAGTATTTGAGAGTCTTCCAATTCCTCTTCTTTTTTAATGGTTATTGAAGGAGGGGTTCTTGAGGCCTATTTGGCATACTTGATGTCTTGACTGGTTCTAAGAGGGAAAGATGGAAGACTTGGTGGATAGAATTCCATTGAGATGGGAGCTTGAGGTGGTAGGAATGAGCTCTTAATTTCTTGAAGATTGGAAAAGGACTAAGCCATCCTTCTGAAAGTTTTCGGGTTGTTCTAGCTGATTTGATTTTCTTGGAGGAAAGCCATACCATATCACTAGGATTGAAAACAGGTAGGCTTGCTCTACGTTTATCTGAATACCTCTTAAACCTGTTTATGGAAACCTCAAGTTCTCTCCTGACATTTTACTGTACATATTGAGTTTTGTTGATAAATTTCCAGAAGTAGTGTCTTGAGTAATATTAACTGGGTAAAATTGAGGATTTCTTTCATAAACAGTGAAAATGGTGACTTTTTTTGTTGAAGAGGGGCCAGAGTCATTTTAATAGGATTCAGCCAGAGTGAGCCAGGTGTGCCAATCATATTGATGATAACTAACATAAATACAAAGGTATTTCTCTGGTATCTGATTTACTTTTTTGTCTGTACATCAGTTCCAGGATTGTATGAAGTTGACAGATATCTTGATATCTTGAGCATTGGACAAATAATGGTCCCAAAAGAAGAAACAAAAAAATTAACCTCTATCCCTGACAATGCTTAAGGGAATTGCATTCTTTGAAAAAATATCCCTGATTAATAAATGGGCCAAATCAAGTGAATTAATTGAAGACATTTCTGGAATTAAAAGTTCCATTTTTGAGAATATGTCCACTGTGACCAGAATTGAGTGAAAAGAGCTGGAAAGTGGTAATCAAGTGACAAAGTACATTGAGAGACAAATTAATTAGTTACTCATAATTAGTAATTCATTTCCCACCATGAGTAATTAATTCCCCATCATGGGTCATCAATTATTAATGGGGAGAAACCTAGACTGGTTTATATCACATAAACCAAGAATTGTTTATATTAAATAAACAAAGAATGGTTTATATTAAATAAACCAAGAATGGTTTTTATTAAATAAACCAAGCATTGGTTATATTAAATAAACCAAGAACTGTTTATATTAAATAAACCAAGAATGGTTTATAGTAAGTAAACCTAATTGTTTTATATTAAATAAACCAATAATGGCTTATATTAAATAAACAAAGAATGTTTTATATACAATAAATAAATATTGGCTTAAAGTAAATAAACCAGTAAGGTTTTAAATTAAATAAATCAGTATTGGTTTATATTAAGTAAACCACAACTGGCTTATACTAAGTAAACCATTACTGGTTCATATCAAATAACCAATTAATATCTTATATTAAGTAAACCATGATTGGCTTACATCACATAAAGCATTAATATTTTATATTTAGTGAGCCATCAAGTCAGTAAAGAATCTTCTATTCAAGATAATACAAACTAGTGTGACTTGATATCAAATAAGTCATTTTTATGAATTTATGCAGGCAGCTAGGAAGAAAGAGAAAGAAGAACAAACCTCCAGCACTCAAAAGAGCCCAGACTATTCCAAGGAGCTCCTTTTGATGAATCTCATAATTGAGATATTCTAGAAGTAGCTTGAAACTATCAAATGCAATGGTATTTTTTCCTTGGTAAGTCACCTGATTAAGTATAACACCCAAGGAATAATTAGGGGCATTGGTCTCTACAATGGTGCATAGAGTAGGGTTGAAATGAGAAAGAAATAGAGCAGTGGTGAAAGCTTCTTTGAGCTGTTAAAATGGCAAAGATCTTCCTCATTGAGGGGAATACTGAGTTTTTCTTTAGTGAACTGATTGTCTTTGAGTAACTCTTGATGAAGTAGCAGTAAAAGCTGTAAAAGCCAAGAAATTTTTGGAGAGGCTTGAGGTTTCTTGAAGGATGCAAATTGGGAGCTTTATTTAATTTTTCTTGGTTCATCTTAAGTCCTTAAGAGGAAAAAATATAGCTCAAATATTTAACACTTGAAGCATAAAAAAGGCACTTGGATGCCTTGTCATAAAGTCTATTAGCTCTGAGTCTGGAAAGAACAATGGACACATTAGTGAAATGCTCTTCCTCAGACTTGGAAAAGATCCTCATTTCATCCAATCAAACCACATAATAAACATATAGAGGATTAGAGAAAGTATAATTGACAAGATTTTGAAAAGAGGAAGGATAATTGGTGGACCCAAATGGAATAACAAAGCACTCAGAAATTCTATATTTAGCTCCAAAAGCTGTCAAATTTTCATCACCCTCCTTGATTCTGGGAGGGTTATATGCACCATGCAGATGAATCTTGGAGAATATAGAAGAACCATCAAAAAGCAAGAAGATATTAATAGGAGGAACAGGATATTCTTTCTTCCTAGTGACAGAATTTAGTTTGTGGTAATCAACACACAAACAGAGACCACCATATTTTTCTTAACAAAGAGGACAGGTGCTCCTGTTGAAAAGAAGCTTTTCCAGATGAAACCTTTCTATAAATTCTCTGAATTGTAGGCCCTGATTTTCTCTGACTCTTGATTTGGAAAAGAGTCAATGACCCCAACTGGAGGTAGAGACCCCTGCAATTTGATATGATGATCACAGGAACAATGAGGAGGAAGTTCTTCTTCTTTAAACTTGGAGAATACATCCAAATAGTGTTGATAAGAAGAAGGGGAAACTTTCATCACTGTTTCAATTTCTTCTAGATCTTCCTCTTCATCCCACACCTCCTCCAGGGAGGCATGATTAGATAAAGGAGGAAGAGATGAAGTCAATATATAGAGTTATCTTCTCCAACATCTTTTACCTACTTGAAGACTTTATCACTAGAGAGTGGCAATTACTGAGTGGAATTTAAGGAAGTAATATGGCCAGAATATGGAAATGATGGTGTTCTAGAATCATCAAACACAGCTGCAAAAGTAGTTTAACTGGAAAATATATTACTGAGGGAAATAAAATAATCACTAGAGTCTTTATAATCAGGATTAAAGCTGATCAGCCCTTGCCTCCATTTGATTTATGGATTAAAGTATTGAGAAAGTCAAATACCAATATGGGTTCTTCTTCCTTAGGAGTATCAATGACTAAAAGGTCTCATTCAAAGCTTGGTAAAGAAGGGAGCTCAACCATATATTAAGTATGGTGAGTCACAAATAAAGAAGGGGAATTTGAGGAGTCCAAATTGATAAGAGGAATTTTCTCTGGGAGTTCTGACATGGTCAAAGATTACTTGTGAACAAAAATATTTAGAATCAATGAGTTGGTAAAAACCAAATAAATGAGAATATCGTAAAAAATATCATAGATAGAAGAAATAAACAAACAATTTAGGAGATTTTTTGACACCAGTATTCAGAATGCACAATTGCGCTCTTATTGGCTGGGTAATCTGGCTTTGAGGCCTTTTGACACAAGCCTCAATACTATTCTTCCCACCGCAATAGGCACACAAGCCCTACTTCAATTTTCTCTCTTTTTCAAAACCCATAAACTTTTGATCCTCATCCAAGAGGGAAGAATGGGGTGTTTCCATTTTCTGAACCCTAAAATTCTTTTTCTTATGGCTTCACCTTGAAGGATTTAAGTATGAGAAGAACTTTACTTTGAGGATTCAGGCTTCTCTTGAAAATAATTTCTCTCCTTCTGAATCACATGGTACCTGTTATCATCTTCCAGGGTAAAATCCATTAAGTATTGCATAGGATCAATAATTGAAATATGGGAGGCCAATCCCTTACTATAATGATGCATAGAAGCCCTTTCTCCCCAATCTCCAATTCTTTACACCAAACCTCTGAAATCAGAAATTTATAATAAAACATTCCCCCCTCCTTCATTCTTAGGCCATAAAACTCTGCTTCAGCATTTCTAACTTCATTTGGGTCCACAATAAATTAGGGAGTTGGGATTTAAATAGTACCCAATTATTGAGCATGAAGCTTGGGTCTTGATATTTGGTATTAGAATGCTAAGGCTCAATCTATTTTTCAGCCCTTACAATGAGAAATGATGTTGCATAAAGAACTTTATTCTTTTCTTCAAAGAAATTTGCTGGATCATCATGGAAAATAATCTGGAAAGACTGGATAAATCAACTGACTTTGAAGGTTTGAGTTCCACAAAAGAAGTCTGTCTCCTTCATAGATGGAGTACTGAAGGTTGGTGGTCTTCAAGCTTCTTTAAGATTTTCCATAATTTTGGTTAGATGTTGCATGACTACTAATAGTGATGGAACAGACTGATGAGAGACAGGCTGATTAGACTTGGCTATAGTTGGCCCTCCAATAACTTCAGAAGCCCCAACAGGAGCAGGAACAGCCGCAGTATCTTCAGACTCTTCCCCTTCCACAGAATTCTCCTCCTCCTTTTCACCATCTTTACCAAGACCTTTCAAAGTAGTCTTTGACATCCCAGAAAAAGCTCCCATGACTCTTGAAGAATATCTTGAGCTTCTTGGACCTCCTCCTTCCTTCCATAATTGGTCCTCTGTCAAAATGGGCCCTCAGGTGAGGAATCTCTGGGGTCACATCAAGAGGAACTCTAGGCCTTTGAGTGAGAAAAGATTGATTTCTGGTGTGAGATCTTTTCTGTCTTGCAGGAAGTGAATGTTGGACATGCATTATCTTCAGATTAAAATAAAACAAAATTAATATAAAATAAAAATCTTAACATGAAAACTTGAGTAAAATCAAGTATCAAAGCTTGAACTCAATATCAAATTAATATCTTGGGGAAAAATAAAAATCAACAATTTCTTGAGGTCAATAACTCAATTGGTTAATCTTGATGAGTTCAATCAATAATTCCTGAGGAAAATAAATCAAATAAAATGGATTCTTGAGGAAAAATAACTCAATGAAATCTTCAGGTAAATTAAGCTTATTTCAAATCAATAAATCAAAAATCAATATCAAATTGAAATATTTCTGTGAATAGGTTTTTTTTAGAATAATTAAAAATGAATTTTAATGAATGAAGATTGTTAATGAAAGAAATTTTGTAATCAATCTGAGAATTAACATTGACCTGTGAACTGAATTAAAATTGAGTGGGATAAAAAATATAACTAAAAATGGTGAGCCTTACAATTTTGAGAAATATCTAAAGAAATTGATAAACAGAAATCAATCTTAATAATAAAAGAGTGATTGATAATTGAGATATTTGAAGAAAAATTCATCAAACTGATCAAATAATAATAATTGAGGAATGAATTGTTTTGAATAAAAAAATTGAATAATGAAGAATGGAAGAATCAATTATGAGTTAATTCATCCAATTTTGAAGGGGCTCCCTGGAATAACAAGAGTGGCCTGGAACTAAGGAATCAGGGAGCTCACTTGGAAGACTTCAAAGAATTGAAGAAATAAGGAAGAGTATATTTCTTTAAAAGGAATAATTAAATTACAAAAACAAGATTCAGAATTAGAAAGAAATCAAAACTTCCAAAGAGAAAACCAAGTAGGTCCTTTACTCACTGTTTCAACCTTCCAGAAGGAAGAATGGAGTTAGTAAAGGATATTACCACTGATATCTACTGACAGGTGCAAAAATAGGTGCAAATTACTGACTTAATAATATAAGTATTCACTATCAAGATGGAAGAAAAAAAATAGATCTTAGTAGATTACCTAACTTGGGGAAAAGCACCCCCGGGGTTGAGATAGAGGCTGGTATATATGACAAGCTGAGATCTTGAATTCTTCAGGCCAAAAACTGGTCTGTATCAAATCCTTGAAACTGTATTGATTTCTTGAGGAAATGTACGCCATGCAAAATCAGGAAATGAACTGGGTTGAATGATTTTCACAGGGTATGTGATTGAAATACAGGCCTCAATGGAAAAATACTTTATTTAAGTTAAAATGGTTTCTGTAAGGTGTGGATATGAAGCTTTGATTAAAAATCAAGTACATTTCCTTTCCTCAAATTTCTTATAAGGTAGGATATGATTAAAAATGTTAAGATTTGAAATCTTTAAGGGAAAAAATCGCCAAATTAATTGCTTTCAGCTTTGTAAGTATAAAGACATAATAACATCAAGATTTCTTGTTTTATAAATGATACAAATATATCCAAAAATACTTTGAAAGAGATATTTAATGCTACAAAATAAATTTATTCAAGAGAAATTTAAGCTGTAATGAATTGAGCTAAGAAATTCAGGATATTAATACAACAACAAAGTCTTTATAAACAAAATTAAAGAGAAAACACACCCAAAAGTGACCAGAGTGAATTTGGAAACAAAGTGACAAGACTAACAGTGATTAAAGATGCTTTAATTCACTTGTGGGGTGCTTCAAGGGTAAAAATGATTATAAATGTTACAAAAAATGATTATAAATATTTTTCACATAGTTTGAAAGTATTAGATTGATTTGAAAAGGGTGGTTTGAATCTTTTATTGATTGGTTTAACACTGATTAAACTAATCATAAAAGGAAAAGATTTTAACATGAAGAGAAAAGTGGGGAAAAGAAGACATTCTTTGATAGCCACTAATTTTCTTACTCCAAAAAGTGAAAGTTTACTGCATTCAGTTGTTGGAAGCACTCTGACAACAGAAAAGCCACTTATGGCATCATTAAATCCAGGTTTAGACAAAAAAAAGGCTGGTTTTAGCCATTTTAGAGCCTTAAATCAGCCATTGCTATAGTAATTTCTGGCTTTAAGCCTCAAAAACACTTCATATTGTGTTTAAAGGACATAAAACCCAGTTAAAACTATTTTTAAAAAGAATCTTTTAGATTAAGGGTAGTTTTACCCTCTTGGTAGCAGTTAAAACTGCCCTGCCTGGTATCAAAACCTCATCATAAATTGAGTCACAGACCCTGTGACTCAATTCCAGGCCAAAAGTGATGGACCTTTTTATGAATTTTGATAGCCCATGCCCTTCAGAAAGGATTTTGGGGGATTCTGGCACCCTTGGAGACAAGAGTCCTTTCCCCCCAGAATGAATCTTCCCAATTTATTTTTTCAATACTTCCTCATCATGTATTATACTTGTAATTTACATATGTAATTAAATATATTTTTTACAGTAAACAACTATAATAATTGATACCTCATATGTAAATCTAAGTTCACTTATGTAATACATGTTCACATTTTGAAATTTCAATTGAAAATACTTTAATTCCCCATAACTTCTAAGCTACATAAGACATCTCAATTGTAACACAAAAATTGATGGTTAACACCACATGTGGTTTGAGTTAAATTAAGGTTTGGGGGATTTTTAATTTTCATACAGAGAGCACCAAAACCTTAATTCAAGCTTATTTAGAGTTGAGCTACAAAATATTCACCCAGAGGTGATGCCACCTTATTTCTTATGAGGAATACAATGGTGAAATAAATCTCATATGTTTATCCATTGGATAGAAAACTATAATAATTTTCATTTTAATTTTTCCCAAAAACCATTTAATTTTAATATTTTTGTTGAAAATTCATTTTTGCTTAATTTTTTCAAGTAAAAAGGTGTTTTCACAATTTAAAATCTTAAAGTAATTTAATTCTTAAATTATAATTAAAATTTTAATTTTTTATATAATTTCTCTGTTTTTCTTTTACAATATAAATGAATTCATTTTATCTATAATCATATAAATATCATTCTTTGTGGTCTCTTGGGTATATAAAAATACTTCTAAGGCTCACATTCCCTCCCACTAAAAAAAGAATATTACTTTTGAATATTCTTATTTCTAGTGTATATGAGCCTTCTGAGAGGTTTGGTAGCTTCAGTTGTGTCTTTTTCTACCAACCATGCATCTTCACAAGTTGGGTCACTGTACCTGACAAGGTATTCTCTTACTTTCTTTCTTTTAGAGCTTTAGTAATTTTTTTGAATCAGATGATTCAACAGGAGGTATATGCTTGGGAACTTTCTTCCTCAAGGGATATTTTTCAGAATCACCAGACTTATTAGGCTTCATTAAGATTATTGGAAAAGTAGGATGCTTATTACTAAGTTCCTCAGAGAATTCCACTTAAACAGCATTTTCTCCATGGAGGGCCTTAATGACAAAAGGTCCTGCAAAGGAGTATTTGAGATTTTTACATCCTTTTATGTTATTGGAATTAGTGGTGGATACAAGTACTAAATCTTCCACTCTGAAGTCTGGAGTGGAATGTGATTTGTCCCATTTGTACTTAGAATATGCAAATTAGTCCTCCATGCACCTTACTTCATGCTTTCTAGCCTTGTATAGCATTCCTTTGAAGCTAGAAGCTGTGTGATGTATCTCAACCAGATCCTTTCTTAAGAAATTGTCACAGCCATGGCAATTCACTCTCTTTGACCTCAATATGGCATATCCATGCCATACTCAATATATGTCAATTTGGCCATATCCATAATCATTGGCCAAATTGGCCATTGTCATTTCTTATGGCCTTTATGATCATTTCATCTTCTGGGGCCAACCTGGCCCCTTCACCATCATCAGGCCTGTCCTGGCCTTTCTCTGCTTTTGAGAATTCTTGGGTATTTTCCAGCCAACAGGGAAAATACAGCTCAAAGGCCTGTATTTGGATTTTTGAGCTTTCAATACAGTTTTGCGCATTTTGCGCATTTTTGCTGTATTCAGCTGTATATCCCATTTTCTGATGTATTATAGGAAATATGTCCAAAAGGTCATATCAGGCCTTTTGGGGCTTAATTTCCATTTTTGATCATTTTGCACACTTTTGTGCATTTTTGCGCATTTTTGCCCACTTTGCACAAGTACATTTTTAAAGCTGTATAAGCTGTATTTGGCCAAAAACCCAAAAATGGTCAAATCACCCAAAAGACACTTTCTCACCTTTGAAGTCACTCAAACCCAATTTTCACTTATATCCTCCTGGCATCACTCCAGAAGACCTTTGGTCACTTTCAACCTCCAATAACCAAAAGTGCCATACATGGTGTTATACTCCCTTATGCATCTTTTTTCACCAGCAATCGAATGGCACAAAAATCAAACGGTTATTTCAGCTTATCATGATGTCATCAAGGCATGTCATCCATAGGACACATCAAGGCTCAAAATGAAAAGTGTCAACCTCAAAATACCAATGACACCATCAAGCCATCATTGGTTATTTCTCACTCACAGTATTCCTCAAAGGGAATACTAGCAGTTCATTCTCAAGGGATATTCAAGAGAAAGTTCCAAAACAATTTGTCAAGTTTCAGTACTCCATCAATCCATCTTGGCAACCAAATTCATTCAATACAGTCTGGATTCATAAATACCTGAATTTCATTCATGAACCATGGGAATTTCATTCAACCCAGTTCATTTCCCAACTTGGCAAGGTATACACTTCATCAAGCTGTCAATACAGCTTCAAGAATTCATTACAGACCAGCTATCAGCCTGAAGGAGTAAAGCTCTCAAATTTTCACATATACCGGCCTCCTTTGACCCTGGGGGATTTTCTTCCAGTTAATTAATATATTTTGATTTTATTTTATCTTTCTTTATCTTACCATTTTTGTCAGGCTGAGTCTATGAGAAAGATGTAATAAGGCTATTTACAGCTTTAACTACAACTGTGACACATATAAAAGTATTTGTAAAAGGTTCAATTAAGGATAAAAAGGGCTTTACTAATGAGAATTGGTGGTGGTGAGCACTATTGAAAGCCCTGGGTGTAGCTTTACCTGTTGGGTTACAATAATAAAGACTACAATACTTCTATTTATAGTATAACCTATTTATTTTCCAAGAGTATAGCTGTTTTTGAAAGCTGTACTATGTAGGAGTTCAAGAGCAGGATGAGTATTCCTTTTCTGGAAGCAAAAAGGCCTCCTTTTATCCTGAAATGGGGTGAAAAGGCTGCTAGACCTTTTCACGTAGAGGAAGTGAAGATTCTTCACTCTTAAGAACAGGCTTGTGGTTTGAAAAAGGCCTGTATAGCCTGTATTGAGCTCAGATGTGGCTTTTAAACCACATCTGGAAAGTTTTCACCAATACAGGGTGAAGACTTTAATCTGGGGACCGCACAGCCTGATTCTGACATGTATGACATGTAGAATGCTGTACAGAACCTGTATGGGACCCCAGTATTGAAAGAACTATGAGGTATTGAAGTAAAAACAGGCTTCTTTGTCTGTTTGACACCTCATAATCATAGCTGTGGGATATTATCCCATGGTAAGGCTGTATTGGCCAAACTGTGGGATTTTGACCTTAAAAGAGCCATACCTTTGTCAGTTTTTGAGATATCAACCTCAAAGCTGACTCAGTGGATAGCCCTGTATGTGGTATACACAATAATACCTCATTTGATATGGTTATCATTAAATATGGAAAAGGTATTTTATGTACAAGACTTTTGTACATATGCCTGTTTTAGGCAAAAAGCTGTATTGGGCTTGTTTGCCTTATAGCTTTTGTTCTAGATGAGATATGGGGAAATGAATGGCACAATCAGATAGCCCTGATTGTGCCCTTTCCAAAAAGAACCCACTTTTGGTATCTCACACTAAAACTGGAGAAGTTAAATTAGAGGTGAATAATTTATTTGCCCTTATTTGTCCTGAATTTGGCCATAACTTCTGTAATACTGGTGCTAGCTCAGTTTTTCTGGTACCATTGGATAGCCCTGACTTAGAGCTTGATTTTGAAAATGCATTTAATGGGTTTAAGCCTCTTACTCTTTATTTCAGATAAGAGGTGACAACCAAGGTTTATGCTCAGCAACAGCTTTGTTATTCTTTGTCCTTTGATAATGGGACTTGCATATTTGGAAAAAGGTGATTTTTCATTCCTTTTGATACCTTCTGAGCTAATTTGGCTCAGCTCCATGTTTTGGTGGTATATTGGCTTTACCATTGGTTTATGGTATCTCGCTGTCATGCTTGTGCTCTGGCTTTGAGTCACAGGCTGACATACCCTCAGTCTAAAAAAGGCTCATCATTGATGAGACTGTTCAGTCCTCCTAGAGGCTCTGAATCTCCTCAAATTAAGATTCCCATCTGGTATGGAATCTTCTTTAAACCACCTGTCTTTATCAGCTGTCTGCTTCTTGAATCTGACTAAGTACTGTCTCTGATCCTTACCATTAAGACTGATCTTCCTGGCCTTGTTGATTTTCTTCACTGGTCCATGGGAATCCTCCACCCCCACTATTTCTGGTGGTGTGGGGTTCTTCTTCCTGAAGGGGAATTTATCCTCCTCTCTCTGGAAGTATGGCTTGACTAAACTCACTGGAAAGACTGGGTGTTTCCTGGAAAATTACTCTGTGGGTTTGACTTCCACTGCATTTTTCCCTATCAGTTTAATAATATTGAAGGGCCCTAAAAATGAGTCTCTTATTTTCTTAGGTCCTTTGAGATTATTAAAGTTCAGTGTAGACACTAACACTTGGTACCCTGCTTTAAAGTCAGGTTCTATGTGTGATTCGTCCCACCTCTGCTCATTATATCCTTTTGCCTCAGCTATGCATTTGGCTGCTGTGTCACAAGCTCTCTTCTACGTTTCATGGAGATCTTTGGCTGTGGGGTGGATGGTCAGAAGATTTTTTCTTCAAGGGATCCACAGGTAATAGGAGATTCTACGCTTTTTCTACCAGTGCAGGTGTTTTTCCTGTGGTAGAGTGCTGACTTGTGTTATGGCCAGTTAAACCTCTGGTAAAAGGGTGACCCAGTCATGGGTGTAACCTTCATGGTCCTCATATTCCATTCCATAGGCACATAATTTTCTAAGGACGTCCTCCATTGTCTGGATCATCCTTTCAGCTAATCCATCTGTTTGTGGATGGTAAGAAGTGGAAAATGCAAGCTTAGCTCCAAGCATTTCATACAAGCCAAGGAGTGCTTGCTACCCTTTCTTTGTTCCTGTCTTCACTCATTTGTCCCATATAGGGGCAGTCATGGCATTCCTGCAGGATCAAAGATATATGGTCTCTGGCTATTATTGTTTGTGCACCAGTGTGCTTCTCTCTATGATAGAGCAGGCCATCTATAAGGAAAATTTATTTTCCTCATAGTCCCTCAACCAGGGCTCCTCTAAATGGGATTCCAGTTCTGGGCTCCTGTACCTTTGCTGAAGGAGTTGCAACAATATGCCACATTGTTTGTGTTTGGCATATGTCTTCATCACTGCATTGAAGAATTCATTATGCAGTTCTGATGAACTTATTACCAATATGAGAGCTTTTGTTTCTTCTGAGTCAGTGTTTCCACTATCTGGTGTACCACTTTCTGGTGTCCACTCAGAAAATCTGAAGTTTTTCTTCCTGTCTATTTCCATGAAATGGATAGGAATTTTAGCTGCTAATTCAGGATCATTAGCTGGGTTGCTTTTGACATTATCCAGTGGCCATCTGCATTGGTATTACTTTCACCCTATTTGTACATGTTGGCCATATTCCCTCTATACCCCTGGATGGCTATTTTCCACCTCAGCATGTGTCTATTGGTATTCTTCATGTTTAGTAAAGACTTCAAGGCTGTGAAGTCTGTGTAGACTTCAAAGACTGCACCCTCCAAATAATAATGGAGTTTCTCTAGAGCCCAGACTAAGCATAAAAATTCAGTCTGCGTGGCCCCATACCTGGCTTCTGAATCTTTCAGCTGCCTAGAGATGTAACATATTACTCCCTCTCTTGGTTCACCATCCACAATTTGTCTCTGGTGAAGGGCCTCTCCTAAGCTTGGCTACATGCTGCATGTATGTATAGCTTGAATGGTACTTCAAAGTCAGGCAAGATTAGCACAGGTACATTTGTGAGTTCATATTTGATTCTCTCATATGCATCCCTTCTTTCCTTGATAATTTCAAAAACTACATCTTTTGAGCATAACCTTCATAAGCTACTAGCTATGTGGGAAAAATGTTTGATGTGGTTTCTATAGTAGCTAGCAAACCCCCAGAAAGATTTCATCTCTGTGATGTTTCTTGGTACTGGCCTTTGCAGTATTTCTGCTACTTTGTTCTGGTCAATTGCCAGAAGAAGACCTGAGACTTTATGTCCTAGAGCTAGTAGCTCTTGTTGGCCAAAACTTCACTTTTCAAGTGAAATTTCCAGATTTATGGGTGCCCATTTGCTTAGCACTCTGTCTATGTATTCCACATGGTATTCCCATGTCTCTGAGTATATAATGATGTTATCAATTTATACTACCATCAAGCCTTCCAATATTTCTGCTTGAAATATGGTGTCCCTCACCCTTTGGAAGTGGTCTGGTGCATTCTTGATTCCAAATGGAATCCTGGTATACTCATATATTCCCATATTACATATGATTATGAGTAACTTCATGGAGTTTGGTTTAACTCCATTCTGGTGGAAGCCTTTCATACAATCCATTTTGGTTATGTTTTTGCCTTTTTCCAGTTTGTCTAATGCATGAGGTATCCTGGGTATAGGGAACCTGTCAGCTTTGGTGTTGTTATTCAGCGCTCTGAAATCTCCACAGCCTATATTTGCCATCATGCCAGCTGATCAGGCCAGGTGGGTTAGCTCCCACTATTTCATTGTTTCCAATCTTTCTGATGACATCCATTTACAGGAGTCTATTGATATGTTTTTCAATTTCCTTCCTGGTTTCCAGACTTTCTGGGTAAGGAGGTCTCCTGAGCATGGGTGGATAAGGTCTTTCCACATCCAGATATAGCTGTATATAATGGACTCTAATCTTTCCTAATGGCTCTTCACCAATTTCATATGCTGCTCTATTCTTTCTCAGCATTTTCAGTAAGCTTAGTTTCTGTTTACTGGTGAGGGTAGTGATAAACTGTTCCTCTCTGAATTCATTCACTAGCTCTTCAAGAGGATCTTGGGCAGATATATGGTATATGCAAAGTGAAAAATCCTTTTCCTTGTTGGTACCAATGCTAATGTGCCTGTTTTTACTATTGTAAATATAAATGCCATAAATACTCTGGTAATCTGTTCCCAGCAAAATCCCTTGGATGTGAGAATTATCAAGCACAAAAAATTCTGGGTTAAGTCTAATGTTACCTTTCATATGGGGTAAAATGATATCTTTGATAATTTTCCCAATGGAAGTCATCTTCCCTGATGCACTCTTGAAGTTCTTTTCCTTGGTGAACAAGAGCTGGTTTTCCCAGCTTGAGAAGTGGTTGTCCAGATAATTTCTGGCCACTATGGAGCAGTGTGCTCCACTGTCAATGATAAATGGATGATGAGCATTGCCAATACAAACAGTCATCTCTGTGGCTGTTCCCTGTATGTATCCCATTCCTTTGGTTGGTGGGACCAGGAATGTTTGTGCATGTTGTTTGTGTTTGCACAAGTTATTTTGGCAGAGTCTTGTGGGATGCCTGCTTCCAACTGCACTTCCTGGATTTCTAGTGGGGTTTCCTCTTGATATTCCACTAGAAATTCCCCTCTTGGGGCCTGCTCTTCATCAGAGTGTTCTCTGATGGCATCCCCCATATATTCTGAGTCAGAATACTCTGACGGGGATTCCTCCTCTGGGACTTTCTCAATGGCATAGACCTTTTTTTGCCTTTGGACAGTTGTTGGCATAGTGGTCTGTTGAACCACAGTTGTGAAAAGAATTTTTCTTCTTTTCCACTTCTGCCACTCTTTCTCTGGGTTTGTCTTTAAGCTCAACCCTGAAAGTTTGTTTCTCTTTGAAACCACTGCTTTTATATGGGGTATATTTCCCTATATTAGTTTTTTTCATTACATCTTTTAAGGTATTTGCAATGTCATCTAGAGTGAAATTGTGGTTGCTCCTGAATTTCACTGCATGTTCTAGTTCTCCTGGAATTTATTTCAGGAGTTTTTAATTCCTCATCTGAATTTTCATTTGAGGGTCAATGGGTTTAAGTCTTTACAACTTTCTGAGACACCACTCATATGGATCTTTGTGCACAGAGTATTTGTCATTTTCAAATGACATGGTCTTTTGCCATATCCAAGTACCATTGCTTTACTTCTGGATTATTTGACTCTTTCACCATGGCAGTTTCTTCTGCCATCAATTTCTTTCATTTCTATGTACCATATACTAGCATGTCCCTTAATTTTTGTATTAAGTCTAGCAGTAATCCAGTAGTCTGGTATGCTTGGTACATCAATGAAGAGTCCATAAATATAATCAATGAGCTCCATATGATCATATTCTCCAGTTACAGAGAGTTTGGGCCAGCTTGAGGTCTCAGGAAGCTGTTTCAAGGCTTCCTTCTCTGAATAAGACATATCATCTCCATCTTTTTATTGTTATGGAGATCTTGCCTTATTAATCACCATGGGATCTGGTTTGATGTCATCTTGGTTATATGGATTATCCATAACATGGCCTTTTGGTTGGGGCTTCATGCTATGTTAGACATTAAACAGTTTGTTTATGTCTTGAGCCAGACAATCCCTGTCCCTTTTGCTGTGGTTTTGTTCTTCAAAGACTAGATTCAGTCTTTTGTTGGTTTCTTCAGAGTCCTTTCTCAATTGAGCATGTCCTTCTTGAATGTTTTTAACAATTTTTTCCATGGAGGCTGTCAATATTTTCATCCTCTCATGGCTTGCTTTAAGTTCTGCAAACTGCTTTTGAGTTTTCTCAGCATATTGGGACATTTTTAACCACAGTGAATCACTGTTTAGGTTACTCTCAGGTGTGACAACATTATGTTCAATCTGAGTGGGGGAAATATTTCTATTAATAGGAATACTGATTCTAGAGCTATTTACAACTACTTCTGGTTCTGGTGCACTTCTTTCACCAAATATAACAGCTTCTGGATCATTGGGTCTGACTCTCTCTTCCTCTGGCTGAAGGTGATCTTGATTTTGCCCTTGTATCCTTGTCTTCTCCTGAACGCTTCCTGAGATTGTGAAGAATGGTGACTCTTGGCCACTGATCTGTTGGTTTCTTAATGGTGTGAAGCCACTGGAGAGCTGATTTGGCCTGCTCCTTGTGAGCCTGAAGGAATCTGAGTATTCCCTGTCTTGGTCAGCTGCTCTTCTATAGCTCGGATAGTGGTTTGATTCTCCCTTATCCTGTTTGCCCTCACCTCCATGAGTCTGAACTGCCTGGTGGGATTCCAACCTTTGGCCATTACCATAAGGTCTGTGAATTCTATCTCTTTGAGACAAATCTTCTGGCAACTTGCTCCAAGTTCTTCCCAGTGGGATTCCAGGTTGAAGCCCTTGTTGTCCATGCTCCATTGAAATACATATTTGAGGAGTTGGTGGAGCTGAATAACTTGATCCATATCTTTCTAGTCCTCTGGTTTGAGGTTCCTGTTGAATTGGAAATTGAATGGAAGGGTGGGTATGATTTCCCTCAGTGTCTTGCTCTCCACCACTTTGTCCAAGGTGTCCTCTTCCAGGTCTTCTGGTTCTGGACAAGCCTTCTCTGTCCTCTGGTTGGTTCCTTTGGAAGCCAGGGTTTCTTAGGTGTACAGGTGACATATCAGTGCTTGCAAGCAGTCAAAAACTTCATGTTCTTAGGGTATTTACCTTTGACTGTGCCTTGTACAAATCTGATGTCTTCTGATTTTGGAGATTTAAATTTAGAAGTTACAACTGGGTTAATTATGGTAATCTTCCCTGTACAAGTGGTTAAGGTTGGTTTACCTTGTATTGAAACAGAGTTTTGTGGTTTTCCATTTCTCTGAGTGGCAATGGGTGTCCACTTTCTTTCTGTAATCAGGCATTCACTGTACCTCTTTTCCTTGCCCTTGCTGCCCTCTGGTTCTGAGGGTGTCACCGGTGTGTTGGCCTGTGACTGGGTCTCAAGTTGTATGTAGTTTTCTTCCACTGAGTCAAACAGGAAATGAGGGTTTAATGTCAGTTAAGACTTCTTAAAATGCTGTTTTCATGTCTATAAATGGCCTCTGAGCTTGTATGATACTACAATATGCCCTTTTATAATGACACTGTAATTGAATAAACAATTTTAAGTCAGAAATACAGCTTAAAGATGTCTGGTACACTGTTTGTATGCCAGTATCTCACAGAATAACTTGTAATTAGCAAGTATAATCTGATAAAAGTGGTATGTAAGAGGGTAATTGAACGAACAATACACCCAAAAATGCCTCAACTGTTGGTTTTACAGTCAGAGGTGTCCTTATGTTAATTAAAAAAAGGACTTTATTAATGCCTTAAAGTGTTTTTATATGTAAAACACACCAAAAATAAGAGTTTTTTGTGGTGATTAAATTAGAATCAACCATGCCACAATTTGATTAGAGAAGATAAATAATGGTGGTATATGACATATACCACTGTAAAAATATATATAAGATATATATTTTTATTAAAAAATTGCACCTAAAAAAATAAAACAATTTGTCAGAATAGAGAAAATAAGAGAAAAAACTCACTTATAAGGTCCAAAAAGTTAAAAAAACATGGCCAGGCCCCCAAATTGGCAGGCTCAGTCTATGATAAAGATGTAATAAGGCTATTTACAGCTTTAACTATGGCTATGACATGGATAAAAGTATTTGAAAAAGGTTCAATTAAGGATAAAAAGGGCTTTACTAATGAGAATTGGTGGTGGTGAGCACTATTGAAAGCCCTGGGTGTAGCTTTACCTGTTGGGTTACAATAATAAAGACTACAATACTTATATTTATAGTATAACCTGATTATTTTCCAAGAGTATAGCTGTTTTTGAAAGCTGTACTACGTAGGAGTTCAAGAGCAGGATGAGTATTCCTTTTCTGGAAGCAAAAAGGCCTCCTTTTATCCTGAAATGGGGTGAAAAGGCTGCTAGACCTTTTCACGTAGAGGAAGTGAAGATTTTTCACTCTTAAGAACAGGCTTGTGGTTTGCAAAAGGCCTTTATATCCTGTATTGGGCTCAGATGTGGTTTCAAAACCACATCTGGGCAGTTTTCACCAATACACGGTGAAATGTTTCATCTGGGGACCACATAGCCTGATTCTGCCATGTATGACGCGTAGAATGCTATACAAAACCTGTATGGGAACCTGTTATTGAAGTAAAAACAAGCTCCTTTGTCTGGTTGACACCTCATAATCATATTTATGGGATATTATCCCATGGTAAGGCTGTATTGGCCAAACTGTGGGATTTTGACCTTAAAGCAGCCATACCTTTGTCAGTTTTTGAGATATCAACCTCAAAATTAGTTCATTGTGTAGCCCTGTATGTTTTATACAAAATGGTATCTCATTTGATATGGCTATCATTAAATATGGCAAAGTTATGCCATGTACAAGAACTTTGCACATATGCATGTTTTAGGCAAAAAGCTGTATTGGGCTTGTTTGCCTTATAGCTTTTGTTCTAGATGAGACATGGGGAAATTAATGGCACCATCAGATAGCCCTGATGGTTCCCTTTCAAAAAATAACCCACTTTAGGTATTGCACACTAAAACTGTATAAAAGCTAGATGAGAGGTGAATAATTTATTAACCCTTATTTGTCCTGATTTTGGCCATAACTTCTGTAATACTGGTGCTAGTTCAGTTTGGCTGGTACCATTGGATAGCCCTGACTTTGAGCTTCATTTTGAAATCCCATTTGATGTGCTTAAGCCTCTTACTCTGTACTTCAGATGGGAGGTGAAAATTAAGATTTATGCTCAGCAACAACTTTGAGCAGGAATAACTTTCTTATTCTTTGTCCTATGATGATGGGAGTTGTAGATTTGGAAGGAGGTGAGTTTCCTCTTTCTCTTGATACTGTTTGAGTCAATTTGGCTCAGCTCCATTTTTTGGTGGTATCTTGGCTTTACCATTGGTGTATGGTATTTGGCTGTCATGCTTGTGCTCTGGCTTTGAGTCACAGGCTGACAATTTTTGTTAATTGAATACTGATATTATCAATTCAGTCATTTAGCCCCTTTTCTCTTTTCTCTCTTTTCCTGTCAATGGATATTTTGTGGCCATAGATTTACTAATTCCATTGCTTATTTTGGCAGGTTGAAACAGTGATTAACAACTTACTTGGTTGGCTATTTGGTTATTTGGCTTCTCATTTCTCTTATTGCATCTGATCTTTGTACTTGCATTCTTCCTGGAGAAATTCAATTCTTTATTTTTATTTTCTTTATTCTTTTGGAGTCTTCCAAGTGAGTTCCCTGATTGCTGAGTGCCAGGCCACTCTTGCTTTCTGTCCAAGAGTCCCTGTGACAGGAATATTGGGGTAGTCTGTGATTCCATCCTTTTTTTTATAATAGCAGGAGTTTGATTATTACTGGCATAAATGTATGTTCTATATGCCAATTCCAATGCAGGTCAAAGGGTACACCAATCATGGGTGAATTCATCACAATCTTTGAATTCCAGGCCATATGCACAAAGTCTTCTGACCATGTCTTTTAAATTTTGGATCATTATTTCAGCTAAACCATCTGTTTGTGGGTGGTAGGCTATAGAGAAGTCTAATTTTGTTCCAAATATTTGGTAAAGTTTTGTCCATAGTGCTGAGGTTAATTTGGGATCCCTGTCACTAATGATGTTTGTTAATATGGCAGTCCATGATACTACTATATTTCAAATCAGAAGACCTGTATCCATGGCTTTATAATCTTTGTGACATTGCAAAAGGATTTAAGTCTTACTGAACCTATCAACAATCAGTAGTCATTCATCATAGCTTTTGTCACCCCCTGGTGGTAGATCAGTTACCCAATTCATATGGACAATTTCCCAAGGTCTTCTGGGTTCCTCAATTTCAATCACATTTCCAAGTATTTTCCCATTGGATTTATTTTCCTTTTGACATCTGACGCAGGTTTTGAAATACTCTGCAGCATCCCTTTGCCACATTGGCTACCATATACAGTTCTTGACTCTCTCCCTTGTTCTGTCCTGAGAAGGGGCTGTCATTGCATTGTTTAAGTACAATATTGATTAAGGATCTTTCCACAATTGTCATTACACATGTGTGCTTAGTCCTATGGTAAATTATCCCATCTAGTAAATGGAATCTTCCTTAATCATATTATTTATTCCATATTTAATCTAAAGCATGTACTAAGGTGTTATCTTTAGAGAACTTAGTGATTAATTGGCATAGGATGCTAAAATTTGTATCTTGAGTATAACTGTTCCTTACTTCCTCAAAGAAGTTGGTGTTCAGTTTGGTAACATTGATTCCTTCTATTGGAATCTGTGGAGAAGATTCTTCTTGTAAATAAGCAGGATTATCAATGTCATTTGGTAATGGCCATCTGCTTAGTCCGTCTGAATGATTTTGAATTTTTCCACCTTTGTTAGCAATGGCCATATTATCTCTATACTCTTGTTTGGCTATTTTCCATCTGAGCACATGTCTGTTAGGCTTAGAAGTGATTGAACAGTGGTAAAATCTGTTATAAATTCAAAAACACATCCTTCCAGAAAGAAATTAAGATTTTCCAAGGCCCAGACAAGGCATAGACATTCCATTTTACTTTCCCCATTAGTGGCTTCAGTTTGTTTGATCTTACTAGATGTAAAACATATGGGTCCTTCCACAGGTTTGTCATTTATAATCTGGACTTGATGAAGTGCAGCACCTAGTCCATCTCCTGATTCATAAATATAAAGCTTAAAGGGTAGCTCAAACTTTGGTATCAGTAAGAGTGGAGCAGTGGTTAAGGTGTGTCTTAAAGATTCAAATGCTTTGACTCTGTCAACAGTCATCTCAAATAATGTGTATTTGTCAAACAAGAGATAAAGAGGTCTTTCTATGGATTCAAATTCTTTGATTTTCTGCCTGTAAGATCCTGCAAAACCCAAAAATGACTAAATTTACTTTTTGTTTGAAGGCATAGGTTTCAGTAGTACTTCTGCAACCTTGTTTCTGTCAATTCCAAGGGATAGCCCAGATACTACATGTCCTAGGGCTTTGAGTTCTCCAAATCCAAAGTGGCATTTCTTTAAAGAAATTTTAATTTTCACAGATTGAATTTTTCTCAAGTCTCTGGATAATCTGTATATATGCTCCTCCCAAGTCTTGGAACAGACAATGATTTCATCAATGCAAGTTATTAACCATCCTTCTAAAAATTCTTCAGGGAATATTTCATTCATCATCCTTTGGAAGTGTGAAAGTGCATTTTTGATACCAAAAGGCATCCTCAAATATTCATACACCCCACAATGAACAATAATTTCAAGATATTTTCCTTCTCTTTGTGTTACCATATTTTTATATAGTCCCTTAATGGAATCCATAGTGCTTATATACACTTCTTGAGATATTTGAGTAAGGGCAATTTGGAATTTTGGTATAGGATACCTGTCTGGGACAGTGTAAGTGTTCAGACATATAAAGTCCCCAACAATTCTTGATTTTCCATTATGCCATGTCACTATGACTGGTGTAGCTATTTCAACTTCTTTATTGTTTCCAGCCTTTCTTATTACACCAAGGTCCAGAGGTTCTTTAATATGGAGCTCCAGGGCTTCTCTTTATTTTGGTCTTGCTGGATATGCCAGCCTTCTCAAGAGGGGTGGATAAGGTCTTTCAATATTCAAAATGATGTCAGATTCATGATCAACCATTTCCCCCAAAGGCTTCTTTATGGTCATATAGAAAGGTAGAAAGTTCATTTTCCTGTTTATCAGTAAGATGAAGACTTACTTCAGCTTCATTTAACTGTTCAGACTTTATTTTTTTCAACTCTAAGTTGACTGGTGATACTTTATTTACTGCAATTTGTCCTATAAAAGGTAAAAAGGAGAATTTTTGACTTTTATTGTCCCCAATAGTAAGTTATCTGCATTTATTGTTATGTAAATCTATGCCATACATAATTAAGTAATCATTTCCCAATATGAAATGGGTACTAGAGCAGTTTTTCATAACAAAAAATTCAACAGTTATTCTTAAATATCCATTGATATGTGGAAATATTACAGTATTTTCAAATATTCCCAATGCTTTCATTGGACTACTTGCACTGTTGAATTTTATTACATAAATTGGTAATAGTTGAGCTTCAGAATTTGGTACACAATTCTTAAGAAAAGAGTTCCCAACACAAGACCAGAAGGCTCCTGGGTAAAGTAAATGTTTACTGGGTTTTTTATGAATTACCCCTTCTTTTATACATTAATCTCCAGCTTTATAACCTTTTCCCCTGTTTGATTTGGTTTTCCTAAGTTGTGCATCTGGAAATTTTGACAAATCAAGTTTACTGTTTCTCAGTTGTGGCAAGTGAGAATAAGATTCCATGATTTCAAATGTGACATTGATATTTTCTATATCTCTGGAATATTTAGAAAATATTGATGATTTATAATCTGAATTTTCTTCATTCAAATCATCTTTTTCAACATCAGGTTCTTTCTCAGTGTGAATTTCATTGATTTTTCCCTTTTTGGGACATGTATTAGCTAAATGTGTGGTGCTTTAGCAAATATGGAATTTTCTGATTGTATCTACAAATTTATACTTCACATTATTAGAATTTTCTTTGGCATTTTTTTCCACAGAATCTTTCTAAGGCTTCTTGAACCTTGTTTCAAGATTCACCCTACTAGAACCAACTCTGGTTCTGGTGGTTACTTCTTCCAATATATTTATAATATCTCCTACTGAAGATTGTGCAATAGTCCTGCTTTTGATAGAATGCTCTAAGTCACCTCCATATTGTCTCAGAACTTTTCTGTGAACCATAAATTCTGACATATTAGGATATAATTCTGCAAATCTGTCTTTTTGTTGGAAAAACAATGGTAAATTTTTGTTTTTGTCAGCATTTGATTTGGAATATCAAAAGGCTGGTCCACTCTGAATCTCCAAGAGTCATTGACCCATGTTTTAATAATTTGGGTTTTCCACCAAGTCCAACTTTTGTCAGCCTGTGACTCAAAACCAGAGCACAAGCATGACAGCCAAAATACCATAAACCAATGGTATAGCCAAGATACCACCAAAACATGGAGCTGAGCCATATTAGCTCAAAAGGTATCAAAAGATAGAGGAAACTCACCTCTTTCTGAAAATATAAGTCCCATCACCATAGGACAAGAAATAACAAAGTTATTCCTGCTCAAAGTTATTGCTGAGCATAAACCTTAATTTTCACCTCTCATCTAAAATCTAGAAGGAGAGGCTTAACCCCATTAAATGGGTATTCAGAATGAAGCTCTAAGCTAGGGCTATCCAATGGTACCAACCAAACTGAGCTAGCACCAGTATTACATAAGTTATGGTCAAATTCAGGCCAAATAAGGGTGAACAAAACATTCACCTCTCATCTAACTTCTACAGTTTTAGTGTGGGATACCTGAAGTGGGGTATCTTTGGAAAGAGCAAAATCAGGGCTATCAGATGGTGCCATCCACTTCTTTATATCTCAACTATAACAGAAGTTATGAGGCAAACAAGCTCAATACAGCTTTTTGCCCAAACCACGCCTATGTACAAAAAAACCTTGTACATGGGATACCTTTGCCATATTTAATGATAACCATACCAAATTGGGTACCATTGTGTAGAGACCATACAGGGCTATCCAATGAACCAACTTTGAGCATGATATCTCAAAAACTGACAGAGTTATGGCTGGTTTAAAGTCAAAATCCCACCTGCTGTCATATACAGCCTTACCATGGGATAATATCCCATAATCATGAATATGACGTGTCAAATAGACAAAGAAGCATGTTTTTACTTCAATACCTCATATTTCAGTCAATACTGGGGTCCCATACAGTTTCTGTACAGCATTCTACGCGTCATACACGTCAGAATCAGGCTGTGAGGTCCCCAAATGAAAATTTTCACCCTGTATTGGTGAAAACCGCCCAGATGTGGTTTCAATACCACATCTGAGCCCAATACAGGTTATACAGGCTGTTTACAAACCACAAGCCAGTACTAGAAAGTGAAAAAATCTTTACTTCCTCTATGTGGAAAGGCCTAGCACCCTTTCCACCCCATTTCAGGATAAAAAGGAGGCTTTTCACAGCCAGAATTGTTTCCTCATCCTGCTCTTGAATAACCTACGTAGTAAACTGTCAAAAACAGTTTTACTCTTGGTTAATAATCAGGTATAATTATAAATTTAATTATTGTAGTCTTTTATTATTGTAACCCAACAGATAAAGCTGCACCCAGGGCTTTCAACAGCGCTCACCACCACTATATCATATATAGTAAAGCCCTTTTTTATCTTAAATCAAAATATATTTTAAACCTTATAACTCTTTTTTTAAACTATTTTACCGTGTCACAAACATAGATAAAGTTGTATTTAGCCTATTTACACCTTCATCATAGTTTCATCCTGACAACTTTGGTGTCCATGTGCTTGTCTTAATTTGATATACCATCTATGAGCTGATTTGGCAAATAAGGCATTAAATCTTGCTTTTACCAATCTGTCTTGTAATTTAAAGTCCTCTTTGATCATGTCAATACCTATGATAAATTACATGTGGTCATATTCTCCTTCACAGCTGAAGTGAGGCCATTCCTTAAGTTTTGGTACTTCTTTTAAATGTGATTGGCCCATTGATGGCTTCAAGTTATAGAAAGAAGTGAAAAATCAATTCTTTAAATGTGAACTTTACAAATCTAATACTTGTGGGTTGAAATTTCTTGTACCCTCATTTTGATTCAGAGGTGTAGAAACTCTTGGTAAGGTGGGCAGCAATTTTTCAATCTCATTCATTTTACTGGTGCTACATCTTTGGTAATTTCTGAATTAATGTTGGAAACCTTGTATTAAACTTATTACTTCATTTCTATACATTCCTTCTTTATATGTCAGCTCTTGCCATAATTCTGTCTGTCTAGTATTATCAGAATTAATGTGATTCAATTTCATTGTTAATTTTGATACTTCCTCTTGTGAGGTGTCAAAACACTTCTTCAAGGAAATTGTATATGTCTCTACTTCACTAAATAAATTTGAAATGTCATTAAGAATTTCCTTATTATCTGCTTTGATAATACTTATGGCTTGTTTTATTCTTGTTTCAATTATGTCAACAATATGGAATTTAGAATATTTATCTGTGAATTCTTTTATAATTGGAGATTGTTGATTTATCTTTTTACCAAATTAATTGTCATTATTGGAAGTTTTAATTGTTCTTGAAAATTTTTCAAAACAAATAATTGTTTCATTTACTTGGCTCAGACTTAGATTATTTGTCTCAAGATTGTTATAAATTGATGAATTCTTATCATAAATAAGACTTTTTACATCATTTACAGCTATGTAAAAATTTTGAATGCCATCCAGAATGTCAGAAATCATTTCCGATATTTTAATCTGGCTTCCTCCTTTTTCTGTAATTTGGTCATAGCTCTGGCCATCTGAAACACATTTTCCATGGCATCCTGCTGAATGTTTGGGATTCTGTAGCCCTGGCTGTATGATTTTGTGGCTGGTGCCTTGCCTTTTCCCTTTTTATGAGCTTTTGGCTTCTTTTTCACATTGGAATTGCTTCTGCTGACTATTGGAGCTGTTTTTGGCACTTTCTTGGGTGGTGAAGGGTTGTTTTTCCTCCATTATGCTGTTGAAAGCATTGTTTTTTTCTTTCCCATCAATGTATGCCATCCATTGAGTAGCTTGAAAGCTTTATGATGCCCCAAAGGCTTTCTCACAGTCAGGTAAGAATTCATGCAGTTTTCCCACAGATCTGCAAGGATCTGGTACTCTTTGTTCTGCAAGTCATTGTTGTAAGCCTTCTAGCTGGCTTTGTAAATGTCCACTGAGGCTTCTTGTGGGCATTTCAGATCTGTTTGAAGGTAGAAAAGTGTTATCAGCATCAGAGTTGCATAGTTTGTTGATTTTGAATTCATTTACTGACCCTTGTCCTTCTGTAACTGATTGGCTTCTGCCATAATCACATCTACAACCTTTTTGGGAGCTGCTTGAGGGGCTATAGCTTTCTCCTGATCTGATTTAATGCATCATTATCATTAGAAAGGGTTCCATTAGTAATTTTACATCAAAAAACTCACTATTGGACAGATTATTAGCTTTTTGGATATTATTACCTATGTCCAAATCAATTAATTCTGAAGGAATTGGTTCTTTTTGGTTGTTCTGAGTTATAATAACAGTGGTATTATGGTCAGAATCAACAGTACTTGAAGGTATAATACTAGTAACTATTGATGCTGTTTCAATTTTTTTCTTGTCTTACCATGTTGTTGGACACTAAAATCAATGAAAGAAGAAATTAATTAAGTGAAAAAAAAGGTTTTTCAAAAGAGAAATGAAAAAAAGCCTCACTTATAATATGAAAAAGCTTTATTTTTTATGAATTTTTTTGAATTATAAGTATTTTTCATGACTTTTTTAAATTTTTGAATATGAAAAAAAGGATTTAAAAGTAAAAAAATCATGTCACAGGTAGAAGATCTTGGCTGGGCCCCCAAATGAAAGCTGTGTATATGAAACTTTGATTAAAAAGAAAGTACTTTTCCTGTCCTCAAATTATGTATAAGGTACAATATGATTAAAAATGTTAATATTTGAAATTTTTGAGAGAAAATACACCAAATCTATTGTTTTTAGATTGAAAAGTATAAAAAATTAATAATATATAGATTTATTGTTTTACCAACAATAAAGATTTATCCAAATATACTCTCCAAGAGATATTTAAGGCTACAAAAGAAATTTCTTTGAGTGCAATTTCAATTGGAGTTAATTGGGCAAAGAAATGCAGGAAAATAATTCAAGAAAAAAGTCTTCAAAAATATTATTAAAGAGAAAACACCCCCAAAAGTGACCAGAGTGAATTTGCAAACAAAGTCACAAAGCTAAAAGTCATGAAAGATGCTTTAATTCACTTATGGCATGGTTCAATGGTAAAAATGATTATAAAAGTTACAAAACTGATAATAATCCTTTCATGTGGTTTGGAGAGTTTGAAATGATTTAAAAAGGGTGGTTTGAATCTTTTATTGATTGGCTTAACAGTGTTTAAACTAATTATAAAAGGAAAAGATTCTAACATGAAGAGAAAAGTGGGGCAAAGAAGACATTCTTTTATAGCCATCAATTTTCTTACTCCAAAAGAAAAATTTACTTTTGTCAGTCGTGAAAAACAGTCTGACAACAGAAAAGCCAATTATGGCATCATTGAACCCTGGTTTAGACCAAAAAACGGCTGGTTTGAGCCATTTTTAGCCATTTTTAGCCATTTTAGACCCTTAAATCAGCCATTACTATAGCAATACCTGGTCTAGAGCCTTCAAAACACGTCAGAATGTGTGTAAGAGGCGTAGAAACCAGTTAAAACTGTTTTTACTATGATTGTTTTATCTTAAGGGTAGTTTTACCCTCTTGGCAACAGCTAAAACTTCCCCAGTTGGTATCAAAACCTCATCATCAATTGAGTCCACAGACCCTGTAGCTCAATTCCAGGCCAAAAGTGATGAACTTTTGCGTGAATTTCGACATCCCACGCCTGTCAGCAAGGATTTTGGGGGTCTAGCTCCCCCTTAGAGCTGGAGTTCCTTTTCCCCCCCCCCCAAATTTAATCTTTCCAGTTTATTTTTTCCTTTAATTCCTCATCATGTATTATACTTAAAATTTACATATGTAATTCAGTTGAGTTGTACAGTTCAATACAGTAATAATTGATACCTCATATGTAAATCAAAGTTCACTTATGTAATACATGCGCACATTTTGACATTTCAATTGAATTCAATTGAAAATACTTCAATTCCTCATAACTTCTAAAATATACACAACACCTCAATTTTAACACAAATTTTGGTGATTAACACTACATGTGATGTGAACTGAATTAAATTTTTGAGGATTTTCAATTTTCATACAGAAAATACTAAAAACTTAATTTAAGCTTATTTAGAGTTGAGTTACAAACTTTTCACCCAGAGGTGACCCCACCTGATTTTTTATGAGGAATCCAATGGTGAAATAATTTTTATATGTTTATTTATTGGATAAAAAGTTATAATAATTTTTATTTAACCTTTTTCCAAATTTATTTATTTTTTTAAAATTTTGTTAAAAATTCATTTTTACTTAGTTTTTTCAAGTATAAATGTAATTTTACAATTTCAAAATTTAATGTAATTTTATTTTTCAATTGTAATTAAATTTCTAATTGTGAATATAATTTTATATTTATATTTTGATTTTCATTTTAATAATATAAATAAATTTATTTTATTTATATTTATATGTTACTTTTGTATTTGTGGTCTTTTGGGTATATGAAATTACCTCTAAGGCTCACATTCCCTCCCCCTGAAAAAGGAATATTACTTTGTAATATTGTTATTTCTAGTGTGTCTGAACCTTCTGAGAAGTTTGGTAGCTTCAGGTATGTATTTTTCTCTTGTTCTGTCTTCAGACAGATGTCCTGAGAAGGGGCGTTCATGGCATTCTTTTGGTACAAGATTTATTAATGACCTGTCCACAACTGTCATGACACATGTGTGCTTGGTCCTGTGATATATTATACCATCCAGTAGGTGAAATCTTTCTTCATCATAAGATCCTTTCCATACTTCATCAAAGGCATGTATTAGAGAGTTGTCTTTACAGTCTTTGTTCACTAATTGGCATAAAATGCCACAATTCTTATCTTGAATGTAACTATTTCTGACCTCCTCAAAGAAGGTGATGTTCAAGTCTGTAACACTTATTCCTTCTATTGAGATTTGGTTTCTATAAGTTGTGCGCCTTGAACTTTTGATAAATCAAGTTGATCCTTGCTCAATTGTGGCAAGTGGGAATAAGATTCCATGATGTCAAAAGTGGCATTGATATTTTCTATATCTTTTGAAGATTCAGAAAATATGGATGACTTATCATCTGAATTGTCTTCAATTATGTCATCTTTTTCAACATCAGGTTCCTTTTTAATATTAATTTCATGCATTTTCCCCCTTTTTGGACATGTATTAGCTAAATGAGTGGTGCTTTGGCAAATATGGCACTTTCTGACTGTATGTGCAGATTTATACCTAACATTAATATAATTTTCTTCAGGGCTTTTGTCCACAGAATCTTTCCAAGGTGTATTAAACCTTGTTTTGAGATTTACCATACTAGAACCAATTTTGGTTCTGGTGGTTACTTCTTCTAATATATTGATAATATCCTCTGCTGGAGATTGTTCAGTAGTCCTGCTTTTGATAGCATGCTCTAAGTCACCTCGACATTGTCTCAGAATTTTTCTATGGATCATAAATTCTGACATGTCTGGATATAATGCTGTTAATCTGTCTTTTTGTTGGCAAAACCATGGTAAAGCTTTGTCTTTATCAGCATTAAATTTGGCAGATTCAAAGGCTGTTTCAACTTTAAACCTCCAAGCATCATTTGCCCATTTGTTAATGATTTGTGTTTTCCACCAAGTCCAACTCTGGTGTCCATGTGCTTGTCTTATTTTGATGTACCATCTGTGAGCTGATTTGGTAAATAAGGTGTTAAATCTGGCTGTTACCAATCTGTCTGGTAATTCAAAATCCTCTTTGATCATGTCAATACCTCTAATGAATTCCATATGGTCATACTCTCCTTCACCACTGAAGTGAGGCCATTCTTTAAGTTTTGGAACTTCTTTCAAGAGTGCTTGGCCCATTGATGGTTCTAAGTTGTTAAAAGAAGTAGAAAATTCATTTTTTAACTGTGAATTTTCAATATCCAATACTTGTGTATTGGGAATTCTTGCATCTTCATTTTGATTCAGAGGTGTAGACATTCTTGGTAAAGTGTTCATCAGTTGTTCAATATCATTCATTTTACTGTTATTAAACCTTTGTGAATTTCTTAACTCATGTTGTAAGCTTTGTATAGAGTCTATGACATTCTTTTTATGATCATCCTCTTTATATGTAAGCTCATTCCATGATTCTGTTTTTTTATTATTATCAGATATAATTTCATTTAGCTTTATTGTTAATTTTGATATTTCCTCTCTTGAGGTATCAAAATGCCTTTTCAAGGAAACTGTATTTGTCTTCACTTCAGAAAATGATTTTGAAATATCATCAAGAGCTTTCTTATTATCCTCTTTGATAGTATTAATAGCTTGTTTTATTCTTGTTTCAATTATTTCATCAATATGGAATTTAGAATATTTGTCTGTTGATTCCTTAATAATGGCAGATTGTTCATTTATCTTAATGCCAAAATAATTATCATTATTGGAAGTTTTTCTTGTTCTTAAAACTCTTTCAAAGCATTTAAGTGTATCATTTATTTGGCTCAGACTCAAGTTATTTGTTTTAAGATTGTCACAAATTGATGGATTCTTATCAGAAAGATGACTTTTTACGTCAATAATAGCTTTATACAACTCTGGAATACAATTAAAAGTATCAGAAATAATTTTTGATATTTTAATCTGGCTTCCTCCTTCTTTTGTAATTCCATCATGGTTCTGGCCATATAAAATACATTTTCCATGGAATCCTGTTGAATCTTTGGGATTCTGTAGCCCTGGCTGTAGGGCTTTGGGGCTGGTGCCTTCCCTTTGCCCTTGTTTGGAGTTTGTGGCTGCTTTTTCACGTTGGAATTGCTGCTGCTGGCTACTGGGGCTGTTTTTGGCACTGGTTTGGGTGGTGGAGGGTTGTTTTTCCTCCATTCTAGTGTCAAAAGCATCATGCTTTTCTTCTCCATCAATGAATGCCATCCATTGAGCAATTTGCAAGTATTGGGATGGCCCAGGAATTTTCTCACAGTCAGGTAAGAATTCATGCAATTCTTCCACAGGTCTGCAAGGATATGGTACTCTTTGAGCTGAAGTGCGTTGTTGTATGCACTGTGGCTGGCTTTGTATATGTCCACTGAGGCTTGTTGTCGTGGTGTCAGCTCTTTTTGAAGGTAAAATGGTATTATTAGGTTCAGAATGACCCATTTTAGTTGTTTGGAAGTCATCAACTGACCCTTTTCCTTCTGTACCTGATTGTCCTCTGCCATAATCACGTCTATTACCTTTCTGGGAGCTGCTTGAGGGGTTATAGCTGGGTCCTGACCTGGTTGAAGGCATAATGATGGTTAAAAAGGCTTAAAATAGTAATTTTACGTCAAAAAACTCACTATTGGCCAAATCTTTGGCTTTCTGAAGACTATTACTTATTTCCAAGTTGACTAATTCAGAAGAAATTGGCTCTGGTTGAATATTCTGAGTCACAATAATAGTGCTATTATGATCAGAATTAACAGTACTGGCAGGAATAATGCTGGTTACTGTTGAGGCTGTTTCAATGTTTTCTTGTCTTACCACATTTTCAGACACTAAAATTAATGAAAAAGCCAATTAGTTAAGTAAAAAAAAGGGTTATTTCAAAAAAGAAATAAAAATATAAGCCTCACTTATAGCATGAAAAAAAAAATATTTTTTATGGATTTTTTGGATTATAAGTATTTTTTATATTTTTTTAAATTTTTTAAATATAAGAAAAAGGTTTAAAAAGAGTAAAAAAATATGTCACAGGTAAAATATCATGGCTGGGCCCCCAAATGTAAGGTGTGGATATGAAACTTTGATTAAAAATCAAGTACTTTTCCTGTCCTCAAGATTTGTATAAGGTAAAAATCAATTAAAAATAGTAATAAATATCATTTTTAAGAGAAAACATGCCAATTTCATTGCTTATAGCTTTATTAGTATAAAACAATAATATTAAAAAAATTTATTGTTTTACCAACAATAAAAATTTATCCAAAAAATACTCTACAAAAGATATTTGAAGGCTACAAAAGAAATTTCTTCAAGAGAAATTTTAATTGGAATTAATTGAGAAATGAACTGCAAGCAATTAATTAAAGAACAGAGTCTTTAAAAAAAATATTAAACAGAAAACATGCCCAAAAGTGACCAGAGTGAATTTGGAAACAAAGTGACAAAGTTAACAATGATGAAAGATGCTTTAATTCACTTTTGGGGTGGTTCAGGGGTAAAAATGATTATAAGAGTTACAAAAAATGATTATAATGATTTTTTCACGTGGCTATAAGGCTTAATATGATTTAAGAGAGGTGGTTGGAGTCTTTTATTGATTGGTTTAACAATGTTTAAACTAATTATAAAAGGAAAAGATTCTAACATGAAGAGAAAAGTGGGGCAATGAAGACATTCTTTTATAGCCATCAATTTTCTTACTCCAAAAGTAAAATTTACTCTTGTCAGTCGTGAATAACGGTCTGACAACAGAAAAGCCAATTATGGCATCATTGAACCATGGTTTAGACCAAAAAAGGGCTGGTTTAAGCTATTTTTAGCCATTTTTAGCCATTTTAGACCCTTAAATCAGCAATTACTATAGCAATACCTGGTCTAGAGCCTTCAAAACACGTTACAATGTGTGTAAGAGATGTAGAAACCAGTTTAAACTGTTTTTACTATGATTGTTTTATCTTAAGGGTAGTTTTACCCTCTTGGCAACAGCTAAAACTTCCCCAGTTGGTATCAAAACCTCATCATCAATTGAGTCCACAGACCCTGTAGCTCAATTCCAGGCCAAAAGTGATGAACTTTTGCGTGAATTTTGACATCCCACGCCTGTCAGCAAGGATTTTGGGGGTCTAGCTCCCCCTTAGAGCTGGAGTTCCTTTCCCCCCCCCCCCAAATTTAATCTTTCCAGTTTATTTTTTCCTTTAATTCCTCATCATGTATTATACTTATAACTTACATATGTAATTCAGTTGAGTTGTACAGTTCAATACAGTAATAATTGATACCCCATATGTAAATCAAAGTTCACTTATGTAATACACACGCACATTTTGACATTTCAATTGAATTCAATTGAAAATACTTTAATTCCTCATAACTTCTAAAATATACACAACACCTCAATTTTAACACAGATTTTGGTGATTAACACTACATGTGATGTGAACTGAATGAAAGTTTTGAGGATTTTCAATTTTCATACAGAAAATACTAAAAACTTAATTTAAGCTTATTTAGAGTTGAGTTACAAAACTTTCACCCAGAGGTGACCCCACCTGGTTTTTTATGAGGAATCCAATGGTGAAATAATCTTTATATGCTTATTTATTGGATAAAAACTTATAATAATTTTCATTTAAACTTTTTCCAAATTTATTTATTTTTTTACAATTTTGCTAAAAATTCATTTTTACTTAGTTTTTTCAAGTATAAATGTAATTTTACAATTTCAAAATTTAATGTAATTTTATTTTTAAATTGTAATTAAATTTTTAATTGTGAATATAATTTTATATTTATATTTTGATTTTCATTTTAATAATATAAATAAATTTATTTTATTTATATTTATATGTTACTTTTGTATTTGTGGTCTTTTGGGTATATGAAATTACCTCTAAGGCTCACACTTTCCCATTTATTTTTTCATTATTTCCTTATCAGTTATTATACTTGTGATTTATATATGTAACGAAATTGATTTTTTAAAGTACAAAACTTTAATAATTGATACCTCATATGTATATATAAGTTCATTTATGTAATACATGTGCACATTGTGACATTTCAATTGAAAATAATTTAATTCCTCATAATATCTAAGCTACACACCACACCTGAATTTGAACACAAAAATTAATGGTTAACACCACATGTGGTGTGAATTGAATCAAGTTTGTGAGTAGTTTCAATTCTTATACAGAAAATACTAAAAAGTTAATTTAAGCTTATCTAGAGTTGAGTTACAGAAATTTTACCCAGAGGTGACCCCACCTTATTTTTTATGAGGAATCCAATGGTGGATTTATTTTTATATGTTTATTTATTGGATGAAAAGCTATAATAATTTCTATTTAACTTTCTCCCAAAAACATTTTAATTTTAATATTTTTGTTGAAAATTAATTTTTACTTAATTCTTTCAAGTTAGAACGTTTTTCACAATTTTGAATTTCAAGGTAATTTTATTTTTAAATTATAATTGAAATTTTATATTCATATTTGAATTTTTGTTCTTAATAATATAAACAAATTTATTTTATTTAAACTTATATTATTTTTATTCTATTTGGGATTCTGGGTATCTGAAAATACCTCTAAGGCTCACAGCTCCCAAGGTGGATTGATGGAGGATTTATACTTGACAGCTTATTTGAAACTTCCTCTTGAATATCTTTTGAAATAGAAACTGCAAGTATTCCCTTGGGGAGATACTGCATACTTTCAAAGAACCAATACTTGATTATTGAAGTGATTGGTATTGAAGAAAACACTAAGCTTGAGCCTCGATTAATAATGTTTAAAATATGATGGCATAAGGGCTGAAAGTTATTTTATAATTTGAATTATAGCCCCTTGATTTGGTCACCATTTGATTTTTGGTGAAAAAAGATGCATAATGGTGTATAACACCATTTATGTAAGATTTCTTTCTTGAAGGGAAAAGGCATACAAAATACTTCTGGAGGATGTCCTTGACAAAAAATTGAAAATTGTGGGTTTCAAGACTACAGAGGCTTTCTGATTTTTTTGGCAATTTTTGGGTTCTTTGGAAAAAATCAGCCTGTAAAGGCTTAAAACTTTATTTTCACAAAAATGCACAAATCAGAAATTAAACTCCATATAGCTCAATATGGCCTTTTGGAAATATTCCCCATATTTCATGGGGAAAATTCATAATATAGGAAAGTTCTTAAAACTGTATTTATGGCTCAAAAATCATAATAAAGCCTTTTGGGAAGTATATCCCCTGTTGAATGGGAAATTCCTAAAAGTGACCAATAATGTGGCCTTATGATGGTTAAGGGGCCAGGCTGGCCATAAAAGGCCAAAAAAGTGAAAGTTTTCAATTTGGAAAGAGCATGATGGATATTTCCAAATTGTCATGAATTTGATATGGCATTTATATGCTATAAAATGGTCTAAGGGGGTGATTGTCCATGGCTTTCAGACTCCCCCAGAAAGGAAGAGGAGAAGAAAAGAAGTTGGAATAAACCATACTCTGCCAATTACAGGATCCTCAGAATCCAAAAATATTCCATAAAGGTTTTTTAAGATTGGCCAGAAACTTGATGGAATTAAGATACAAGGAAGAACAAAGAATGAGACAACCATCTTTCCCAAAGAAATAACTTTGTCTCCTGATGTTGCAAATACTTCAACAGAAATTGAAAACAGAATATTACCTTTATATTACTGTTCAAGTAGCTTATTATTATTAAAAGAAATTAATAAAACATTATTATCCTTATCCCACATTGTTTTGCAAGATATGAAAGAAATATATAATATCAAACTTATAGTTTAAAGTAAAAATCCAAAACCTTTCATTGATAATACTACTCAAAAATTGATACAAGGACAAAAATAGTTGTATAAAAACATTGAATTAATTAAAGATAAAACTTTAACAATCAATCTTGACCAAAGCATTGATACTTTATCAGAAAAACTGGACAAATTATCCATCTATTGAGAACTTTGAAGAAAAGACTTCCTCACACCAAAATTTGCTTTTCGACTATATAGAAAAAAGTGATGAAACAATAATAAGGCTTAAAGATGACATTAAAAATGAGATTATACTAATTACTAACAAAATTGATCCTGCATTATTCCATCACTAAACTCCATGTGATGTCATATCACACATTCATGGTCTATGTTAAATCACATATCCTTGTTAATCTATTCCCAATGTGATCTTAAATAAACCTAGATAGATCTTATTGCATAAAAGGTGGTATGGTTTATTCTTCACTAACGTCAGGTTTTTGAGGTAATATCAACCATAGGCTGATGTAATATCAATAATAGGTTGATGTAAATGGATTACACATTATCAGCAATTGATTGCACATTATGGGGAATTGATTACATATTATGAGGAAGTGATTCCTCATCATGTGGAATCACTTCCTAATATTATGTAGTCAATTCCCAGTAATGTGTAATAAATTTCTCATTATTTGTAATCAATTTGAAACAACCTATGATTGATATTAAATCAACCCATGGTTGATATTAAGTAAACCTATGGTTGCTATTACATCAAACTATGATTTATATTAAGTCAAACTATGGTTTATATTACATCAAACTATAGTTGATATTACATCAAACTATGGTTGATATTGCATCAAACTATGGCTTATATTACATCAAACTATGATTGATATTGCATCAAACTATGGTGGATATTAAATCAACCTATGGCTTATATTACATCAAAAGCCTGAGGTTCATGAAGAATAAACCATACCAATGTCTATGTAATAAAAATGATTTCATCAGATCTATCTGGGTTGATTTAAGATCACATGGGGAATAAATCAACAATGATATGTGAGCTAACATATAACATGAATGTGTGATGTGAAATCATATGGACCTTAGTAATGGAATAATGCAGGAAGCGTAAATAAGGCTAGCTTAAATATACCAAAGCTATCAACACAGTTTTCTCATATAAGAAGTCCTGTTTGACCAGAATTAGAAATAAAAAATTCTTTCATAACAGAATCAAGCCAGAAGGACAATAATCAACTCCTAATGAAGGAAGATTTTCAGCTTAAGGAATGGCCAACATTCACAGTAGAAGGTTAATATGGTCATATGTCATTTATCAAAACAATTTATATTATGAAAAAATATTATACCATATCAGATAGGTTGATAGCTGGAATATTACACTTATTATTTGAGAAATCTGCAAAGAAATTCTATTAAATCATAAGATGGGAAATTGGAAAGAACCCCTGGCCATGGGGGAGAAAATAAACTTATCACCAAGTGGTAAAATGATTCCTGGAGGTAAAAAATGGAGAATGCATTTGAAAGTTCATTCTTTGACCCAAATGAAGACAAACCTTTTACTTGGTTCCTAAAGAAAGTTGAAAGGTTGGATTGCCTATATCTAGAAATGTCACAAAAGATGGTTCATCTTAAAATACTCAATAAATGTGGAAGATAACTGGAAAATGCTCTAAGAAGTAGGTGCATAGATCCATTTTCAATAGAGGATTACATTAATTCACTAGAAGATATTGTGACCAGAACAAATATTGGAAGAACTTGAAAGAAATTGGACATAAGAAGTCCAAACAAAACCTTTATCAAAGAATATAAACAAAAGAAGCCTCCCAATCCTAACAATACCAATGACAACAGGAAATTCCATAGATCTGGTGGTATTGGACACTTAATAAATAATTTCCTTTAAAAATTAAAAATTAATTAAACTGTGGAAACAGAATATCATGATGATAAAGAAGAAGATTCTGATTCTGAAAAATAAAATGAGGAATCAGAAGCTTCTGAAAGTTATTAAGCCAATATAATTAATTCCCAAACTACTAATATTCATTTTATCTATAAAGTATTAGATGTCAAATCCAATTTACCACAAGTTGGAAATTTTGATACATGCCTTACAAACATACATGATTCCAAACTTCATAGATCCAAAACTGAAAAGGAAATGGTTTATACAGCTGGGAAACCCAGTATACGCATTGTTATGATAAAAAATTAAGACAAAAGGATAAATTTGGAAAAATGTTAACACTGTACTTGTGTTGAAAAATATTATCTGCCTAAACCTATAAAAATACAAGGGGTCAAGATTAGTTGTGCAAGGTAAATCATGAAGCCACTTGGAAGTATTAATTTAACATTAATTTTCCCACATCAATCTTAGTTTATACTACTGAAAGTAGATCTTTTAGTAAGGTGAAAATGCACCAGTAACCACTTCATACTTGTAGATTATTACTTTTCAATATATGGCATAGATATCCCAAACCAAAAAGACAGCTATTTTACCATAGGATATAATAAAAAACAAAAATTTGGCTTTTCAAATAACAAGGGACATATTACTGTAATAAAAAATTAATACGTTATTCCAGACAAATGATTATTCATAAGTGAACAGTTAAAAGAGGCATAATTCAATGAATAATTGGCAGAAAAAATGAAGTAAAAGTTGATTGATATTCTGTATAAATACAAAAATTCCTTTTCAGCTGATAAAAAGAAATTAGGTTCTTTGATTGGAAATTAAGTAATCATTATAATGAATCTAGAAAACACTTATCCGCACTTCTCAAGGAGACAAGCTTATCCAGCCAGCCCAAGACGTGGAGAAGCCTTAGAGGCCCATATTAGGGAATCAATGGACCTAGGGGTATTATGGAAATTAGGACATTATAAAGAGGTAGAGGTGACTAAAGCTATTATTATAACCTGGAATAATAGTAAATCAAGGATGGGAGGAGATTTAAGAGCTTTAAATACATACACTAACCCTGACAAATATCCAATACCTAGAATCCATGAGACCTTGACACAATCATCACAGGCTAAATTTATCACAGCCATGGATTATCCTAAAGGATTTCACTGAAATTTCTTAAAATAAAATTCCAAAATCCTACTAAGGATAATATTCCACCGTGGTATATATGAATATCTGAGGATTCCATTTTTTATGAAAATGCCCCCTCCCATTATGAAAGAATAAGAAATGCCATATTCCTGAAGAGCTTTCAAAGGGGCCGCTAATGTTATACATTTCTTGTATAATAGTTTTTTCAGAAGCTTGTAAAAATAACTTGAAAAGACTAGAAAGAGCCTTATCTAAACATTTTTAAGGAAATATGAAGATATTCTTGAAAAATGTTACTTTCTATATAGCAAACTGAAATCACTTGGACATTTAGTATCTAGACTAATCCTTGGAATAGATAAAAATAAAGTAGTAGAAGTACTACTTTAAGATATCCCACAAGCTGAGAAAGAAAAGAAATAATTATTGGGATTTTCTGGATACTACAGAAAGAATATAAAAGACTTATTAAAAATCTCAAAAACCCGTTATAAGCTTTGTTACCAAAAAAAGTGTATCAGAGGACTGAAGAAAGAGTTAAAGAATATGAGGAAATAAAAAGATACCTTACAGATTCCCCCTTTCTCTTGATTCCATATTATAAATTACCCTCTAAGTTTTATATTGATGCTTGTGGAGAAGGATTAGGCTCTTCACTACACCAGGCACAAAAAATCAATTGAAACCCTATTGAGAAGCCAATTTGCTTCATCTCTAGGAAAATTGAACCAATAGAAGCCAGATATGGTGCAAGTGAAATGGAATTATTTTTCTTAGTATGGGCTCTATAAAAACCATACTATTATGTGGATGGAACCATTTTTGATTGTATTACAGACTGCAATTCTGTAAAGCTGTTACTAAGCATGAAGACACCAAATATATATATTCTAAGATGACAAATTTCTATCCAAGGGTATAGAGGTAATATTACTATAGTTTGAAATTGTGGAGATATGTAAAATAATGCAGATGTCCTCAGAAGATAAGCCCTAGAAAATACACATGAAAATTCAGTGTGTTTACCAAAGGAGGCAGAAAATCATATAGAGGGTATATGTGTCACAGACATTGGTACATAATTCTTTAGCTAAGGCAGAGAAATCTATGAAGTGAATGAAAACTGCTATATTTTATTCCAACTCTTAATTAAATACTGTAAAAACAAGTCATTATATTCCAAATTAGATGAATTGCAGAAAAAAGTATTATCATGAAGGCAGATTCCACCTTCTTTATGAAATTCTTTATCATCAAACTAAAAAAAATATGTCATTACTCTAACAGACAGAGTTTTTATAAACACTATCTTTAATGAATTCCATTATAGTTTTCTATATGGACATCTCTCAGAACACAGGACATTAGAAAGAGTCAAAGCTTGTTTTTTAAGGGCCAAATTTGAGAAACAATGTTTCAGAATACTGCCAGAATTGTGACATATTTCAAAAAGAACACAGAGCTACAGGTAAGAAATTTTGAGTGATGATCCAAATTTAAAAACCAAAAATGCCATGGGAAATAGTCCATATGGACTGGGTAACATCCCTACCCCCAAGAGCAGAAATTAGTCCTAATTCTTTCCTAGTATGATTAGAAATGTATATTGAAGACTCTATGCTCTTATCCTGTCACAAATGCTACACAGCTATAGATACAACCATAATAATATTGAATAAAGTAATAATCCATACAGCCCTCTTAAAAAATCATAATTGATAGAGACTATAAATTCACTTAATATTTATAAGCAAAAATGTATAACCTGTTTGGGAAAAAATTATCATTCTCCACAGCCTATCACCCTCAAACTGATAGCCTAGTAGAAAAAATGATCCAAACACTAGAAGATATGATCATAAGATTCTGTGCTTATGGGCTTTAATTCGAAGATTCTGATTGTTTTACCCATTATTTGTGTACCCTAATACCATCTGTTGATCTGGAATATAAGGCATCAATTCATTGATCAACTGGGAAAGCTCTTTCAATGTCAGAAAAGGGTTCAAATCCAAGACTACCTTATCCTACCCTAAAGAAGGAATTATTTTGAATTCACCTAACAGCAAGCAGCTTTTAAGATATTATTGATGAAGAAAGATATCATGAAAATAAATTTATTAAGTATTCTTGTAAATATGCAAAAGAAAGTTGGGGCAAAAGTCACAGACCACCAGGTTTTAAAATGGAAGACCTAGTACAAGTATCAATTTTAAATTTAAATAACATTCACGTCTGGAAGAAATTGAAATATTCCTTGTCAGGACCTTTTATTTTCAAATCCCTATATGGCCATAATGCTGTGCAGCCAGAATGAACAGGTGATCTAATGAAGAAAGACCCGAAATTCCCTCCAAGTTTTTTTAAAATCTTACAGTTCAAGTAGTAAGGAATTATTTCACCTAATAAATATAACACCACTTCAAATTCCCCCTTGGTAAGAAGGAGAAGAAAAGAAAATCATAAAATTATTTAAATAAAGAAGAACAAGAAATAAACAGGAAAGAGAATACCTTTTGGGGTATAGAAACACAACTCAATAAGATTAATGAATGCTTGAGAATGATATAACCAATTCTGGAAACTTTAGAAGAAAGTTAAGGCATGAAAGGAGACCAAAATAATAAGACAATTCAAGAATTATTGAGCTTCAAGACTAAAACGTCTATTGAAGATGCAGTACAGTGGATAATACCCTAAACAAGTATATCATATTGTAGTAAAATCTTTTTTCATGGCAGGTAATGTGAACCTTTGATATATGATAACATACCCAAAGGATTTCACAGAAAAAATTATAAATCTTATTTTGATAACACTATCTAAAGCTTAATTACTCAAAGTTCATCAAAATAAGCAGAAATGCCTTAAAAAAGCATAATATCTTGATTTTCTCAGAAACAAACAAATAAACATGTACAAAGAATCACACCAATGAATTTCCCATCCAAAACTGCATATATTAATATTTGTATGCAATACATGTAAGCCCAAGACTTACTGAGATACCTGTATATATGCACTTTTATTATCAGTTCATATATTGATGGATTTTAGCCCATCTATTTTGAAATACACATAATAAATTTATTATCCGAAATTAAAGCTACTGCAAAATAACAATGAAAGCACATTTTTGAGATTTATTTCACAAGCTATAGATGTAGTTATAAATAATAAAAAGAAATTGACTAAAAATGGCCAGGACAGTTAATTACCCAAAAGCAAAATTGTTCCAAACTTTGAAAAAATTATACATTAAAGTTATTCTATCTCATATTTAAAGAATTATGTATTCTTTTTCATGATATTCAAGGTAGAACCCTGTGAAATCATGGTTCAAAGTTTGAAATAGTATATTTCAATGGAAAATATGACTCACAATAAAATTCATCAAAGATAGAGCTTTGATTATGTAAGGAAATTTAAAGCCATTACAATTAACTGTCTGAATTTCAGTTTTTTGAAAATCTCAACTTTATTAAGGATTAAAGTTAAAGTATAAAATCAATACTTATTGATCTTTACCACTAATCTTAAGCTAATTTTAACATTTTATATTTGTATTTCATGATTAAAACTATCTTTATCCATGACATTGAATCATTTCTCAAACTTATAATGTCAATATATAAATATTATAGTTAAAACCTTAAATTATGGTGTAATAATTAAATAAGAAGGTTTAATAATGATTTAATAATCACTAAATGGTAAATTATTCATTTGTTACAGTGGATAGCATCATTTCACAAGCTCTATTAGGTATATGATCACTATAATTAAGGGCATTTAGTATATAAGTACCCCTTCTTCCTCTTTTTTTCCTTCATACTCATCAAATTCAATAGAATGTCAAATAATAACGTAAAGAGCTTTGTTATTTAAATACACATATTAGCTCTGAAGGACTAAAGTATTAATTTGTATTAATTACTTAATGTTTAGTAGTTGTGTTAATATTATATATGAAAAAATTTAATTCTCTTAAGAATCTATATATCCATGTAGAATAGTAAAATGTTTATTTCTCACTATTCTTAATTGTAACTACATTAAAAAAAGGTTTTCATTACTTCTTCATGCATAATATAGTTCCAAATTATTACATTAAGTGTTAAATGTGGGTTATTTTTATCTTACGGTAACTATTTCTCTCTTCATTTATTAACATACATAGTATTTCTATTTATTTATATGTTTAATATTAGTAATATTATAGCTATAAATTGTCATTACTTATTAAATACCAATTTTCTATGCTATCATTATTTTTTGGTAACAATAATAATTGTTTTTAGTAAATTTAGTATTGAATTAGTAACATATTTATCTTATTATATTCTTTTATAATATAATTTCTATTATTTACTCTTTATAAATAATATAATGCATTTTATGCCACAATTACAATGATATTTTATTATTCTGATTGTTTTATTTCTTATCAATCATGATTAATTGGTAAATTCAGACTGCAATAAGTCAAATACTAATAATTTTTACTTATTTTTTTTTAGTCAAACCTTACACTTTTTATCTTACTATGAGGTAGTGGGAGGTTAGCCACCTCTAAACACAACCATAGAGTGAATATTTCCACTCCTGTGTCTCACTTGTGGTCCCACAGTCTCAAAAAAGCCTTGAATTGAGCTGGAATGTGGCTTGGTCGCCACAAGTTTCCATTTTCACTCCAAAAATGGTGAAAACCCCTTTCTCAAGATCCTCCAGTATCTTTCTGGTGCTTCTGACCCATATAAAAGTGTAAAGTACATGCCTGGGGCCTTTTATTAGTAGATTTATGGGTAATAAAAGCTCAAAAATTGATCGGATGGGTTTAACACCTCACAATTCAATTTTATGGGAGAAATTCCCATTATACAACTCAATGTGGGAAGGAGTGGATCTTTATAGACTTTATCATTAGTAATAATTATACAAAAAACCTTTTGGTGGTTGTGGAACCCCATAATTAAATCTTATTGTTGAATATCACACAATACCACTTGAGGTGGGATTATGACCTTGAAGCCTCAATAAATCTTTCATTTTGGAAGATACAGAGCTCAAAATTGGCTCACATGTTATCCACAAGTGATCTATAAAAGATAGTTAGACACATGAACCACTTTGGGTTAAGTATTCCATATTTATACAGGATTCGAGTATCTTTAATTTTATCTAGAGTAGTATTTTCTGTTTTTTTGAGATACAATTAGCAATAAAATTGGATTTGTGTAAGAGAAAGTATTAAGAGATACATCATTATGTAGGTCTGTAATATATAATATATATTATATGCTGCTTGACTGGTCTCTAGTAAAAAATGTGCAATTTAGATGAGGTTAAATAATTGTATTATTTTGCCAAGTTGTTTAAACAGTATTTGTGTGGTTATCTCTGATCCAGCTTCTCTGAAGTCTTAGAGCCTATAAATTTATATATCCCTCATTTTTAAATATAATAAAAGACCACACTTGGTGAGTCTTTGATCCAAAACATAGGTTTTATATTAGAGGTGAATATTAAGGTTTATGCCAGAGCTTACAACATTAATAGCTTGGTTTGTTCTTATTTCTTGGTAATAAAAATGATATTTTGTGAAAAGAGAATGTTTCATTATCCTTTTTGTTGCACTTAAAGACTAACTTTTCTAGGTTATTTTCTTTGTTTTCTGTCCTTCTTTTATCTTTATTCTCTTTGTTAACAGTTAAATGTGTGTATTTCACTCCTTCTTGTCTACAATGTTTAGGGTAATTTTGACTTTCATTATTTTATTCTGTCTTTGAGTCACAGGCTAAGAGCAAGGCTCCCCAAATTTTTAAAAAAAAATTCTTTTTCTCAAGACAAATTCCTTCATCTTTCCTCTCTCATTTTTTATGAAAAACCTTCTTTTTTTGAATAAAATCTCTTATATCTTTTTGAAAATAACTTATTCTAATTTTGAAAACAAATCTCTTATTATATTCAAAAAAACATCTCTTATGTTTTCTAAAAAAAATTTCCAAAAATCTCTTATTCATTTTTTTTGAGATACATTCTTTCTTTTGAAAATCACCATTTATTTGTAAGATTCCTTTTTTACCAAACAGCCCTTTATTCTTTTAAAAAGAAGGAAGCTTTTTATTAATCTTTTTAAGAAAATAATTTCATAATTCTAAATTCACCCACTAAGGAAAATCAAAATCAGATTAAGCTTTGTTTAAACAAAAAGAATGTAAAATTATAAATGCAACATAATTTCAATCAGATGTGGAATATCTGGTTATATCAGCTAAAGTGGTCATGATAAAAGATAATTCAAAACAAAAAGAATTTTTTTTTCTTTTTTTCTTTTTATGCCAATCAGGAAGTTTGCAACCTAAGGGTGATCAATCCAGAGCATAATTATGGCCAATCATAAAATAATTTGGCTCATTAAATATAAAGGGAGCTCAATAAAGAGAGGGCCTCTCAAGTGGCTCTTTTAGCTACTTCAGAAATGAAAACGAACTAAATTTATTCCAGATTCTTAGTTCAAATATATTATCCAAGACCATTCATTATTAGATACATTAATAATGAAAAAATAAAATTAAAAGGAAGAAATCATATTGAACCCCTTTTTGATATACCCAAAACTAATAATTCCACTCACCACTTCTTAGCTTATTATTAAGGCCACATCCACTTATTATCCTTCTGAAATCTCAGATCCTTTAGTGCTTTGAAAACTTTTAGCATTTTCTACTTATTCATCTATACTTACAAGACAAAAAATTACAAACTAACACTACTAAATATTTCTGAATTCATTTAAGAATACAGAAAATTTTCTGTGGTGATTTCTTTCTTATTGGATTAAGCTGGTAAGCTTTACTATTGGGTCCTCCAAACTAAGATCCTAGAAAACTTTGAGATAACTCACTCTCCTATCTTTGTTTCATACAGAAATCTAGCCCTTATGATCACCCTTAAAGGGGTATTACCAAGCTCAAATATAATTCCATTCGTTTGGAATATAAAAAAAATACTTTACCACATGTCATGGGGCACTCCCAAAGTTCAGAAGAGCTTATTAGCCAGTTTAATTAATCGACATTATTTCTTTTTTTGTCATTTCACTCATACTTATGATATATGATTCATTTTTCAAGATCATGTAGGCGGTTTACTCCTCTCAAGAGAAAAAATTTTATGATAATTGGTAAAAATTACATATTAATTCCCTAATCCTATTCTAAATTAACTCATAAACACATAGATCCAATTTTAGAAGTGTTTTCGTTTCTTCTGGACCAACAAAATGTTTCATTTAGTTTTCTCATCCACTTCAAGAGCTCAAGGTTCTCATGTTATAGTCAAATTTCTGATTAAAAAGCTAACTAGGACCCTTTTTGAGGTACTTAGGGATTTCAAGATTTCCATTGAAATGAAAAACCATTAGGTTTTAAAAAGGATATCTTATGAACAGCTCAGTTTCTTAATTTATATTCCACTAAAAGCTTCTCATCTCTCAGGAATGATTTATTATTATTTCCTTAAAAAGCTTCATTATTCAGAAAAAATAAATAATTCAAAACAACTCCAATTTAACTAGAACTTTTTAAAATAGAATATTTCTATCCCCAATTGTATCTGAGGATGCTTTTATGGTTAATTAATTTCCTTATCATTCAATTTGTTACTCACAGGATTTTATTCAAAGGATTCTTCTCAGAAGGAAAATTTAAAATTACTCAAAAAAAGAGAAAAAGCCATCAATGAAAAGCTGAAAGAAATATGAGATGAATTTTCATAAACACCTGTCTATTAGATAATAGAGAAATAAGAGGTATGCCAAGAGAAAAACGAAAATTAACACTTCTTTATTTTAGCTACTTAATTCAAAACAGTAAGAAAAATTGGAATTCCACCAAAGAAAAAAAATAGCATGAAAACCAACCAATTGAAAAAAATAGAGCTACTTCAAAACAGGAGCCTGGGCCTAGAATTGATAATTAATCTCTTTATTTTAGTGTTGAATTCAAGTTCAAAAGAAAATATTTTGAGATTTTTCAAGAGGATATAATCCTAAAAATATCTACAAGATTTGATCCTGAGGCAAAAGTGAGAATTTAAGAATTAATAAAATCTTCACACAAATTTTGGTTCATCAACTTAAATATTTGGAGTTGGAATGTGATTATTTTGGAAGTAAATATCAATTATTGTAGGATTCCTTCAAGATAAATGTAATTAATATTCATAATTGAAATTCTCTCAGATATTTTTCACTCTTACAATTTTGATCTTAAATATTCCTAGATACCAGAAATTACAAAGTTCTTGGAATACCTCATTCCATATCTCAAGGATTTGCTAAATGTGGTTGGAAATGGCCACTGTGGCATATTTCATTTATCATATTGAATATATGTGGTAAAGCTCAAGAAGTGACTTGGAAAGGAAATTGATAAAAACAGGAGGTTTTATGAAGAATTTAAAACTATTTGGGATGGTTTTTATGACTATTTGGAAATATTGAACTGCTATTATACTCCAGAAACTACAAAATATTGTACTTCAATGCCATCATTTACATATTTAATTAAATCCAGGTATTAAATTATAGTTTTATTTTAATAAAAGATCCAGTCTGCAACATTTTTTCATTATTTATGACCCCCCTCCAACAACAACCCCATTTTTTAAAAAATAATTGTCACTTTTTTGCCTTTACCTTTTGGTCTTATGTATCTTTAACACTTGAACTCAACATTAATTGAAATAAATATTATCTTTCAAAACTTCTGTCATGTTTCAATTTTTATCAAAAAAATTCATCCTTTTACTAAGAAGATATCTCTAAATACAATTTACAATTCAAGGACTCAACTATTCTTTTAGAAAACTGATAGATAGATATAAATTTTTTCATTGCAATTCAAGAACTTTATCTTTCTCTCAAAATGGGCTTTCTTCCCAATTTTTTTCTCAATTTTCCCAATGAAAAATTCATTTATGAAGCCTGATAGAGGTCAAATATTACATGTGTCAAGGCACTTAATCAAATATTCATATAATAAAACGCTAATAAGCTTAAATATTTGATATTACACCCTCAATTTCCTTGAAATGGAAAAAAAAGGGCCAAAGGTGTCATAATGTATCATTTTTGGCCATTATGTAATCTTTCGGTTCATTATAAATACCCCAAAAATCCTTTGTTTTGGAAGCCCCGAATTTGATGGTAATTAAAATTTATATCCCTTTCTTACATTATATTATTATTTTTTCTTGATGAGTGATATCTGCAACTTTCCTAAAAAATTGGTTTTTTGGTGGACCTATTTTTTATTTTAATGAACCATTTGGCCTCTTTCTTTGGGGGGGTGTCTAGGTCACTATAAAAATTAGCCAACAAAAAAAATTCCTAATGAGGCTTAAAAAAAAAGTTTATGTTTAACAAAAAAATTGAATGAATTTAATTTAGCTTCTCTGTCTTTATTTCTTTCTTTTTTAAACCTTTCTCTTTTGGTGTAATTTTTATCTGAACTTTTTCTTTTTCTTTTTAATAATGACTCTTATTTATTTATTTTGGGTTAAATGATGATTACCACTTTGACCGAAATTTTGAAATATATCTATATATATGGTGATATTTCTAATAGACCTACAAACCCTGAAAGTCAAGAAAGTAAAAGAAATATGGAGAAATTGTTATTAATTTAGTAAAAACATCAAAATCAACTTGAAAAAATCAGTATTAATTTATTATATTGTTTTACTCAATCAATTTGGGAATTTGTTGCAAATATTCTTGGTTTGGGGCAAATTCAGGGCCATAGTTTTGATCTATAAACACATTGGAATTCATTTAGAAATCACCTAATAATAATAGGGTTTTTCTAAACCAGAACTTCCATTATTCTTGATTTACTGTCAGACTGGTTTTTATTTGCAAGATGTGGTATCCATATAGTAAAATATAGGTCTAAAACAATTTTTGATTTTCCTCTCAAAGCCTTTTGGCTGAGAGAAAGGTTTACACAATCTTTTCTTTGAAAAAACATTTTTAGGAAAAAAAGTGAAAAAAAAAACTACTTCCCTTTCTTTTTTCAGAAATAAAAAAATCATTTATTTGTTAAATAAAGGCTTAGTTGTGTTTTTTGGATAACTGATAGAGCTATATACATATTCTTTTTTTTCATTAATATCTATCTACAAGGATTATATTTCACTCGAAATGAAATTTATTCAATTAAATATTTATCTTAAGATATAATATTCATATAAATGAAAAATGAACTTTTTTGAATGAAAAAACTTTAATTTGGTTGAAAAATGAAATAAAATAAAACCCAAAATCTTATTCTAATTTCTTGTTATTTTATTTGACCATTTTCGACCTCATTTTTTTTCTTTTTTAAATGATTCATCTGACCCCCTTTTTTTCTTTTGGGGGAGTGGGGGGAGTAAGGTAAGGGCTTCTTAATCCATTCAAATGAGAAAATCTTTGTTCTCCCCCCTTTCCCTTAACCAAAAAAAATAATGATGATGATCACTTCTTTAGCCAAAAATAGAAATTCCAAAAAATGGGCATAAAAATAGGGTTCTGGTAAGATCATTGTCACAGGGGCGCTTTGACAGAAAAAAAGAGTGGCCTGGCACTCAGGAATCAAGAGCTCACTTGGAAGGCTCCAAAAGGATAAAGAGATAAAGAGGAATGAATTTGTTTAAGAAGGATAAGAGTAACAATAAGGAAAAGTGTGTCCAAGACAAGAAAGAGTAAGTGAAGCCAATGGCCAGGGAAATGAGAAAGCCAACCAAGTGAATCTCCAAATTCACTGTTTCAACCTGCCATAAAAGGAAATGGAATTAGTAAGGGATATGACGACCAATATCCACTGACAGGCAAAGAAGAAAGGTGCAAATGACTGACTTAAGAATATCAGTATTTACTTTCATAAATTAAGACAAAAAATAAAGATAAAAATAAATCAAATATATTAATTAACTGGGGGAAAAAGTCCCCAGGTGATGAAAGGTGTCCAGTATATGTGAAAAGCTGAAGGGCTGATCCTGGAAGGTGAGTCACCAGCTGTATTGTCTAAATTGGGCCAATACAGTTCTGGCCATCGTGAAAACTGAACTGTGGGACTGAATTGGCCCAATTGGGTCAAGGCCATACAGGATACTTGAGTATTACCTGTATGAAACAATTTAATTTCCCAAGGGATTCTGAAGTACTTGCTGCCTTGAAAACTGATTGAAATGAAGTAATAACCCTGATAGATGGCCCTTTGAATAATCCTGAATTTAACTGCCAACCCAACTCCTGCAGGGCCAGGTGGTTGGGGTCCTTGAATAGTCTTCTGATAGCCACCATGTATTGCCATACTGATGGGCTGAAGAGTCCTTCTTCAAAATGGGAATTGGATTTTGAGACCTTGATTTGGAATCATGTAATTTGGTCCTGAAAACGTCACCATTGAATTTCTGAGCAAAAATGGTGCATGATGGTATATAATACCATTTATGCACCACTCCTGCAACCTTGAGTACGGGGTGTATGGAGGAACGGGAAGAATCCCCCTTTATTTGAGGGGAAGGATTGAGCTGAGCTGATCTGGTGATTACCAGAGGCCATGGGCTGAAATGTGGTCCATGGTGGTTCTTGGCCAATTTGGGGCCTCTGGTGGTTTGTGGCCATTTTGGGTGTCATGGTGATTGTGGACAAAATTGGGTGCAGGTGGGCACAACTGTGGTTAGGGACCCACCTGGCCTTGAGGGCTAGTGGGTTGTCCCCTTTGGACCCTTTTGGCCTCATTGGATTAGGCCAAAAGGGGCCTGATTGGCCCACAGGCCATAGAGGCCATAGTGGGCCTAAATGGCCCAAAAACAAAGATAGAGGCCTGTGGGTTGGAGATATGGAAATTGGCCAGGAAGGCCAATGATGGCAGGATAAGGCCTGACCTATAAATGATGATTGGTGCCATGAAAGGCCAGGGGGAGGTGCTATGGCCAAAGGGCCATAGAACACCAAAGGGGGGCAATTGGCCATAAAAGATGTGGTGTGGCCAATTGGCCCCAGCTTGGTTCCAGGCTAAATTGCCGCAACACCCTTGGAGGGAGGTCATTCCTTGTGGTTGTGACAATCATGCAATAAAAATGGTAAAAATACATAAGGTATTTCTTGTTCCCCTTTTCAATTGAAAAAAAAATACAGAACAAACCTGCCAAAACTCCACCTAAAAGCATATTCTCCAACAAAAACCTAACACATTTTTAATGGAATTTATGACATTTTTATTGAAATGTATTCCATTTTTATCAAAATTTATGGTATTGTGCCATTCTTAATGTCATTCATTGCATTTCTGATAAGACTTGTGGTATTTTTGATTATATTTGAAAAAACACACCATCTTAGAGGTTTATTCAGATTGATTTTTTTGTATTTACAATTTATCCTAGTTCTCATCCTTCTCAGCCTTATTTATTGCTTAAATCCAACCTCAGTTAGCTTTTTTTTATCAAAAATATAGCACTTTTTTACTTACCAGCAGTAATTTTATAAACATGAACACACAATCCTTTTTTCACTTACACTTTTCCCACTCAAAGAAATTCCCAAAAATATGGGCTTCTGGCTTTTGATTTTCAAGATTTACCTCCTCATTTTTTTAAAAAAAAAAATAAAATTCAAAAGCGGGAAGTTTTTTAATTAATATTTCAAAAGAATTGGCCAATTCAGAAAATTTGGAAAGAAAAAAAAAAGAAAAAAATTTGGGGATCTTAAACATCACACAATGGAAAAAATATGGCAAAAAAAACAAAAAATTCAGAAAACTAGGCCTGAGTAGTATTTTTAAAAAATTAGGGTAAATTATGTATTTTGGCCATGAATTGGTGAAAAGGCATAAGGGCTTACATGATTTTACCAGAACCCTAATAATAATTCAATAAAAGAAATAGCCATAATAGTAATAACAATCAAAAAGATAAAATAAAATAAAAATAAAATAAAAATAAAATAAAAATAAAATAAAAATAAAATAAAAATAAAATAAAAATAAAATAAAAATAAAATAAAAATAAAATAAAAATAAAATAAAAATAAAATAAAAATAAAATAAAAATAAAATAAAAATAAAATAAAAATAAAATAAAAATAAAATAAAAATAAAATAATAATAAAATAATAATAAAATAAAAATAAAATAAAAATAAAATAAAAATAAATTAAAAATAAATTAAAAATAAATTAAAAATAAATTAAAAATAAAATAAAAATAAAATAGTAATAAAATAAAAATAAAATAAAAATAAAATACAAATAAAAATAAAATAAAAATAAAATAAAGATAAAATAAAAATAAAATAAGAATAAAATAAAAATAAAATAAAAATAAAAATAAAAATAAAGTAAAAATAAAATAAAATAAAATAAAAATAAAATAAAAATAAAATAAAAATAAAATAAAAATAAAATAAAAATAAAATAAAAATAAAATAAAAATAAAATAAAAATAAAATAAAAATAAAATAAAAATAAAATAAAAATAAAATAAAAATAAAATAAAAATAAAATAAAAATAAAATAAAAATAAAATAAAAATAAAATAAAATAAAATAAAAATAAAATAAAAATAAAATAAAAATAAAATAAAAATAAAATAAAAATAAAATAAAAATAAAATAAAAATAAAATAAAAATAAAATAAAAATAAAATAAAAATAAAATAAAAATAAAATAAAAATAAAATAAAAATAAAATAAAAATAAAATAAAAATAGGGTATTGGTAAAAACATGTAAGCAAATTGGTAAAAACACATAAGGGATGGTTTTTAAATGAAATATGGCTATTTATGGCATCTATGATGCCATTAATGCCATTTGTGGCATTAAAAATTCCATTTATGGCATTAACATTGCCATTAATGGCATTATCAATGCAATATTTCTGATGCCATTAATGCCATTTATGGAATCAACAATGCCATAAATGGCATTAACAGTGCCATAAATGGCATTAACAGTGCCATAAATGGCATTAACAGTGCCATAAATGGCATTAACAATTCCATTTATGGCATTAACAATGCCATTTATGGGATTAACAGTGCCCTAAATGGCATTAACAGTGCCATAAATGGCATTAACAATGCCATTAATGGCATTATCAATGAAATATTATTGATGCCATTAATTCCATTTATGTAATGCCAAAAATGGAATTTTTGATTTCATAAATGGCATTTTTGATGCCATTTATGTTATAGTTAAGGCCATTAATTCCATTTTTAAGGCCAATGTTAAGGCCATTTATGGCATTGTTAAATGCATAAATGGCATTGTCCAGGCCATTAAATTCAATTTATGGAATTTCTGTACTGCCATTCTTGATGCCACTTGATGCCATTTATGGCATTATTATGTCATTAGTGATGCCATTTATGGCACTTTTGATGTGATAAATGGCACTGTTAATGCCAAAAATCAAATTTTAACTTCCACTCATCATAAATTAAAGTTTGAATTCAATTTATGTCATAAATGGCATTTTCAATTTAATTACAAACATGAAAAAAAAAACATAAAAAAACATGGACTTTTTGAGCCTACAAATGTTCTTGCAAAAAAAATACCAAAATGTTGGGCTTCTGGTTTATTATTCTCAACATTCTCGCCTTCATTTTTTTAAAAAAACAATATTGAAATTCATAAGTGGGAACATTTTTAATGAATTTTTTCAAAAAAATGGGCCATTTTACCAAATTGCCCAAAATAGAAAAATTGGGCAAAAAAAAAATTGAAAAAATTTGGGGACCTTCACATCCCATGTTGGAAAAAATATGGCAAAAAATATTGTTAAAAATTCTCAAAAATGAGCCTGAGGAATTTTTATAAAAAAATTAGGTTACTTACGTGTTTTTACCATAAAATTACGTGTTTTTGCCATAATTTGGTAAAAACACGTAAGTTTATGGTAAAAACACATAAGGGCTTACGTGTGTTTACCAACACCCTAAAAATAAAATAAAAATAAATTAAAAAGAATAATATGATGAATTTTTAAAATAATAAATACACTACTTAATGATTAAAAAAAACAGCTTCCATTGGTTTAGTATTATTATAAGTATTATTGTTAATTTAATTGAATTGAATCTTGACAAGACAAAATTTGTTAAAAGGAACACATTTCTTTGGGGTTTCAGGTAAAATGTGTGTATATGTGTGTAATGTGTTTGTATGTGTATGTGTGTTTGTAGGGCTTCAAGAGTGTTATTCATTTAGTAAAACAAGTAGGTGTGTATGCAATTAGCAATATAATAATAATAATAATAATAATATTGTAAATTATTTATTATTATTATTCATAATACTCAATATATATAGTATATAAATATTTTAAATAATAATAATGAAAACCACTTAATTCTTAATCAAAAAAACTTATAAAATTTCAATTGAAAAAAGGTTTTTTTTAAAAAAAAAAAGCGGATTTAATTATTCATAACCTTTATCACCTAGACATACTTAATCAGTCATAAGATGAAGTATGTTTTTAGAAGTTCATTATTTTAATGCATGTTTAAACGCAAAGCATCAGTGATGGAGATGTTGGAACAAGTCAATGGTAGTGAGCTCGCTTTGTTAGTTTTTTTTGTAAAAAACAAAATTAGTTTTTATTGTTATGCAAAAGAATGTGTAAATCTAAGATTCGGTTCAAATGACGAATTTGCCTGTAAAGTGAGAATGCAGATTAAAAATAAAATCAAAAACTTGCCGAAAATTGATCTATACTGTTTCTTGTAGCTAAAGCACGACATTTCATGAGGATACAAATTTGACTAATAGCTAATGAAGGATTTACTCTGTACAAATGACAAGCAAGTTTAGCAATAGTGACTTGCTTGATGGAAAGGTTGCGATTGGATAAATTTAAATTTGTAATTTAAAAAATAATATAAAAATTAAAAACAAGTTTCAAGGACGAAAAATAAAATTGAGATGTTTTGGACTTGATCAATTTAGTCTTTTCTGAATAAATTTTGCCAATGTTTGACGTTGAATGTTGGATGAACCTTCATAAATTGCACCCTGAAGAGAATAAAAATGACAAGGAGGATTAATTTGATTTTTCTTAAAGTGATTTTTATCAATAGTAAAATTATTAATAATAATTAATAATGGTAGGATTACTTACAATTTTTGAATCACGCCAATATTTTTCAATTCCAGTTTCTCTCGTGAACCCAAGCCCGCCGCACCATTCAATAGCATTTCCACTAGCATTTTGAGCGACTTGAGATGCAAAAAGTTTGGCCATGGCAGCCATTTCGGTAAATGGTTTACCTTCCTCTTTTAATCTTGCTGCATTGTAAGTGAGCATTCTGGCAGCTTCAATTTCTGTGTGAACATCTGCAAATTGAAATTGCATGCCTTGAAACCTGAAGAATATTAAAATTAAGTGGATTGATAATCATTCTAAATAAAATGTTTGATTTTGATGACTCATCACAAGAAAACTTTTTAAATTTTAAAGCATTGGACTTACTCTCCAACTGGTTTGCCAAATTGTTGACGTTGATAGGTATATTTGACTGCTTTGTCAAACGCACCTTGAGCAAGACCAACCATTTGAGCAGCAATACCGATGCGACCTTCATTTAATATTTCGATAGCATACCTTTTGGTTTATTTTTTATTTTATTTTTTTTTAAAAAAAGACAGGTAGTTGGTAAAAAAGTTAGTTATGCTAAGTAAATAGGAAAAAGTTTCTTACTTGTAACCTAAGCCTTCTTGACCAATGAGGTTTTCTTTGGGTACCTTTACATTATCAAAATTTAAGGTACATGTGGAGGAAGCTTTTATTCCTAATTTTTCTTCCTTTTTAGCGATTTCGATGCCCATTGATTTTTCTAATAAGAAGCAGCTGATACCCTTATAACCTTTACTTGGATCCAAATTTGCGAATACGACAAAGATTTCGGCTTCTTTACTATTAGTGATCCACATTTTTGTACCATTAATGATATAATTACCATTTGAATCTTTAGTAGCTTTGGTGGCCAAGGCAAAAGCGTCTGAACCACTTCCAGGTTCACTCAAACAAAAACAGGCAATCTTATGAGTTGATAGATCAGGCATGTATTTATCAAGTAAAGCTTTAGAGCCATAATTTCTAATAGTTGTGGAAGCGATTGTATTATGAACATCACAAATTAAAGATACTGAAGGATCGACCTTGGCTAACTCCTCGATTACCAAGATAGCAGAAGTGAATGAAGCGCCAGATCCACCATGTGATTGAGAAGTTTCGATTGCCATAAAACCATTATCAAATAAACCTTTAATAATTTCAGTGTCCACTAAATTTAAAAGAATTTAATTTAATTTTGAGTTTAAAAATTGATAATTTCATCAAGAAAGGATTAAAGATTGACTGAACTTGACTCCTTTTCGTCCATCTCTCTAACTTTTGGAGCGACGACTTGTTGGGCGAACTTTTGAGCCAGATCTTTGAACATTGATTCATCTTGAGTAAATGTATGCAAAGATGTTGGAGTGATTTCATTTGAATCGGATGAAAGTTTGATTGAATTTGATGAGAAAGTATGACGAAAGAATGATGAATTCTTGAGATTAAACCATGAAATATGAGCAGTTTTTGGCTTTAAGACCGATTTTGAGCTTGATAAAACTTGACGAGAAAGATTTAACGACATTTAAAATCTTGGATGATTTAGATGTGATGACTGAAAATATTTTGATTTTGATTTTTATTTGTGCTCGACGACTTTTATTTTAAAAATCAAGTTTTTGAGATCTTTGAAGAAGAAGGATGATCAAATTTTCAAGGTTTGCACTAAATTAATATTTGAAGATCTCAAATCCTGTTACACCCGCAACTAGACTGCGCACAGTCACGTGATAAACCTTGTGGATACATACCATAAAACACTACGTAAAAGTGTAAAAGTTAATCCATAAGGGCAATATCAATCGCTGCTACGGGGTCGGCAGGAGGAAGTGTGACGTCACCTGACGCATTTTTATTTAAATTATAATTCTAATCTCAATTACAGTATAACAATAACAAAATTAATCTTAATCCTTGTAACGCAGTTTCAAGATCTCCCCTGTTTAAAGAGTGTACTTGGATAAAAAAATAAAATATATGAATAAATTTAGTTATCGTCGAAAGAATTGAGAAAAGAATTAAGAGACAAAGATCTCCCCTGAGGAGAGGAGTTTATGTCGAAAGTTGAGTTTTTTAAGTACATCTGATATTGAATACATTATGCATATAGGTTTTATCATCTTGTTAGGTTTCAATGTATATTCTTTGAGCTATTGTATTTGTTAATACAATAACACTCCCCTCCATAATGTATTCATGTCAATTATGATTGACAATGGTGGTGAATTTCTTTGTCTTGATGTTACCAATACTCTTTGTCAGTATGTTGGCAAGCTGGTTGTGTTGATGTCCAGTCGAAGTGTGTCTTTTTTTGTATAATGTACTGTACTCATTAATTAGATTGAATTCTCTGGTTAGATGACGCGTCTCACCCCGGGCATATGCATGTCCTGTCGGGTACACAGGATGCAAAGTCCTGTTACAAGGTAACACCCTTACAACACATCATGCTTTGTAAAATACAGGACTTCAAGTATTGAATATGAATTGAACACTGCTATACTACTGTAGGGGTGCAGTGTACAGCAGTGGTGTCATCTCGGTTATTCCAGGCAGTTCAAATGGACTGCATATCCTTGAAAATCATTACAGAACTAATCAGTCCCCAAACACAATGATGTGTACCATGCCGGCCCTCAACTGACCAATCACAACACAGTCCGGAATGTCAGATCAATGGCGCGCAACTGCATAAACATCATCATGCCCATCTTCAATGTTCAACCTAAAACCATGCCCCCATCCACGCCAGACCCAATTCCTTCACCCATCTCACATCAAAATACCCAAATTTCAGATCCAGATCTCACTGCCATTGTGAGCCCCACTTACCCAAATACTCATTCTAGTCTTGTTATCAGTGGGTCATTTTGTACTAACGTGCCCGCAATTCTGCCTTCAGTCCACATTTCTTTCCAACTTAAAAGGACCCCCTATGGCCAACCAACAGCATATAAATCCACTCCTCTTTGTTAGTGATTTTCTAACTGATACTGATAGCTCTGCCCCAAATTATGAGACAGGGGTGCCATCCTCTAGTGATTCCAATGCAAAATTGGCCTCAAATAATTTTGGAAGTGATAGCAGAATCTATCACCCCATGGAATTGGACAAGCAATCATCAGAAGAATAAAAGGTAGAGGACAATGAGTATTTAATTGCAGATGATAGTGGCCTAGGCATTGATGACAATACACCTCCAAAAAGGCGCAAGCTTGCAGGCAAAAGGTGACACATACGATTATTTTGAGGTGAGTTGAAGGTGTCCATTATCCATTTGATCCCACAAGAGTGCTGAGATGGCTTTTATCTTTAGAAACTGAATCCCAGTGGGGAATGGGTGGAGGCCAAGGGCAACTTCTGCTTCATTTATAAATGCCGTCATTGCAGGCAAGCACTTACAATATTGCCTGCGCTCATATCACTTTTCTTTGGTTTCAGTGTGAAGCTTGCTATAATTGGTCACAACACTTTGAATCTAAATGAACACCGAGGGCATTGTTGTGGCCAATTCAACGCATGGGCATCCAAAGCCCCAGGCTCAGTGGATCCAAACATGGGCGCAAAAATTGCTGCCGAAGAACAAGACTCCATCCTGAAACAACTGGTGGAAGCCCTCATAGCCATTCAGGTTTCATTTTCAATCTTTGAAACGCCCCACTTATGTCAAGTATTACAACAATTGGCCCAAAAGACGTTTAATGGCCACAACAGCCTCTCAGTTGTATTTCAAACGCAAGCAAAAATTGATCGACAAAGTGGCCAATCTACCATCTGAGACACCTCTGTGAGCCTTTGAGATATGACCACATACCCAATAAGGTCACAAAAAATACTCAGAATAATTATACCTTTAATATAATTATATTAAAATTAATTAGAATAATTATACACTAAAAATAATTACTCAAATATACAAAAAATACCATAAATTGGTACTAAAATTGGTTTAACTTAAAAACCAATGAATGAACATGTGAAATAAATTATACCATTGGATTCCTCATGGAAAAATACACATATACCATTTTTATGGCATATCTGTAAAGTCAATATTTAATGAATTATAAGGTATAATACCTTATAAAAACCATAAAATCTTATTTATCTCAGAAACCAATGAAACAACATGTGAAATAAATTGTACCAGTGGATTCCCCATAAAAATCCACACATAAAACAATTAATAAGCTAATTCTCAAAATCAATACTTAAGGAATTATCCTGAATATATGCACTTTTTTGGTCAACGCATATATTCAGTGATCATAGCTAATATCTTCTAAACTATACATGCTAGAATGATGAACCAAAAATAAAGTTACCACGTAATTACTGTAAGAACACAGATATGAACTTTATTTTGCAAATTATAAACAAGGTTAAGACTTATGAGGAAATATTGATAAAAATCAACAGAGCTGTTGACCACTTTGTTGTGAAAGTAGTCCAAACTTAAAAAAAAGTATACAGTTGGATTCTCCTAGTTCATTAGTGAAGAATGATGTAATTTTTATTATTAAATTCAGGGTATAACCCCCTGAAATCAAGGTTTGAAGTTTAAAATATTGAATTTCGACAGAAAAGATGAGTTACAAGAAAAATCATCAAAATTAGAGTTTTGATGATGTAATGAAAAGCTCTTGGCAGCATAATAGGGTTATGTCAGGCTATCAGAATTCACTCTCTGAATTGCTGTAGCGTGAAAACCTTAAAAGTTATTGAGGATCAAAGTTTGAGCTTAAATTGAGCTGTTATGATCACATACTGTAACCTTAAATTAAGTTTAACAGTCTTAATAGTGATAAAATTGGTGAATACTATTAGTTTATGATTAAAACTAATAAAATCCACGAAATTTGGGGTTCTGCCAAGCCTCTGATGTCATCACACTTAGAGTTATAGTGATAACTCTAAATAATGGTGTAATAATGATGTAATATGGTTTGATCATGATGTAATCACCCTCAAACCTTAAAATATTGATCAATTCCAGTGGATATGATCAGTACACGTCTACTAGAAGCCTGTTGGACTCTAGGAGGGAGGTATTTACTATAAATAGAGCTCTTTTTACTCTGTTTTCCCCTCAGACGCATCAAAAACATTAAATCAATTAAATAAAAGGTAATTTCTTTATTCTTTATATATAAAACTCTTATATTATTAAAGACCAAAGATCATCTTAATATTAATCACTATTTTTATGTGATTAAATCAATTTTTTAATTGTTTTTGTTATAAATCTCTCTATAAACTCATTTCCACGTAAAATCAAGAATTTTAGTAATTTTCTTTATTTTTTATTGTAAATACAATTTAAAAAAGTTGTATTATATTCTTTTGGCGTAAAATATCTCAAAATTATTATTTTAAGTGTTAAAAGTAGGTTATTTCATCTTATTATAATAATTTCTCTCTTATTATTACTCTTAATAATTCTTATTTAATATAAATAGTATTTATATTAAAATATAACTTTAATATTAGTAATATTATTGTTATTAATTGTTTTTTATTTATAAAAAACAATTTTTTACACCTTTATTATTTGTTGGTAACAATAATAAAGAGCTTTATAATATATTAATTATTTTATATTAATATATTATTTATAATATTATATTTTTATATAATATTAATTATATTATTATATTTATTTAATAATATAATAATTTTACGCCATAATAATAATATTTCTTTATTATTATTACTATTTTAATCTTATTTATTCATTTTATAAGGACATTCAGAGTACAATAAGTAATAAATTAGTGATTTTTACTTATTGTTTCATAGTCAAACCTTACATTTGGGGGCCTGGCCGTGATATTTACTTAAAAGACCTTAAAAAAAAAAAAAAAAAAAGATTCTATTTGGGTTTATCCAATAATAAATTATATTTATAATCATAAAATTATATAATAATTTTATATTTTATTGATTTTAAAAGCTATTGAGGCATTTGGAAAGCAATTGTACTGTCTTACACGTGGTTTTTCACATCCTTAGACTTGCAAGAACTTTCTTTGAGTGACTCTAGTGATTAAAAAAGATAATTTATAAATTAAAAATAATTTTTATTATAATTTAATTTTATAAGAATCATATTCATTTTTTATTTTATCCTTTAAAAATAAAAATATACATAAAAAATATTAAAAAATATTAAAAACCAATAAAAAAAGTTATTTTTATTCATTTTTATTCATTTCTTTATTTATTTCATTTTTTTAAGATATAAAAGCAATTTCTACGTGGAAAATTGCCATATCTTGCCAAAAATAACACTTATCATAAAAAGACTTATATTTATTTGTCTTTTTTAGTGTTTGAAGATAACCCAACAGAAGACAACCAAGCTACTGTTGAGAGATTGGTGGAAGAAACTTGTCAAAGTTCTCCTACACCAGTTATCACCAAAAGAAAGAAAGCTAAGAAATTAGACTTTCCAGGGCCCACCATTCAAGACTCTGAAGGTGAGCACCTCTTTTTAAATTGCCATAAAAGAATTTTATTCTAAAAATACTTTTATTTTTTCTTATTCTTTAATTATGACTACCAGAAGAGGTTCCCAATACTCCATCCAATCAGATGGAGCTGGACTCAGAAGTAGAATTGATCCCTCAAAAGGGAAAAGAAAGGGCAATATCCCCAGTGGAACAGAATCCACACAAGGAAGTGCCTTATCCCAAAGGCAAGTCCCAGAAATGCCCATGATATCTGAGCCTGAATTGGAACTAAGTATGAGTAACTCAAACAGGTACAAATCACATTCAGAGGGCTCAGATAGACATCTACATGAGCCAGTACAAGCAGTATTACACAGTATACAAGGACAAAGACTGGGAAATGCTGCCTCAAATACACCAAGGAGTGATGAACTCCTGGCACATCCTGAAAAAGTTCCTCAAAGAGGAGGAGATAGTGAGATACTCCAATGGATGGAATCCACTGTCATCCAAACCTCAAATCAAAAAAATCAAGGATTATCATGCCAAAAAGAGGGAGGCAACCAAGGAAGAAGCCCCAGTAGCTTCTACCAGCAAGCCTCAAACCAACCCACTTCCCCAAGAAGGGAAGAAGAACAAGAAAAAGCATTGGAGGAAACCATATTCCCCAAGCTACAGAATCCCAAGAATCCAAAAGGATGCCATGGACAATGTTTTCAACATGGCCAGAACCTTGATGGAATTCAAGGACAAGGAAGAGCAAAGAATGAGACAACCTCATTTCCCAAAGAAATAACCTTGTCCAAAGATGTTGTAAATACTTTAACAGAAATCAAAAATAGTATATTACCTCTAAAAGAAATTAAAGACAGTTTATTATCACTACAAGAAATAAATAACAATTTATCTTCTTTAACAAAAATTGTTGTGCAAAACAAAAAAGAAATTGACAACATTAAGTTTATTGTTGAAAATAATAAACCAAAAAATTTAATTGACAATACTCAAAAATTAATACAAGGACAACAAGAATTGTATAAATACATAAAAGATATCAAAGATAAGACTTTGACAATCAATTATGATGTGAGTATTGACAATCTTACAGAAAAATTAAATAAATTAAGTATTTCTGTAGAAAAATTTGAAGAAAAGACTTCATCACACCAAAAATTACTTTTGGACCATGTGGAAAAAAGTGATGAAGCAAGAATGCATCTGAAAGATGATATTCAAAGTGAAATAAGGCTTATTACTGAGAAAATGGATAAAATTAATGAGGCTAATTTAAATATGCCAAAGTTATCAACACCATTTTCTCATATAAGAAGCCCTGTTAAAACAAAAGAGGAATTGTCAAATCCTTTCATAACAGACTTGAGTCATCAAGACAATAACCAAGTCTTAATGAAGGAAGCACCTCAATTAAAGGAATGGCCAACATTCACAGGAGAAGGTAAATATGACCACATGTCATTTATTAAAACAATTGACATGTTACAAGAAGACTATGCCATACCAGATGAATTAATCACTGCAAGATTACATTCTTTGTTTGAGAAATCTGCAAAAAGATGGTATTATGGCATAAGACAAACAAATGGTAAAAATACCTGGTCTTGGTGGAAACAAGAAATAATCACCAAGTGGGCAAATGATGCCTGGAGGTATAAGATAGAAAATGCATTTGAAAACTCTTTCTTTGACCCTGAGAAAGATAAACCTTTAACTTGGTTCCTAAAACAAGTTGAAAGACTTAATGCACTGTACCCAGAAATGTCACAAAAGATGGTGCATATGAAAATACTTAAAAAATGTGGAGGGGAACTAGAACATGCCCTAAGAAGCAGGTGTATAGAACCATGCTCCACAGAAGAGTATATAAATGCACTAGAAGATATAGTGACAAGGACAAAAATTGGCAGGACTTGGAAAAAATTGGACATTAAAAGCCCAAATAAACCATTTATCAAAAAAGATAAATCAAAAGAATCCTTTAAGCCCAATACATCCAACAATAATGAGCAAAGAAAATGCCATAAATGTGGAGGTATTGGACACTTAGCCAATAATTGCCTTAAAAAAGCAAAGATTAATGAAATTGTGGAAACAGAAAGCCACAATGACAAAGAAGAAGAATCTGACTCTGAAAAAGAGACAGAGGAGTCAGAGAGCTCTGAAAGTGATGAAATCAATATAATTAATGCACAAATTAATAATATTGATATAATTTATGAAGTACTGGATGTTAACTCAAACTTGCCACAAGTTGGAACATCTGACACAAATCTGACAAATATACAAGATGCCAAAATGTATAGAACCAAACCTGCAAGAGGAATGGGATATACAGCTGGAAAATCAAGTATTAGTATTGTTATGGTTGATAACCAAGAAGGAAAGGTTAACTTAGATACAGGGGCATATTGCACTTGTGTTGGCAAAAGTTATTTAAAAACCATTGTCCCAGACTGGCAAGAAAAACTTATGCCAATACAAGGTGTCAAATTTAGTAGTGCAAGTGAGAGCATGAAGCCCCTTGGAATAATTGATTTAACACTAATTTTCCCTCATCCCTCACAATGTGTCAGAATCAAAGTAGAGTTTGTAGTAATGGACAACTGTACTAGTAATCATTTCATACTTGGAAATGACTACTTATCAATCTATGGTATAGATATCTCTAACCAAAAGGATAGATATTTTACCATAGGAGATAACAAAAGACAAAAGTTTGGATTCTTAAATAACAAAAAACAAATCACAGTTATTAAGAATGAAGAAAAAATTCCAGAAAAAGAACTTTTTATATCTGAACAACTCAAAGAGGCAGAATTCAATCAAGAATTAACAGAAAAAATGAAAGAAAAATTGATTGACCTCCTATTTAAGTATAAAAATGCCTTTGCAACTGACAAAGAGCCACTAGGTGCCATAATTGGACATGAAGTGGATATAATTCTTAATGTAGAAAAACCTTACCCACCTTTATTAAGAAGACCTGCTTATCCAGCCAGTCCAAGAGCTAGAGAAGCCCTAGAGGTGCACATTAAAGAATTAATGGACCTTGGAGTATTAAGAAAAGTTGGACATAATGAACAAGTAGAAGTTACTACACCTGTCATTATAACTTGGCATAATGGAAAATCAAGGATGGTAGGAGACTTCAGAGCCCTGAATACCTATACCATTCCAGACAGATATCCAATACCCAGAATCCATGAGACATTGACCCAATTGTCACAAGCTAAGTTCATCACAGCTATGGATGCTCTTAAAGGTTTTCATCAAAATGTCTTAACAGACAATGCCAAAAAGCTACTAAGAATAATAGTCCATTGTGGAATTTTTGAATACTTAAGAATGCCATTTGGGATAAAAAATGCACCTTCCCATTATCAAAGAATGATGAATACCATATTTCCTGAAGAATTATCAGAAGGATGGTTAATAATCTACATTGATGATATCATAGTTTGCTCAGAAACTTGGGAAAATCACCTGACAAGACTAGAAAGGGTACTACAGAAAATAGTCCAAGTAAATATGAAAATTTCATTGAAAAAATGTCATTTTGCATATAGTGAATTAAAAGCCCTAGGACATGTAGTATCTGGCCTTAGTCTAGGCATAGACAAAAATAAAGTAGCAGCAGTACTACTTAAGCCAATGCCTCAAACCAAAAAAGAAATGCAATCATTTCTAGGATTTGCTGGTTACTATAGACAGCATATAAAGGACTTTGCAAAGATTGCTAAATCCTTGTATAAGCTATGTGACCAACAAACAGTCTATGAGATGACAGAAGAAAGAGTCAAGGCATATGAAGAATTGAAAAATTCCTTAACAAATGCCCCATTTCTTCTGATGCCAGATTGGAAACTACCCTTCAAACTGTACATTGATGCTTGTGGAGAAGGACTAGGTGCTGCACTTCACCAAACACAAATTATCAATGATAAACCAGTGGAAGGACCAATTTGTTTCATTTCAAGACAGATAAAGCCAACAGAAGCAAGGTATGGAGCAAGCCAAATGGAATGCTTATGCCTAGTATGGGCTTTAGAAAAACTGCATTATTATTTGGATGGCACAGTATTTGATGTAATCACAGACTGTAATGCTGTGAAATCACTATTAAATATGAAGACTCCAAATAGACATATGCTGAGATGGCAAATTGCTATCCAAGAATATAGAGGAAATATGACTATTGTTCATAAATCTGGAAATATTCATAAAAATGCAGATGGTCTTAGCAGATGGGCTCTAGCAAATACCCCTGACAATCCAGCATGGGTACCACAAGAAGAGCACCATATAGAAGGAATATGTGTTACAGACATTGGCACAGAATTCTTTAACCAAGTTAAAGAAAGCTATAAGACAGACAAAAATTGCCATATCTTAAGCCAACTTCTAATGAAAGACTGCAAAGATCCATCACTTTCATCAAAACTAGATGAAATATGGAAAAAGGCATATGATGAAGGAAGATTTCACCTCCTTGATGGAATCCTTTACCATAGAACAAAACACACATGTGTTATGGCCTTAACAGATAGAACACTAATAAACACTATTTTACATGAGTGTCATGATAGTATTGCATCTGGACATCTCTCAGAAGATAGGACACTAGAGAGGGTGAAAACCTGCTCTTGGTGGCCAAATTGGAAGAAAGATGTTGCAGAGTACTGCCAAACCTGTGACAGATGTCAAAAAGCCAACAGAGCCACAGGAAAGAAATTTGGAATGATGATCCAAATCCAAGAACCAAAATCCCCATGGGAAATAGTTCATATGGATTGGGTAACAGCCTTACCTCCAGGAGGAGACAGGAGTTATAATGCATGCCTAGTATTAGTTGACAGGTACAGTAAAACTCCCATGTTCTTACCATGTCATAAAGATGACACAGCTATGGATACAGCCATAATGATATGGAATAAAGTCATTAGCCACACAGGCTTATTCCAAAATATTATAAGTGATAGAGACCCAAAGTTCACTTCAGCATTATGGACAAATCTCCATAACTTGTTTGGGACAAAGTTATCATCCTCAAACTGATGGTTTAGCAGAAAGAATGATACAGACCCTAGAGGATATGATCAGAAGATTCTGTGCTTATGGGCTAGAATTCAAAGATTCTGATGGTTTTACCCATGATTGGTGTACACTAATACCAGCACTTGAACTGGCATATAAGACATCAATCCATTCTTCTACTGGCAAAACACCAGCAATGCTAGAGAAAGGTTGGAATCCAAGACTTCCTTATGATACCCTCAAAAAGGACTTAGTGGATATACATCCAACAGCAAGCAGTTTCAAGATAATGCTTGACAAAGCAAGACACCATGCAAACAGATGCATGCAAGATTCTTTTAAATATGCAAAAGAAAGATGGGATAAAAGTCATAAACCACCTGACTTCAAAATAGGGGACTTGGTTTTAGTATCAACCCTTAATTTCAATAACATAAAAGGCCCAAAGAAATTGAAAGATTCCTTTGCAGGACCATTTATGATAAAAGCACTCCATGGACCCAATGCTGTGCAATTAGAACTCACAGGTGAACTAATGAACAAACACCCAACTTTCCCTGTAAGTCTGATAAAACCTTACAGTTCAAGTGACAAGGAATTATTTCCACTAAGAAATAAACCCCCACTTGAAATTCCCCCCTTGGAGGAAGGAGAGGAAAAGAGAATAGTAAAAGTCCTTAAAGAAAGAAGGACAAGAAACAAAAAAGAAAGGGAATACCTTGTAAGGTATAGAAATTCAACTCAAGAAGATGAATGGCTACTTGAGAAAGATATAACAAATGCTGATAAATTACTAAGAAGGTTCAGACATGAAAGAAAACCTGAAAAATAAAAAGTTAAGCATTATTGAGCTTCAAGACTAACAAAAGTCTATTGAAGAGGTAGGACAGTGGATGATACCCTAAATCACATATATCAGATTGTGGTACAATCTTTTTTGGTGGTAGGGAATGTGAGCCTTTGAGATATGACCACATACCCAATAAGGTCACAAAAAATACTCAGAATAATTATACCTTTAATATAATTATATTAAAATTAATTAGAATAATTATACACTAAAAATAATTACTCAAATATACAAAAAATACCATAAATTGGTACTAAAATTGGTTTAACTTAAAAACCAATGAATGAACATGTGAAATAAATTATACCATTGGATTCCTCATGGAAAAATACACATATACCATTTTTATGGCATATCTGTAAAGTCAATATTTAATGAATTATAAGGTATAATACCTTATAAAAACCATAAAATCTTATTTATCTCAGAAACCAATGAAACAACATGTGAAATAAATTGTACCAGTGGATTCCCCATAAAAATCCACACATAAAACAATTAATAAGCTAATTCTCAAAATCAATACTTAAGGAATTATCCTGAATATATGCACTTTTTTGGTCAACGCATATATTCAGTGATCATAGCTAATATCTTCTAAACTATACATGCTAGAATGATGAACCAAAAATAAAGTTACCACGTAATTACTGTAAGAACACAGATATGAACTTTATTTTGCAAATTATAAACAAGGTTAAGACTTATGAGGAAATATTGATAAAAATCAACAGAGCTGTTGACCACTTTGTTGTGAAAGTAGTCCAAACTTAAAAAAAAGTATACAGTTGGATTCTCCTAGTTCATTAGTGAAGAATGATGTAATTTTTATTATTAAATTCAGGGTATAACCCCCTGAAATCAAGGTTTGAAGTTTAAAATATTGAATTTCGACAGAAAAGATGAGTTACAAGAAAAATCATCAAAATTAGAGTTTTGATGATGTAATGAAAAGCTCTTGGCAGCATAATAGGGTTATGTCAGGCTATCAGAATTCACTCTCTGAATTGCTGTAGCGTGAAAACCTTAAAAGTTATTGAGGATCAAAGTTTGAGCTTAAATTGAGCTGTTATGATCACATACTGTAACCTTAAATTAAGTTTAACAGTCTTAATAGTGATAAAATTGGTGAATACTATTAGTTTATGATTAAAACTAATAAAATCCACGAAATTTGGGGTTCTGCCAAGCCTCTGATGTCATCACACTTAGAGTTATAGTGATAACTCTAAATAATGGTGTAATAATGATGTAATATGGTTTGATCATGATGTAATCACCCTCAAACCTTAAAATATTGATCAATTCCAGTGGATATGATCAGTACACGTCTACTAGAAGCCTGTTGGACTCTAGGAGGGAGGTATTTACTATAAATAGAGCTCTTTTTACTCTGTTTTCCCCTCAGACGCATCAAAAACATTAAATCAATTAAATAAAAGGTAATTTCTTTATTCTTTATATATAAAACTCTTATATTATTAAAGACCAAAGATCATCTTAATATTAATCACTATTTTTATGTGATTAAATCAATTTTTTAATTGTTTTTGTTATAAATCTCTCTATAAACTCATTTCCACGTAAAATCAAGAATTTTAGTAATTTTCTTTATTTTTTATTGTAAATACAATTTAAAAAAGTTGTATTATATTCTTTTGGCGTAAAATATCTCAAAATTATTATTTTAAGTGTTAAAAGTAGGTTATTTCATCTTATTATAATAATTTCTCTCTTATTATTACTCTTAATAATTCTTATTTAATATAAATAGTATTTATATTAAAATATAACTTCAATATTAGTAATATTATTGTTATTAATTGTTTTTTATTTATAAAAAACAATTTTTTACACCTTTATTATTTGTTGGTAACAATAATAAAGAGCTTTATAATATATTAATTATTTTATATTAATATATTATTTATAATATTATATTTTTATATAATATTAATTATATTATTATATTTATTTAATAATATAATAATTTTACGCCATAATAATAATATTTCTTTATTATTATTACTATTTTAATCTTATTTATTCATTTTATAAGGACATTCAGAGTACAATAAGTAATAAATTAGTGATTTTTACTTATTGTTTCATAGTCAAACCTTACAACCTCTGTGTGGGGCAATCAATTGTTGGACCACCAAAGATCAGACTGAATTGTACTTGGCTATTGTATTGCAGTGGGTTAATCCAAACAATTATGTCTTTCAAAAATCCCTGGTAGCATTCGGGGTAAGGATTATTACTAGTTTTGCAAAATAATTCGGAATATTAACCTTTCCCCCCAATCACAGTCAATTCATGGTGCTCATTCAGGGGAGGCGCTATCATGGAGCTTGTGGGAAGCTTTGTCCATGATCAAGCAATTGTACAGCATCACTGGAGACAATGATGGGACATTTACAAAGCAAGTTCCATGGCATCAATATCATTTGGGACCAAAAACAACACTATCATCAATGTGCTTGTCACATTCTCAACTTGGTAGCCAAAGATTTCCTCTTGTACATGGGCCAACTTACCAATGAAGACTAAAATTTCTTTGATGACTCTTGAAGACAGTGATAAGGAGGCAACACCATCTGTGCAAGATGTGCAAGGTGCACACTTAATGCAATGAAAGATAATAGTGTCTATGTTAACTAATGCATTTTTGGCCTTACTATGCAGCAAGCATCAAATCAATCAAGAGATTGTCCGGTAAAGCCCAAAGGAAACTTCACAGTAGACCAATTAATCAAGCCACTTTAGAGACTCAAGATAAATACAGTGATTTGGCAATAATTTGGGGGGACAAAAGCGATAACCCAGGCGATTGTGACATTCATGAGTTGGGCCCTGTGATGGCTCCTCCTGGTGGGCTTTTTTTGATTTCCTAAGTGTTCAGGTGCACACGGCTTACTTATAGGATTGGTCCATACTTATAGGGAGCAAGACTGCCATAAGACTTTTACAAGACCTCTGTACTCATATTCGCGGGTCTAGCAAACAGCAAGAACTTTTCATGGCAGCTTGAAATAAAACTCAAGATCCAAAACTTTTACCGATTAGTATCCCAATGACATGATGGAAATTTTTCCTCAAATAACTTCAACATGCGCACAAATTAAAACTCTTGATCCAAATCTATACAAACACACCTCAAACTAATAAGTACCATTTGAGCGAGGAGATGTGGAGTGCCATGGAATACATGGAGACCATACTCCTCATGTTTGAACAATCATGTAACATCTTCCAATCCAAAGCTCCCACAAAACACCTTGTAATGCCATATTATCAGGTAATCATGAACTGACTCAAGCATTACGCTAGTGTAAGTCCCCATAAATGGCAGAGCACATGTGAGGCAGCTCATTCAGAATTAAAAAGATATTTTTACTACGAAATGGCCACAAAGGACACCCTGATAGAAACCATTTTGAAGCCAAAATACCGCAAAGGGATTTTTAAACAATTGGGAATTTCATACAGTTGTGCCAAAGAAGTGAGTGCACGCAATTAACCATAAATGAAGGTAAGGACGCCCTTGAAAATAATGGCCCACCATCCTCAGAGAATCTCAGCAAACCGGACAATTTTGAGCTACTAAAACATCTGAAGGAGCCACCAATTGAGGCATCTTATGATGTCCTTCAATCACAAGGCGATGAATTGGCCTCATACTTACAAAAAAATCATCCAATGTCCAAAGGCAAACACATAATCGACTATTGGAAGGTGAGATACATTTAAATTATGCATGTTGGTGATACTCTTGTTAATGCTATCCATTTTCCAGCGTCAGATTCTTTGTGGTAACTATCCCAAACTGGGAAAGCTAGCACTCAGATACTTAAGCATTCCAGCGTCCTCCGCCTTGGTAAAACACGTTTTTTCTCATATTGGTAGGCTTAAATGTCCAACTCGGGCATCCTTAGGAGAGAGGACCATTACCCATCTTACTTGTCTGAAAGAGTGGCTCAATGATGAGCCCCCCCTGTTCTGAGTTATGTGGCACACTTGGGTTTGGCAGTTTGCTTTTTGTTTAGTTTTATAAAAGTTGTTGTACAAAGATTCTTATTTCAGTACTGTGTTGTTAACTAAAAGATATTTACTGAGACTGAATACCACATATTCAGTCTCAGACTTAGTAATTACATGCAAATTATGAGAGCTTTCAGCTGGGGCCTTATCGGGTTTGACTCTTTTTGAGTCAGACCCAGAGCTGCTTTTGGACCGCATATCCACCCTTGGTGGACTGTACAGTGCCCTGCCAATTATATGCAAACAAAAAACATACAGGCAGAGCACAGATTTTTTTTTCTGCACAGTTTGTATCTCAAACTCATGGGCTGTTTTTTTTCTAAGTCAAACACAAAATAATTTTTCTAAATTTCATATATTCGCTACTACAACTACTCAAGAATGTATACTTTCTTATGTAAAAAAAATACAGTATAATTTAAAAAAAAATAACAAAAGACCTGATAAGAGATTAGAAAAACCATTGAAAAGAGAAAATGCAATCAGCAATTGTCTTTTCAATGTGAGGAAGCAAAAAAAACTTACCAATAATGAATGGAGGTCCTAGTAAGAAGTTGGATCTCCATTCATTTCAATGACCATGGCCATGCATTGTGGCATTTATTAGAGGTGATCATTGAGGAGGTTAACATGGAAATCGCTCCACACAGCGTTGATTGCATGTCATAGCTCTTCCCACTGTCTGAGGTTGGCAGAGCTTAATTATTTGACTCTTCATTGTCTTCCATACATTTTTGATGGGATTAAAGTCAAGTGAATGAGCAGGCCAATCTAGCTTCTGGATCTCCTTCCGATCTCGCCAGTCTGTGCTTTCTCAGGCCATGTGGATGGGGGCAGGCGGTGGCAAGCACGAATCCAAGGGGCCTGCTCCATCCAAGATATGAACGGAAGCAGGCCCGGTCAGTAGACTTTCTCAACCATCTTGGCCGAGGTCATTCGCCCATTGAGAAAAACCAAAGTTTCTTGCATCGCCACACAAAATGCCCCCCATACCATGAGGCTTTGATGACCCAATTGATGGTTGACGGCAAGGTTCTCAAGGTTCCACTTCTTTTGAGGCACCCTCCTGACTTACACCTGATTGACTTTTTCCCAAGTTCAAATGCTGACTCATATGTCCAAACAACCCGGGCCCAATCATTTATTGTCTAATGGCAGTGGGCTTGGGCAAAGGCAAGGCGACATTGGAAATATTGAGGTTGGAGGTAGGTTTTTTGGGAGCAATGTGCAAATGCTTACCCAATTTGTGGATCCTGTGCTGGATCGTGTGAGTCATCAGGTCGGTGACCTGTGCGACCATTAAGCAATGACCTCGAGTGATGATACGGTCAAGTTCTTGTTGGTCTCATTCTGTCATGATTGGAGGTCTGCCGGTTTTTTTTGGGTCCTCACAGTGCCAATAAGCTGGAATTTTGTGATTGTATCATAGACAGTCAAGAGTGGTATCCCAACCAATTCTGAAATCACTTGAAATGGGAGGCCTGCTTGGCGCATCCCAACAATACATCCCCTGGTTTCTATATTGAGGTAAGGCATCACGTTCTGTTATTAAAAAAAATATTAATATTTTGTCTTTGGGTAATCTGAGAAAGAGGACTGCTTACATCTCAATTGTCCTCCTCAGTGTCAGAAGTTTTGAAGCAGGTGAGGTCATAGTTGGCCAGCACTCACCAGTGCTGGCCATCTTTTATGTTGTGAGATGGAGCAGGCATAGCTGTTGTTGTCATCGTTAAGATGAAAAATAAGACAAATATTAAAAAAAAATAAAAAAAATAGGAAGTTGAAGTCTGGAGCCAGTGTAAGGTTTGATTATGAAACAATAAGTACAAATTGCTAATATCTTACTTATTGTACTATGAATGTCCTTATAAATGAAATAATTAAGATAAAAATAACTATAATAATAAAGAATTATTATAATTATGGCGTAAAATAATTATATTATTAAATAAATATAATAATATAGTTTATATTATAAGAGATAATATATATAAAATAAACATATTAATATAAGATATTTAATATATTTAAAAGCACTTTATTATTGTTACCAACAAATAATAAAGGCGCAGAAATTTTTTTTTCTTAATAAAAAACAATTAATAACAATAATATTACCAATATTAAAGTTCTAAATTAATATAAATACTATTTATATCAATTATAGAATTATTAAAAGTAATGATAGAGAAAAATTATTATAATAAGAGAAATAACCTACTTTTAATGCTTAATATAATAATTTTGAATAAATTTACGCCTAGAAATGTAAATACAACTTATTTAAATTGTAGTTACAATAAAATTCAAGAGAAATTACAATTTTTGTTGGTTTTACATGGAATTGAGGTTTTTAAGAGAAATTTAAACAAAACAACTAAGTAATTGCAATAATCATGTCAAAGATGAAGATTATTATAAGATTATATTTGGTCCTTAATAATATGAAAGTTTTATATATAAAGAATAAAGAAATTACCTTTTTATTCAATGATTTAATGTTTTGTAAGCATCTGAGGGGAAAACAGAGTAAAAAGAGCTCTATTTATAGTAAATACCTCCCTCCTAGAGTCCAACAAGCTTCTAGTAGACATGCACTGATAATATCCACTGGAATTAATCAATATTTTAAGGTTTGGTGATGATTACCTCATGATCAAACCATCTTATCTCATTATTATGCCATTATTTAGAGTTATCACTATGACTCTAAGTTTGATGATGTCAAGGCTTTGCAGAACCCCAAATATTCGTGGATTTTATTAGTTTTAATCATAAACTAACAGTATTCACCAATTTTATCACTCATATGACTGTTAAACTTAATTTAAGGTTACAGTGAGTGATCATAAATGATCAAATTAAGCTCAAACTTTGATCCTTAATAACGTTTAAGTTTTAAACGCTACAAAAATTCAGATAGTGAGTTCTAATAGCTTTGAATAACTCCATTATTCTGCCAAGAGCATTTTATTACATCATCAAAACTCTCTTTTTGATGATTTTTCTTGTAACTCATCTTTTCTGTTGAAATTTAATATTTTAAAATTCAAAACATGATTTCAAGGGCTTATACCTTGAATATTATAGTAAGAAATACATCATTCTTCAAAAATAAGCTATTAGAATCTAACTGTCTACTTTTTTCTAAGTTTGGACCACTTTCACAACAAAGTGGTCAACAGCTCTATTGATTTTAATCAATAATCCCTTACAGTTTTTAACCTTGTTTATAGAATTTGAAATAAAGCTCATTTCTGTATTACCAAAGTAATTTCGTGATGAATTTATTTTTGGTTCATCACTCTATCATTCATATTTCAAAAGATATTAGCTAAAATCCTTGAATATATGTGTTGACCAAAAAAGTGCATATATTCAGCTTAACTCCTTAAGTATTGACTTTGGAGCTTAGCTTCTTAATTGTTTTATGTGTGGACCTTTATGGAGAATCCAATGGTCCAATTGATTTTACTTGTTGTCCCATTGGTATTTGAAATAATTAAGGATTTATGTTTTTTATAAGGTATTATTACTTATAACTCATTAAATATTGACTTTACAGACATGCCATAAAAATGGTATATGTGTAATTTACCATGGGGAATCCAATGGTATATGTGTAATTTACCGTGGGGAATCCAATGGTATAATTTCTTTCACATTTTTATTTATTGGGTTTTAAGTTAAACCAAGTTTTATGCCAATTTATGGCATTTTTGTAGTTTTAAGGTAATTATTTTTAATGTATAATTACTTTAAATATCTCTTGTGACCTTTTTAGTTATGTGGTCATATCTCAAATGTTCACATTCCCTACCACCAAAAACAATTGTACCACAATCTGATATGTGTAATTAGGGTATCATCCACTGTCCTACCTCTTCAATAGACTTTGTTAGTCTTGAAGCTCAATAATGCTTAACTTTTCTATTTTTCAGGTTTTCTTTCATGTATTAATCTTCTTAGTAGTTTATCAGAATTTTTTATATCTTTCTCAAGTAGCCATTCATCTTCTTGAGTTGAATCTCTATACCTTACAAGGTATTCTCTTTCTTTTTTGTTTCTTGTCCTTCTTTCTTTAAAGACTTTTACAATTTTCTTTTCTTCTCCTTCTTCCAAGGGGGGAATTTCAAGTGGGGTTTATTTCTTAGTGGAAATAACTCCTTGTCACTTGAGCTGTAAGGCTTTATCAGACTTACAGGGAAAGCTGGGTGTTTGCTCATTAATTCACCTGTGAGTTCCAATTGCACAGCATTGGGTCCATGGAGTGCTTTTATCATAAATGGTCCTGCAAAGGAATCTTTTAATTTCTTTGGACCTTTTATGTTATTGAAATTAAGGATTGATACTAGGAGCAAGTCTCCTATTTTGAAGTCAGGTGGTTTATGACTTTTATCCCATCTTTCTTTTGCATATTTAGAAGAATCTTGCATACATCTGTTTGCATGGTGTCTTTCTTTGTCAAGCATTATCTTAAAACTGCTTTCTGTTGGATGTATATCCACTAAGTCCTTTTTGAGGGTATCATAAGGAAGTCTTGTATTCCAACCTTTTTCTAGCATTGCTGGTGTTTTGCCAGTAGAAGAATGGATTGATGTTTTATATGCCAGTTCAAGAGCTGGTATTAGTGTACACCAATCATGGGTAAAACCATCAGAATCTTTGAATTATAGTCCATAAGCACAGAATCTTCTGATCATGTCCTCCAAGTTCTGTATCATTATTTCTGCTAAACCATCAGTTTGAGGATGGTAAGCTGTTGAGAATGATAATTTTGTCCCAAACAAGTTATGGAGATTTGTCCATAATGCTGAAGTAAATTTTGGGTCTCTGTCACTTATAATATTCTGGAATAAGCCTGTATGGCTAATGACTTTATTCCATATCATTATGGCTGTTTCCATAGCTGTTTCATCTTTGTGACATGGTAGGAACATTGGAGTTTTGCTATACCTGTCAACTAATACTAGGCATGCATTATAGCTTCTGTCTCCTCCTGGAGGTAATGCTGTTACCCAATCCATATGAACTATTTCCCAAGGGGATTTTGATTCTTGGATTTGGATCATCATTCCAAATTTCTTTCCTGTGGCTCTGTTGGATTTTTGACATCTGTCACAGGTTTGGCAGTATTCTGCAATATCTTTCTTCCAATTTGGCCACCAAGAACAGGTTTTCACCCTTTCTGTGAGCCTTGAGGTATATTTTACATACCCAAATAGGCCACAATTATCTTAAAAAGAAATTTTGAATTATACATAACTCATAAATAATGCATATATTCAAAATTCATCATTTTTGATTTCAGAAAAGATGAATAACTTTTTATTGAGTAAGTAAATCCATAGATTTAAGGCCAGATTTGGATTCTACATAAAATTTCACCTAGGGTAGCTCCATAGAGTGAATAAGCTCAAATTAACTCTTTGAGGTGGTAATATGGAAAATACTTCAACACCACATCATTAATACCACATAAAAAATCCGTGAAATTTTTTGTTTTTCTTGATTTTACACCAAAATAATGGGAAAGTGAGAAATCCCATGTTACATATACACTAATAATAGTGTTATGCATGTTTTGAGCACTTAATATTATGGTATTCTTACATGCACTTTTGGTACACCCATAGTGGATATCTCACTTGAAGCTTAAATTTCTATTTTGACATGAAAAATAAGCAAGGGGGACAAAAGACATCAAAGAGAGCCAGGGTACCCAACTTCTGAGGCCCCAGAGGCGTGGATAGATCCAAAGCTTGGTTCCATGGCTGATCTTTACCCAATTGGTAAACTAAACCTCTTTGGGAACTTGGTTACCAAGTTACAACTACTGTAAAACACCAGAAAATAGCAAATAACCTGCTATTTTGACGTGCCAAGGAGGTAAGAAGCTACTTACACTCCTGTAACCATGTCAATTACTAATGACTTTCCATGGATAAACCCCAAAAGAGTAATTAAAACCCTTTTTGGACTAGTATCCATTGATTTACCTCATAGCAACCAGTCAAACACTGATATTTGCAATTCTACGTAGAAATGAGTTAAAAACTTCAAAAATTCATTAAAAATACAAATCTTAATTAATCTTTCTGAAACTTTCAGGACCAATTGAGAACTGTATTATCTATGGTACAACCAAAAAGAATTACAGTTTTACTAGTAAAATCAAAAGTTTCACTTACAGTCCATTTTTGGTTATTCTATGTGAAACACTGAATCTTCAAAAATTCACAGTAAATACAATCTGTGATGAAATTGTCAATAACATTGATAACTTTGGGAAATCAATGATTATTTTGGAATAAAAGAAGATTTACTGATGTTACTCCTTTTATTCTTAACCATATTGGGGTTGGTAGTCACGTAAAAGCATCAATTAAGTAATTATGATAATCTTACGTGACAACAGATGATGCAATCATTAATCCAAAAAGGTTTATTGTTTTCTCACTCAATGATTTTTCAGTTTGCTCCATGGCACGCCTCTGTGAGCTGTTGTTGACTTAAAAGAAGCCTCTTCTTGCTGTTTTTTCCAAATAATCATCTTATTAATCATTTATATCAATATTACCAACAAGTAAGTATTAGTTAAAACTTTTCTTAAGTGTTTTATTCTTTCAGAATCAATCCGAAAGACGTGAAATCATAGAAATCAACTATATATTGTTGTAATACATTTATAAATTCATTTTGATCCTCTAAATCCACAATTCTACGTCAAATCTCTCTATCTTATCTTTCAATAAGCTCTTTGGAATATTAGTGAGCGATTTACTTTTAATTCTTAAAGTTTTTTTTCTAAAATTAGTTTTCTTCAAGAATTATCATTATAATTATTCTTGCAAAAGATAATTATATATTAAAATAATTTTATTATTTTAATAAAAGAAGTTTTTATTATTAAATTCTTCTTGTAATTGATTCTTGTAGACAATTACTTGCTCACTGTTAAAATCACTAGTAGTGCTTAACATGTGAAAGAAATAATTCTTTAATTATTTAATTGTGGTTATAATAATATTTTATTATTATATTTCATAAGAAAAGACATAGTACTGTTGATTAATATTAATATTATCATCAGTTTCATAGTCACATCTTACACTTTCTAGTGTTCTGTCTTCTGAAAGATGTCCAGCTGCAACACTATCATGACACTCATGTAAAATAGTGTTTATCAGGGTTCTATCTGTTAAGGCCATAACACATGTGTGTTTTGTTCTATGTTAAAGGATTCCATCAAGGAGGTGGAATATTCCTTCATCATATGCCTTTTTCCATGTTTCATCTAATTTTGATGAAAGTGATGGGTCTTTGCAGTCTTTCATTAGAAGTTGGCTTAAGATATGGCAATTCTTGTCTATCTTATAACTTTCTTTAACTTGTTTAAAGAGTTCTGTGCCAATTTCTGTAACACATATTCCTTCTATATGGTGCTCTTCCTGTGGTACCCATGCTGGGTTGTCAGGGGTATTCACTAGAGCCCATCTGCTAAGACCATCTGCACTTTTATGAATATTGCCAGATTTATGAACAATAGTCATATTTCCTCTGTATTCTTGGATAGCAATTTGCCATCTCAGCATATGTCTATTTGGAGTTTTCATATTTAATAGAGATTTTACAGAATTACAGTCTGTAATCACATCAAATACTGTTCCATCCAAGTAATATTGTAATTTTTCTAAAGCCCACACTAAGCAGAGGCATTCCATTTGGCTTGCTCCATATCTTGCTTCTGTTGGCTTTATTTGTCTTGAAATAAAACAAATTGGTCCTTCCACTGGTTTATCATTGATAATTTGTGCCTGGTGTAGTGCAGCACCTAGTCCTTCTCCACAAGAATCAATGTAAAGTTTGAAGGGTAGTTTCCAATCTGGCATTAGAAGAAATGGGGCATTTGTTAAGGAATTTTTCAAGTCTTCATATGCCTTGACTCTTTCTTCTGTCATTTCATAGACTGTTTGTTGGTCACATAGCTTATACAAGGATTTAGCAATTTTTGCAAAGTCCTTTATATGCTGTCTATAGTAACCAGCAAATCCTAGAAATTATTGCATTTCTTTTTTGGTTTGAGTCATTGTCTTAAGTAGTACTGCTGCTACTTTATTCTTGTCTATGCCTAGACTAAGTCCAGATACAACATGTCCTAGTGCTTTTAGTTCACTGTATGAAAAATGACACTTTTTCAAGGAAGTTTTCATATTCACTTGCACTATTTTTTGTAGTACCCTTTCTAGTCTTGGAAGGTGATTTTCCAAAGCTTCTGAGCAAGCTATGATATCATCAATATAGATAATTAACCATACTTCTGATAATTCTTCAGGAAATATGGTGTTCATCATCCTTTGATAATGGGAAGGTGCATTTTTTATGCCAAATGGCATTCTTAAGTATTCAAAAATCCCACAGTGGACTATTATCCTCAGTAGTTTCTTGGAATTGTCTGTTAAGACATTTTGATGAAAACCCTTTAAGGCATCCATGGCTGTAATGAACTTAGCTTGTGACAATTGTGTCAATGTCTCATGGATTCTGGGTATTGGATATCTGTCTGGAATGGTATAGGTGTTCAGGGCTCTGAAGTCTCCTACCATCCTTGATTTTCCATTATGCCAAGTTATAATGACAGGTGTAGTGACCTCTACCTGTTCATTATGTCCTACCTTTCTTACTGCTCCAAGGTCCATTAATTCTTTAATGTGTACCTTGAAGGCTTCTCTAGCCCTTGGACTAGCTGGGTAAGCAGGTCTCCTTAGTAAAGGTGGGTAAGGCTTTTCCACATCAAGAATTATATCCACTTCATGCCCAATTATGGCACCTAGTGGCTCCTTGTCAGTTGCAAAGGCATTTTTGTACTTAAATGAGAGGTCAATCAATTTTTCTCTCATTTTTTCTGTTAATCCTTGCTTGAATTGTGCCTCTTTGAGTTGTTCAGATATAAAAAGTTCCTTTTCTGGAATTTTTTCTTCATTCTTGATAACTGTAATTTGTTTTTTGTTACTTAAGAAGCCAAACGTTTGTCTTTTGTTGTCTCCTATGGTAAAATATCTATCTTTTTGGTTAGAGATATCTATGCCATAAATTGATAAGTAGTCATTTCCAAGTATGAAGTGATTACTAGTACAGTTGTACATTACTACAAACTCTACTTTAATTATGACACATTGTGAAGGGTGAGGAAAAATTAGGGTTAAATCAATTATTCTAAGCGGCTTCATGCTCTCACTTGCACTACTAAATTTGACACCTTGTACTGGCATAAGCTTTTCTTGCCAGTCTGGGACAATGGTTTTTAAATAACTTTTACCAAAACAGGTGCAATATGCTCCTGTATCCAAGTTTACTTTTCCTTCTTGGTTATCAACCATAACAATACTTATACTTGATTTTCCAGCTGTATATCCCATTCCTCTTGCAGGTTTGGTTCTATACATTTTGGTATCTTGTATATTTGTCAGGTTTGTGTCAGATGTTCCAACTTGTGGTAAGTTTGAGTTAACATCTAGTACTTCATAAATTATATCAATATTATTAATTTGTGCATTAATTATATTAATTTCATCACTTTCAGAACTTTCAGACTCTTCTGCTTCTTTTTCAGAGTCAGATTCCTCCTCTTTGTCATTGTGGCTTTATGTCTCCACAATTTCATTAATCTTTGCCTTTTTGAGGCAATTATTGGCTAAGTTTCCAATACCTCCACATTTATGACATTTCTTTTGCTCATTATTGTTGGATGTATTGGGCTTGAAAGATTCTTTTGATTTATCATTTTTGATAAATGGTTTATTTGGACTTTTAATATCCAATTTCTTCCAAGTTCTGCCAATTTTTGTTCTTGTCACTATGTCTTCTAGTGCATTGATATACTCTTCTGTGGAGCATGGTTCTATTCACCTGCTTCTTAGGGCATGTTCTAGCTCTCCTCCACATTTCTTAAGTATTTTCATGTGCACCATTTTTTGTGACATTTCTGGGTACAATGCATTGAGTCTTTCAACTTGTTTCAAGAACCAAGTTAAAGGTTTGTCTTTGTCTGGGTCAAAGAAAGAATTTTCAAATTAATTTTATATCTTGTACCTCCATGCATCATTAGCCCACTTGGTGATTATTTCTTGTTCCCACCAAGACCAGGTATTTCTGCCATTTGTTTGCCTTATGCCATAATACCATCTTTTTGCAGATTTTTCAAACAATGAATGTAATCTTGCAGTGATTAATTCATCTGGTATGGCATAATCTTCTTTTAGAATGTCAATTGTTTTGATAAATGACATGTGGTCATATTCACCTTCTCCTGTGAATGTTGGCCATTCTTTTAATTGAGGTGCTTCCTTCATTAAGACTTGGTTATTGTCTTGGTGACTCAAGTCTGTTATGAATGGATTTGTTAACTCCTCTTTTGGCTTAACAGGGCTTCTTATGTGAGAAAATGGTGTTGATAACTTTGGCATATTTGAGTTAGCCTCATTAATTTTACCCATTTTTTCAGTAATAAGCCTTATTTCACTTTGAATGTCATCTTTCAGATGCATTCTTGCTTCATCACTCTTTTCCACATGGTCCAAAAGTAACTTTTGGTGTGATGAAGTTTTTTCTTCAAATTTTTCTACAGAAATGCTTAATTTGTTTAATTTTTCTGTAAGATTATCAATACTCACGTCATAATTGATTTTCAAAGTTTTTTCTTTGATATCACTTATGTACTTGTACAACTCTTGTTGTCCTTGTATTAATTTCTGAGTATTATCAATTAATACTTTTGGCTTATTATTTTCAATCATAAATTTTATGTTATCAATTTATTCTTTATTTTTTACAACAAGTTTTGTTAAAGATGATAAGCTATTATTTGTTTCTTGGAAAGATAATAAACTATTTTTAATGTCTCTAAGAGGTAAAATACTATTTTCAAGCTCTGTTCAAGTATTTACAACATCAGGAGACAAGGCTATTTCTTTGGGAAATGGGGTTGTCTCATTCTTTGCTCCTCTTTGTCTTTGAATTCCATCAAAGTTCTGGCCATGTTGAAGACATTGTCCATGGCATCTTTTTGGATTTTTGGGGATCCTGTAGCTTGGGGAATATGGTTTTCTCCAATTCTTTTTCTTGTTCTTCTTCCCTTCTTGGGGAAGTGGGTTGGATTGGGGCTTGCTGGTAGAAGCTACTGGGGCTTCTTCCTTGGTTGCCTCCTTCTTTTTGGCATGGTACTCCTTGATCTTCTTGATTTGAGGTTTGGATGATAGTGGATTCCATCCATTGGAGTATCTCACTATTTTCTCCTCTTTGAGGAACTTTTTCAGGATGTTCCAGGAGTTCATCACTCCTTGGTGTATTTGGGGCAACATTTCCCAATCCTTGTCTTTGTACACCGTGTAGTACTGTTTGTACTGGCTCATGTAAATGTCTATCTGAGCCCTCTGAATGTGATTTGTACCTGTTTGAGTCACTCATACTTAGTTCCAATTCTGGTTCAGATATCATAGGCATTTCTGGGACCTGCCTTTGGGATAAGGCACTTCCTTGTGTAGATTCTGTTCCACTGGGGATATTGCCCTTCCTTTTACCTTTTGAGGAATCAATTCTACCTCTGAGTTCAGCTCCATTTGATTAGATGGAGTATTGAGAGCCTCTTATGGTAGTCATATTTGAAGAAAAATAAGAAATAAGAAGATTTCAGAACAAGAATTCTTCTTATGGTAATTTATAAATGAGGTACTCACCTTAAGAGTCCTGAATAGTGGGTCCTGGAAAGTCCAATTTCTTGGCTTTCTTTTTCTTAGTGATTATTGGTGTTGGAGAACTTTGACAAGTTTCTTCCACCAATCTTTCAACAGTGGTTTGGTTGTCCTCTGTTGGATTTTCTTCAAACACTAAAAAAGACAAATAAATTTAAGTCTTTTTACATAAAAGTGTTTATTTTTGGTAAGATATGGCAATTTTCCACGTAAAAATTGGTTTTATATCTTTTTTTTTATTAAAAAAAATGAAAATAAAATGAATAAAATAACTTTTTTATTGGTTTTTAATATTTTTTATGTTTTTATTTTTAAAGAATAAAGTAAAAATGAATATAGTTCTTTTATAAAATTATTTTTAATTTATAAAATATCTTTTTTAATCACTAGAGTCACTCAAAGAAAGTTTTTGCAAGTATAAGGATGTGAAAAACCACGTGTAAGACAGTACAATTGCTTTCCAAATGCCTCAATAGCTTTTAAAATCAATAAATATAAAATTATTATATAATTTTATGATTATTATTATAATTTATTATTTTATAAACCCAATTAGAATATTTTTAAAGGTCTTTTAGAGTAAATATCACGGCCAGGCCCACAAATGTAAGGTTTGACTATGAAACAATGAGTAAAAATTACTAATATTTTACTTATTTTACTATCAATGTCCTTATAAATGAAATAATTAAGATAAGAATAATTATAATTATGGTGTAAAATAATTATATTATTAGATAAATATAATAATATAATTTATATTATAAAAGATAATATATATAAAATAAATATATTAATATAAGATAATTAATATATTTAAAAGCACTTTATTATTGTTACCAACAAATAATAAAGGCGCAAAAAATTGTTTTTTATTAATAAAAAACAATTAATAACAATAATATTACCAATATTAAAGCTATAAATTAATATAAATACTATTTATATCAATTATAGAATTATTAAAAGTAATAAAAGAGAAAAATTATTATGATAAGAGAAATAACCTACGTTTAATGCTTAATATAATAACTTTGAATAAATTTACGCCTAGAAATGTAAATACAACTTATTTAAATTGTAGTTACAATAAAATTTAAGAGAAATTACAAATTTTCTTGGTTTTACGTGGAATTGAGGTTTTTGAGAGAAATTTAAACAAAACAATTAAATAATTGCAATAATTATTTCAAAGATGAAGATTATTATAAGACTATCTTTGGTCTTTAATAATATAAAAGTTTTATATATGAAGAATAAAGAAATTACCTTTTTATTTAATGATTTAATGTTTTGTAAGCGTCTGAGGGGAAAACAGAGTAAAAAGAGCTCTATTTATAGTAAATACCTCCCTCCTAGAGTCAAACAGGCTTCTAGTAGACATGAACTGATCATATCCACTGGAATTGATCAATACTTTAAGGTTTGGTGATGATTACATCATGATCAAACCATCTTATCTCATTATTACGCCATTATTTAGAGTTATCACTATAACTCTATGTTTGATGACGTCAAGGCTTGGAAGAACCCCAAAACTTCGTGGATTTTATCATTTTTAATCATAAACTAACAGTATTCACCAGTTTTATCACTCATATGACTGTTAAGCTTAATTTAAGGTTACAGTGAGTGATCATAAATGATCAAATCAAGCTCAAACTTTGATCCTTAATAAATTTTAAGTTTTACATGCTACAGAAATTCAGAGAGTGAATTCTGATAGCTTGGAATAACCTTATTATGCTTCCAAGAGAATCTCATTACATCATAAAAACTCTATCTTTGATGATTTTTCTTGTAACTCATCTTTTCTGTCGAAATTTAATATTTTAAACTTCAAACCATGATTTCAAGGGGTTATACCTTGAATATTATAATAAAAGATACATCATTCTTCACGAATGAACAAGTAGAATCCAACTGTCTCCTTTTTTTGAAGTTTGAACCACTTTCACAACAAAGTGGTCAACAGCTCTATTTATTTTAATCAATAATCCCTTACATGTTTTAAAATTGTTTATAACTTGTGAAATAAAATTTATTTCTGTATTCCTACAGTAATTACGTGATGACATTATTTTTGGTTCATCACTCTATCATGCATATTTCAAAAGATATTAGCTAAAGTCCTTGAATATATGTGTTGACCAAAAAAGTGCATATATTCAGCTTAACTCCTTAAGTATTGACTTTGGAGCTTAGCTTCTTGATTGTTTTATGTGTGGACCTTTATGGAGAGTCCAATGGTACAATTTATTTCACATTCTGTCTCATTGGTATTTGAAATAATTAAGGATTTATGTTTTTATAAGGTATTATTACTTATAACTCATTAAATATTGACTTTACAGATATGCCATAAAAATGGTATATGTGTAATTTACCATGGGGAATCCAATGGTATAATTTCTTTCACATTTTGATTTATTGGGTTTTAAGTTAAACCAAGTTTTATGCCAATTTATGGCATTTTTGTAGTTTTAAGGTAATTATTTTTAATGTATAATTACTTTAAATATTTCTTGTGACCTTTTTGGGTATGTGGTAATATCTCAAAGGCTCACAGCCAGAGCAAAACCTCTGAAAAATGAGATTTGTCCATGAGAACTTGCTTGTGCAGCAGCCATGAGCATACAGCTGCCCTGCCCCGTTTGCATACTTTGGGCAGGGCACTGTACGACTAACATTTATTTAATCCTCATATTTCTTCTTTGTCTGCATTTTTTTATCCTTTTTCAACAATTAAAAATATCATTTTTTGCAAAGTCAAAATAGAATCCTTTGCTAGCTCTTTAGCTTCAATCAAAGGCAACAATTTAGGATCAATTGATTTTTGAATGAGGTATTGCATGGCTCTGTTTCCTTGGGCTGTTGGGGTGATTTCTAAGTAGCTCTGTGTGAAATTTGAAAAGTAAAAGATAAAAATCAAGAACATGTCAAGATCCTGCATCCATTCTAAAAAGTTAGCCTCATTGTCTTGAAGCTTTGGAATCCATGAAACATAAGGAAGGCAGTTATTTATAAAAGAATCTGTTGGAGCGTTGGATTTAGAATCACAAATATCAAGTTTGTAATTAGTAATGGACATAATTTTACAAAACCAAATCAAGTAAGCATAATGAATTTTTTTCTTAAAAAATTTCAAAAGGAAAGGAAAGAATTATGTGTGTAGTTTTTGGTTCTGTACAGCATACATTTACTGTACTGTACAGTACTGTACATACAAAACTTACACTGAATTCTGTGAAAAAGGAGTACAAGACTTAAAGTACTGTTTGAAAACAACACAGGAGAGTGTTGTAACATGAACAGGACTTTGCTTCCTGTATACCCAACAGGACATGCATATGCCTGGGGTGTCTGTTTTTTACTGATGGAATCATTTGCAATTCCTATTGCGGTCTTATGGTCTGATAGTAGGTGTGTTTTTAGGTGTCCAGTTGTTGATTTGAAAAGGTTAGATATCCATAAAAATTCCTTTGTGGCAAAAGATAGTGCAATATATTTGGCTTGTGCTGATGATGAAGCAACGGTCACCTGTCTTTTAGATATCCAAGAAATAGGGCTCTTTCCATGAAGTATGAGGTAACCATGTGTTGATCTATTACCTTCTCCACCCCAGTTGGTGTCAACATAGCATGTTAATTTGTTGTCGCAATTGTCTTTCAAAGTCAAAATACCCATTTTTTGTGTCTTCTTCAGGTAGGCAATGAGATTCTCAAGAGCATCTCAATGATCTGTTGTCATACACATTGTAAACCTTGCTAAATAATTCACAGCATAAGCAATATCAGGTCTTGAACCCTGTGCTATATACAACAGAAGGCCAATACGTTTTAAGTAGTCTTTGTCAAGCTGTGTTGTTTTGTTGGATTTTAACTGGCAGTTGTATGGTAGCGGGGACATTGCTGTGATGTTGCTTGGCTTAAGGTTTATGAGTTCATTTTGGTGAAATTTGTATCCTTCAGCTGTCTTCTCAATAGTCAAACCTACAATTTTGTTTACTTCTTCATCCCATTTTATCTTGAGTTTGTTGTTAAGCTTAGTAATTAAGTTATTTAATAATTTTCTACAGGAAGCAGTGATCACACCATCACCTACATGTATCCATAACAAGCCCTTGCCTTATGTGCTTTCAAAAGAGTAAGTGCTGGGATCTTCTTTGTTTGCGTGAAAGCCAATACCCAAAAGAATGTCCTTCAAATGCAACCACCAACATTGAGCCGCTTGTTTTGTCCCATATAGAGCTTTATTCAGCTTCAGTATGTGAGGCTTAGGAAGCTCCAGCCCTTGTGGCGGCCAAACAAAAACCAGTTTATGAATAAAGCTATGTAAGAATGCCACTTTAACATCAAAAGTATTGATCTTCCATTTCATCAAATTTGCAGTTGAAAAAAGGAGCCGGAGAGCATTGAACATGGGTGTTGGTGCAAACATCTTGTCAAAATTGATCCCCTGAATCTGTCTAAAACCCCTGGCTACTAATCTGGTATTGATTTCTTCACAAATACCCATTTGGTACTCAGTATTCTTTCTCAGGGAACTTCTTTTAAATCTGTGTTTATATTTACTATTGAAAAAACATTTTCTTCATTCATTGCTGATTTCCAATTTTCATTCTTGGCTGAATTCAGTGCTTCTTTATAGTCAGTAGGTATCATATGAGATATGTTGTAGTTAGAGTTCATGGATGATATCATTTTATCCGGAGATTCTATGTCTTTAATCATTTATGGGTAAAATAAATTCAATTTTGGAATTGTTGATATGTTATCTTTAAAGAAAAAATTGATTTTGCAATCCTTGCACTCACCAATCAAACAATGACATTCTTTGAAGACAGTTAAAATAACCAGCCCTTAGAGTAAGCAGCTATTCCCAAATAGTATCCTTCAATGCCTCTTGCTGCCATGTCCTTTCTGAAGAGGTGATTATGAATGTACAACTTTTCACCAAAAACGCAAAGAATTTTTAAAGAGGCTTTCATACCTGAGATTATTTCATAGGGTGTCTTCTTTTCATCAACATGTAATGTTCTATTGAATATCCACACAGTGTGTTTGAAAGCCAAGGCCATAATGTGGTAGGTAAATTTGCTGCTATCAGTGATGTTCTTGCAATTTCTGAAATCATTCTATTGGTCCATTCAATCTTTTGATTTTCATGGTGTTCATACAGCATCAAATAGTCATGAATGATTCCTTTTTCTTGCAAATAAGCATTGAATGAACTGTTCTTTAGTTCAGTGCCATTGTCCATTCTTATTTCCCTGATTGTAGTCTTCATTGTGTTCATAAATTGTGTCATCCATGTTTGGAATTGACCCCTGGGCTCTGTTTTATTGTGCAATGGTACAAGCGCTGTCAATCTAAAAAGGGAATATTGTATAATTAGTGCATACTTTCTACCATCAATTCTCAAGGGTAAAGAACCCAACAAATCTGCCAATATCATATCACCCAGATTTGATATGTGTTTATGTGAGGGGGCTTGAATTGGTCTATGTTCACTCTTAGCAATGGAGAAAGGGTGAAATATTCCCACATAATTAGTTTTAAAATTAGAAATACCATTGATGGAATGGAATTTCAGAAAATTCTTAATATTTCTACTTGACAAGTGGCCCATCCTCTGATGCCATAAATTACTATAATCGTTTTTTATGAAATAGGTCGAGTAGAGACATTTATTGGAGGAGGAGATGTATCAAATTACATTGATTTAATGTTTGAATATCTTTCTTGATGATCTAGAAACCATCAAAAATTCTTCTTATGACTAACAAATTTCTTCATTCTGTAAGTTAAAAGAAGAACTCCTTCCAGAAATTCAACCTCAATGTCTCGAGTTAAATGTTGTCCAATCAATGAGACAATTTCTGGAATGGCTGCACAGTACAATATGTCCTTTACAAAAATAGTACCAAATTCAGTGTTTAATTTGATACTTTCAATTGTGTCTACAATAAATTGTTCAGATGATGCAACAGATAATTTCACATCAGTATGGCATATATTACTGAACAGAGAGATCCCCTACTATGGAATGAGTCACTCCAGAGTCAAGCAATATCTCGTTATTTTCTAATGCTGGTACTGTGCCAATTCTGGCAATAGAGGATTTTGATTGATTGGCCTGGTTCCTAGCTCGCGATGCTTTCATTTTGGCTGGAAAGTCAGGCACCCGATGGCTGACTTCACCACAGTAATAGCAGGGATTTCTTGGTGTTAACAATTTTTTCTTCCAATCTTCAGATCTTCCCACTATCAGAGGACTTGATGGTTGAGATTGATTTCCAAACCTTTTTATTGGTGTTCTATCTGGTTCTTTCTGCGTATCTTTTTTGTAAGAGCTTTGTTGAGAATTAATTTGAGATAATTAAATAGATCTATCATCATTACTCTTTCCACATTTAGAATTCAATTGCCAAACAATATTGATAATATCTTCAGAATTTACTGTTAATGATGGATTTGCGGCTAGTCTTGTGTCCAAGTCATTAGTTATTTGGTCATGGAAATGTGGCGCCAAGAAGAAGAGAGTTAAAGTTGTGACCAGGTTTCTCTCAATGGCTCCAATTTGGTTTTTAATAGCCTTGATTTCTTCACATACCGAAATTGCATGATTAGTCAAGCTGTTGGAGTGGTCTTCAGGATCAAATAGAATACTTTCATGTTGAATTATTGATGACCAAGGTATCTTGTTGAATTGGTCTTTTAGTGCCCTATATGTTGTTATAGCATTTGGCATTTGTAAACATGAAGTGATTGACTGAAGTAGGGAGCATCCAATTCTATGTTTCAGGAACAACATAGAAATCAAGTTACTTTAGTAATAATTGTCGCGTTCACATGAGGTGAAGCAGTCGGCCCAAGTAGTGGTCATGTTTTTTGACCAAGCATTGAAGTTTCCACTGTTGATTGTGATATGAGGTTGAATCCTTTCCAAAATAAGTGAAAATATATGTATTATTTTGTCTTGTTTTTACACTCTAGAAATAAGTTGACTATGTTTCTCCATTGTTAGGGAGGATAAATTGGGTAACTTTGGCGATTCAAACCTGATATGTAGTTTGATATGTTTACCAGAACGGTTCATAAGAGAGTCCAGTGTATAATAGGAAGATAAGTATTCAAAATTGGGTAATAAGGGTAAGAAGAGGGTTGATAAAGTAAAGATGAGATTAAGAGAGAGAGAGAGAGTTGAACATAAAAATTATGCTAATGATATATTTAGTACACTTCTGGAAGGCTGCCCGTAACCTACTATAGATTGCAAGATTTTAAATATTTGTTTTTATTTTAATTATGATTCTAAGTTAAATTACAACAATAAAAAAAAATAGTCTTAATCCATGTAACACAGCTTCAAGATATCCCCTGTTTAGAGAGCGTATCTGGATAAAAAAAGAAAATTTATAAAAAAACTTGGTTATTTTCCAAAGAATTGAGAAATGAATTAAGAGACAAAGATCTCCCCTATTTTAGAGAGTGTACCTGGATAAGAAAATAAAATTTATAAAAAAAATTATTTATCATTTAAAGAATTGAGAAAGGAATTCAGAGACAAAGATCTCCCTTGAGGAGAGGATTCTATGTCAAAAGTTGAGTATTTTAAGTACATCTGATATTGAATACATTATTCATATAGGTTTTATCATCTTTTTAGGTTTCAATTTATATTTTTTGAACTATTGTATTTGTAAATACAATAAAAGCTGCTCCCTTTTTATGGGGTGTTTTGGTATTTTCAACTCTTTGTATTCTGTACTTTATAGTTTTTATAGAAAAAATCACAATCTTACCCTCTTCTTTACTCCCAAAAAATGGAATTTTGCATTTGTCCTGAATGCCAAAATGTTTTTTTTCAAAAATGAGGCTGGCCAACAATTTGCAGGGGTACTAGTTACTTGAAGCACTCATAACAAACATTGGGCAAAAGCCTGTAAAGGAAACATAAGAGACCTCAATTAAAAGCTAATTTTATCAAAAAAACCTCAAAAGAGACTTCAAAATTGTCACTAAACATTTCAGAAAGCAAAGAATCTGAAGATATAAATGTTTCCTCAGAGCTCATTTGTGTAAGATTTGTCTATGAAACTGTTTCTAATAGTACTATGACTATTCTTATGAAATACAATAATGAAAATTATTATAACCAAAATCAAATAATTAATTACTTAATTACTTAATTATTTCTTTTACTTGTTATACACTACTAGTGATTATAACAGTAAGCAGTAATTGTCTACAATAATCAATTACAAGAAGAATTTAATAATAAAATTATTTTGATATATAATTATCTTTTACAAGAATAATTATAAAGATAACTCTTGAAGAAAACTATTACTAGAGAAAAACTTTGAGAATTAACATAAATAACTCACTAATACTCCAAAGAAATTATTGAAAGATAATAGTAAAGAAATTTGATGGGTAATTGTGGATTTAAAGTATCAAAATTGACTTATAACAAGATTACAAAAATATATAGTTTATTTCTATGATTTCATATCTTTTTGATTTATTATGAAAGAATGAAACACTTAAGAAAATATTAACTAATACTTACTTGTTGGTAATAATGGTATAATTGAATAATGTGATGATTTGAAAAAAAAACAGCAAGAGAAGGCTGCCTTCAAGTCAACAAAAGCTCACAGAGGTGTACCATTGAGCAAACTGAAAAACTATTTAGTGAGAAAACAATAATTTTTTTTGGATTATTAATTGCATCATCTTTTGTCACATGAATTATCATAATTATTTAATTGATGCTTTCACATGACTATCAACCCATTTATGGTTAAGAATAAAAGGAGTAACAATTGAAAATCTTCTTTTCTTTCAAAATAATAATTTATTTCTCAAATTTAAAAATTTTATTGGAAATTTCATCACAGATTGTATTTTCTGTGAATTTTTGAAGAGTCAGTGTTTCACATGGAATCTTCAAAAATGGACTGTAAGTAAAACTTTTAATTCTACTTATAAAAGTATAATTATTTTTTTGGTTCCTTTATGAATCATACTGTTTTTTATTGGTCCTGAAAGCTTCAGAAATATTCATTTAGAATTGTATTTTTAATGAATTTTTGAAGTTTTTACCTCAATTCTATGTAGAATTGCAAATAGCACTATATTACTGGTTGCTACGAAATAAATCAATGTAAACTAGTCCAAAAAGGGTTTTAATTACTCTTTTAGGGTTTATCAATGGAAATTCATTAAGAATTGACATGGCTACAGGAGTCTAGGTTGCTCTTTACCTCCTTGGCACATCAAAATAGCAGGTTATTTGCTATTTTCTTATGATTTACTGAAGTTGTAACATGGTAACCAAGTTCCCAAAAGGTTTTGGTTTACCAATTAGGCCAAGATCAGCCATGGATCCAAGCTTTGGAGCTTTACATGACTCAGAGGCCTCAGAAGTTGGGTACCCTGGCTCTCTTTGATGTCTTTTGTCCCCCTTGACTATTTCTCACGTCAAAATAGAAATTCAGGCTTAAAGACTGATATACACTATGGGTGTATCAAAAATTTATGTAAGAATACCTTAATATTAAGTGCCACAAACATTAATAACACTATTCTCGGTGTATATGTAATATGGGATTCCTCACATTCCCATTCTTTTGACGTGTAATTGAAAAAAACAAAAGTTTTCACAATTCTTTTATGTGGTATTGATGTATTTTCCCAATTACCACCTCATAGAGTTAATTTGAGCTTATTAGCTCTATGGAGCTACCCTAGGTGAATTTTTGTGTAGAAGCCAAATATAGCCTTAAATCCATGGATCTACTTACTCAATAAAAAGTTATTCATCTTTTCTGAAATCAAAAATGATGAATTTTGAATATATGCATTACTCATGGGTTATGAATAGTTCAAAAAGTATTTTTAAAAATAATAGTGGCCTATTTAGGTATTTAAAATATACCTCAGGGCTCACAATTTGTGTCCACATGCTATTTTTTGGTTCATTATACAGCTTACATATTTTTAATTGTACTTTTAATGAAATTCAGAGCTTTTATTATGTTTTATTGCATGGTCATACTTAGTTTGTTATGTTAGTTGTCAAAAATTTCAAGTTTCAAGAGAATATATATTATGCTTTATCAAACTATTTCAAGCCAACAACAGCAGAAAAAAATTTGATTTAAAAATTCCCAAAGATTTTTTAACAATAGTAAAAGAACTCAATATTACTCCTTATTTCAACCAGAATGTTTGCTTCCCAAAGTGTTATCACCTCTATGACCTTGAGATGGCTCCTTTGAATTGTGGCTACCAGGATTTACAATTATCCAAGCCATTTGGAGAAGACTCATTTGGTCCTCTGTATTTTAAACCATTCCTTGAAGTACAGAAATTATCAGAACACCATACCAAATCCTGTTCATTTTTTATCTAAGAGAATGCCACATTCAATATTTATTATCCAAAGGTTTTCTGCTTGGCTCAAGTGGTTTAGACCACACCCTGAAAATTTGATGGGGCTATGGGAGAAACAAGTGCAAAATCAAGATGGCTTTGTTTCAGATTATCAGAAATTGAAGGCATGGGATCATCTCTATGAAAGACCTCACAAGTCTCATGAAAATACTATGCAGTTTTCTTTCAGCTTGTTTTTTGATTGGTTAAACTCCCTAACCAATAAGCTGGAAGGAAAACAGGTTTTGCTTGGGATCCTTGCATTGAACTGCCTTAATCTTCCACCTGAAATGTGATGGAAGATGCAATACACATTCATCTCCAGTATTGTATATTCCCCTAACCAGCCCAACATGATTACAATAAATAATATTTGGATTTAATCCCTTGACCAATTGATTAAACTTAACACAGGCATCAACATTTCAACATCTAAAAATCCAAATGGCTGCAAGCTAATTTTCAAAATTGTATGTTTAATAGGAAATATAGTGGCAACACACAAGATTTAAGGGCTTTCTTCTCATTTGGCCACCTTCTTTTGCACCTGGTGTGAATGCACTAAAGCTAATATCCAATAATTATAAATTGGGCATTTGCGTCAAATTTGAATTGTTAAGGACTATTCAAATTCCTTTAAAGAATCCAAAACTCAAGCCAAATTTCACCAGCTTCTAAAGAGAAAGGGGGTTTATTGGTCAGAATTTAATTTACTCCAATACTGGGACCTAGTGTCACAGCCATGGAGATAGGCAGGGCATTACCATTCATTACTAGTTGAAGATCTTCCAGCACCTAATCAGCAAGGGGCTCATGGAAGATTCCACAAATACATCTTCAAGACACAATACAGCTCAATACAGGCAAAACCCAAATACATGATTCACAAATACAGGCCTGTCCTCAATACAGGTGCAAACACCTGTATTGATTCAAATAATTGTATTGGATACACCAATACAGTTTCACATCTCAAATACAGGCTTTTCAATCATACAGTCATGGTTTCTCAACACTCAAACTCCAGGCTGGCAATTTTTCACATATACCAGCCCCCTTTCACCCACCTGGCATTTTTTCCCCAGTTAATTAAAATATTTGATTTATAAATTAATATTATTTTATTTCTCACTCAGAAGTACTATTTTATTGATGTTTAAGTTGGTCTTAGCCTTCCCTTACCTGTTCATAAGAGTCCTGGTGGTCATATCCTTATTAATCCTTTTCTCTTTTTCTGTACAGGTTGAAACAGTGATTCAGGATTATTTGTGGTTGGATCTTTGTTATTGCTTTTGTTTTTATTTCATGTCTGTTAATTCTTATTATTTATCAGTAGGAATTTTAAAATTTATCTTATTGCTCTTATCCTTTGAGTACTTCCCTTGAGCCCTCATGTGAGCCTTAGAGGTAATTTCATATACCCAAAAGACCACAAATACAAAATTAACATATAGATATAAATGAAATAAATTTATTTATATTATTAAAATGAAAATCAAAATATAGATATAAAATTATATTCACAATTAAAAATTTAATCACAATTTAAAAATAAAATTACATTAAATTTTGACATTATAAAATTACATTTATACTTGAAAAAATTAAGTAAAAATGAATTTTTAACAAAATTGTAAAAAAATAAATAAATTTGAAAAAAAGTTAAATAAAAATTATTATAACTTTTCATCCAATAAAAAAACATATAATAATTATTTCACCATTGGATTCCTCATAAAAAATCAGGTGGGGTCACCTCTGAGTGAAAATTTTGTAACTCAACTCTAAATAAGCTTGAATTAAGTTTTTAGTATTTTCTGTATGAAAATTGAAAATCCTAAAAACTTTAATTTAACTCACATCACATGTAGTGTTAATCACCAAAAATTGTGTTAAAATTGAGGTGTTGTGTATATTTTAGAAGTTATGAGGAATTAAAGTATTTTCAATTGAATTCAATTGAAATGTCAAAATGTGCGCGTGTATTACATAAGTGAGCTTTGATTTACATATGAGGTATCAATTATTACTGTATTGAACTGTACAACTCAATTGAATTACATATGTAAGCTATAAGTATAATACATGATGAGGAATTAAAGGAAAAATAAAGTGGAAAGATTAAATTTGGGGCGGAAAAGGAACTCCAGCTCTAAGGGGGAGCTAGACCCCCAAAATCCTTGCTGACAGGCGTGTGGTGTCAAAATTCACGCAAAAGTTCGTTACTTTTGGCCTGTAATTGAGTTACAGGGTCTGTGGACTCAATTGATGATGAGGTTTTGATACCAACTGGGGTAGGTTTAGCTGTTGCCAAGAGGGTAAAACTACCCTTAAGATAAAACAATCATAGTAAAAACGGTTTTAACTGGTTTCTATGTCTCTTACACACATTCTGACGTGTTTTGAAGGCTCTAGATCAGGTATTGCTATAGTAATGGCTGATTTAAGGGTCTAAAATGGCTTAAACCAGCCCTTTTTTGGTCTAAACCAGGGTTCAATGATGCCATAATTGGCTTTTCTGTTGTTAGACTTTTTTTCACGACTGACAAGAGTAAATTTTACCTTTGGAGTAAGAAAATTGATGGCTATAAAAGAATGTCTTCTTTGCCCCACTTTTCTCTTCATGTTAGAATCTTTTCCTTTTATAATTAGTTTAAACATTGTTAAACCAATCAATGAAAGATTCCAACCACCATTTTTAAATCATTTTAATCCTTTTAACCACGTGAAAAAATAATTATAATCATTGGTTGTAGCTTTTATAATCATTTTTACCCCTGAACCACCCCAAAAGTGAATTAAAGCATCTTTCATCACTGTTAACTTTGTCACTTTGTTTCCAAATTCATTCTGGTCACTTTTGGGCGTGTTTTCTCTTTAATATTCTTTTCAAAGACCTTTCTCTTTAATTAATTGCTTGCAGCTCTTTGCTCAATTAATTCCAATTGAAATTGCTCTTGAAGAAATTTCTTTTGTAGCCTTAAATATCTCTTGTAGAGTATTTTTGGATAAATTTTTATTGTTGGTAAAACAATAAATCTTTATAATATTATTTTTTTATACTAATAAATTTAAAAACAATAACCTTGGCGTGTTTTCTCTTAAAAATAATATTTCTTACTATTTTTAATTGATTTTTACCTTATACAAATTTTGAGGACAGGAAAAGTACTTCGTTTTTAATCAAAGTTTCATATCCACACCTTACACCTCAATAAGTAAGTCTGGTCACTGAGTGCCAGGCCCTCTTAATTTAGAAAAGCCCCTGTGAAATTATTTCAATTAAATAATAATTGCTTCTTTTCTTTCATTCATTATTATTCATTTCTCTCATTCTAAATTATGATTTTTATGATCTCATGATATTTTATGATTTCATCATCTCTCATCAATATTCATCTCATTCATTTGATTCAAATGAAAATTGATTCTCTTTCTAATTTCTTAAATTTTTCCGACCATTTTACTTTCTTCTTGATTCTCGATCAAATTTCATTTTGATTTTATTTCTTAATTCTGGTTCTTTTATCAAGCTTAACTGATTGGAATTTGGGGTTAATTGATTCATCATTTCAGGAGTTTTCATTGAATTGGGGTTATCATTTGTTGATCTTGAAATTTCTCAAGAATTATTGATTGATTGATTTGAATATTCAAGAAATTGACTTTGCCTCAAGATTCTGATCTGATTTTATTCCTCAAGATAGCTGATTTATCCTCAAGATTTGATTTAATTGATGGATTGAAGTTTATTCCTCAATAAATTGAATTTATTTTTGAAGATATTGATTGAATTCCTCAAGACATAATTGATTTGATTTTGAATTGACTTGATTGATTTTATTTGACTTATTGATTCAGTTGATTTGACTTATTGATTGAAGTTGATTATTCATAAGAATTTGACTTTGCTATCTTCATTATTCAAGATTTATTCATATTGATTCACTTCAAGACTTTCAATTTATTTCTCAAGTTCTTCAGGATTCTCATTTGATTGACTTATTAAAGCCTTGTTTTATTCTCAAGTATTGTCAAATGTATTTTCTTTATTCAATAATTCCAGTTCAGCATAGCCCTCCAGCCAAGAATACAAGATCTCAAAGACATCAAGCTGTTCTCACTCCTGCAGCAAGGGCTCCTCTTGACCGCACACCATCAGTTGATCAACTGAGTGCAAATCCGGAAAGAGGACCACCAATGGAAGGAGAAGCACCCTCCAGAAGAGGAGGTGTGAAGTCAAGAAGATCAAGATCACTATCTGGCTTGTTGGGTGGCTATCCAAGCATTTCTCAAGGGACTAGAAGCAGACCAGGGGAGCCTGAAGATGAAGAGGGGGAAGAGTCTGTGGAAGAGGAGGATTCTGAAGAAAGTGAAGTAGCAGCTTCCTTGGCAGGTTCCCCTGAGGCTTCTGAAGCTTCAAATCTAGCCCCTTCTAATAAACTTATTGTCTCTCAAGCTGAATCAAATTTTCTCAAAATTATGGAGCAGATAACTCAATTCATGGGACAACTCACTCAAGCAGTTGACCCAAGGGACACTTCAAGAGCCCCAGAATTAAAGACTCAATCAATGAAGGCACCTGATTCCTTTGATGGTACTAAAGCTTATAAATTGGGAGGATTTATTCAATCTTGTCAATTAATTTTCCATAATGACCCAGAAAACTTCTTCTCTTACAGGAAGAAGGTTTTGTACTCAACTCCTTTTCTTACTGGTAGAGCTGGAAAATGGATTTAACCTTACCTCTCAAATATCTCCAATGAAGACCCTTCTTATCTCCTCAATGACTGGCAGTTATTTGAAACCCAGTTATTCACTCTGTTTGGTGATCCCAATGAAGTCAGGAAGGCTTAACAAGAGTTAGACAATCACAGGATGAAAGAAAGTGGTCAAGTTTACTTTCACATAGCAGATTTCAGAAGCTTAATGTTAAGAATTGGAGACTGGGGGGAAAGGGCCTACATTCATGTGTATAGAAGAGGCTTGGCTTCAAGATTGTTGGACCAATTGGCTTCTCACCCTGGAATCTTTGATTGCCTTCAAGAGCTCATGGACATCACTTTGGAGTTAGATACCAGGCACCATGAGATGCAGAAGGAAAGGGGTAGTAATTAAGAGAAGAAGCCTTCAATCAGTGGATCCAACTTCCCCATGCCTCCTCAAAGTTCATCATCAAAAAAAGCCTTATCACAGGAAGAAAAAGAAGGGGAAGAATTTTCAAGTATCCAAAGACAATCCTAATGCTTCTCTCCTCACTAAGGACAACAAATTAATTGGTTCTGAAAAGGAGATGATGATTAAAGAAGGCCCATGCACTTATTGTGGTGGCAAGCACCCCATTGAAAAATGCTTCAAGAGGCCTCAAAATAGGCAAGGGTCATAAAGAGGCTTCCCTAGCAAGCAGGGAAAAGCCTGAGTGGGGATCATGATGTGCTTGATGGCTCTCACTTATTTCCTCCAATAGGACACTTGTGCACTCCGAATACTAGTGTCAAGAAATATTCAAAATTTCTTATTTTCTCTTCTCTCTCTGATATTTTTATAGTATTATCATTGATTCTGGTGCTACAAACTCTTTTATTGCAAAGAATTTTGTTCTCAAGTACTCATCGACCATGTCAGAGCTCCCTGAAAAGATTCCTATTCTCATTTTGGATTCCAATGAATCCACTTCCCTGTTCATCACCCATTATACCAAGTGGGTTGTTGACTTTCCTTCATTCCCAAGCTTTGAATGAGATTTCTTCATCATAGACACACTCAAGGGAGAAGACCTAATATTGGGCTATTATTTTCTTTACCATTTTAATCCCATCATTGATTGGAAAAATGGAGTGATCACCTATGATTCTATTCATAAGTATTCTAGTGGTATTATTTCTTCTACTAGTAATGACTCTGCCACTGCTGTAAACAGTGCTGCTCTGGCTGGTGAACTTAAGACACCTTCCCTTCCTCCTTCTCTCCATATCCCTTCCATCATTCCCTCTCATTCATTACTTCCATCAAGAGATGAAGTCTTCAAAGAGATAAAAGATGTTGGACAAGATGTTTCTATATATTCACTTCATCTCCTTAAAGGGGATATGGACCTTTCTCATTTATCTTTTCATGCCTTCCTGGAGGAGCAGTGGCATGTTAAGGAAGAGCCAGAAGAGATTGAAACTGTTCTGAAGGTAGTCCCTCCTGCATATCACCAATATTTGGATTTATTCTCCAAGGTGAAAGCAGAGAAACTTCCTCCAGACTGCACCTGTGATCATCATATCAAACTGGAGGGTCTTCTATCTCCAGTTGGTGTTATCTAATCTTTATCAAAGCATGAGTCAAAAACACTATTGTCCTACATTTCAGAGAATATAGAGAAAGGTTTCATCAGGCCAAGCTACTCTTCAACCGGAGCACCTGTCCTTTTTGTTAAGAACAAGGATGGTGGACTTTGTTTGTGTGTTGACTACTGCAAACTTAATGCTGTCACTAGGAAGAACAGGTATCCTGTTTGTCCAATGAATCAGCTCCTTACTGCATTTAACGGCTCTACTATCTTCTCCAAGATAGATTTGTGTGGTGCTTATAATCTCTTGAGAACTAAAGAGGGGGATGAGCACTTAACTTCCTTTAGAGCTAAATATGGTGGTTATGCCATTTGGCTTGACCAATGTTCCTTCTTCATTCCAAAATCTTGTGAATGATCTCTTTGCAGATCTCTTGGATATTTCTGTTATAGTCTACTTAGATGATATTATGGTCTTCTCTAGTTCTGAGGAGGAACATGTCAAAAATGTTTCCTCTGCCCTCCAAGGAATGAGGGACAATAATTTGTTTGCTAAAGCCTCAAAGTTTGTATTCCATGCCTCAAGTGTGGAATACTTGGTCTAATTGGTTTCAAGTGTAGGCCTCAAGATGGATTCTTCCAAAGTTCAGCAAGTCCTAAATTGGCCTCAGCCAAAGAACATCAAGGAACTTCAATCTTTCCTTGGCTTTGCCAACTTCTATTGTTGTTTCATTAAAAATTATTCCAAAAAAATCTCTGCTCTCACTTCCCTCCTTAAAAATGATTCTCCCTTCATCTTCAATGAGGAAGCTCTTAGTCAGTTTCAAATACTCAAAGAAGCTTTCACCCTTGCTCCTATTTTATTTCATTTCAATCCTTCTCTAACAGCTATTGTAGAGACTGATGCTTCTGATTATGCCTTGGGTGCTGTACTGAGTTAGGTGAATGACTCAGGAGAGCATCCCATTGCATTTGATAGTCACATGCTCCTTCCAGCTGAGCTCAACTATGAAATTCATTACAAGGAACTCCTTGGCATAGTTTAGGCTCTCAAGAGGTGGAGAGCCTTCCTTCTTTCTCTTTCTGATACCTCTAAAGTATTGACAGACCACTCTTCCCTTCAATATTCTATTTCTTCCAAAGTTGTTACTTGACATCAAGCCCATCGGGAAGAGTTTCTCTCTTAATTTCACTTTTCTATCATTTACCTCCCAGGAATACTGGCCACTTTACCAGATTCCTTGTCACATTGGGATGACCTGTACCCAGAGAGGGGGGTGGACTTCATCAGCAAGAATCTTCAAAACTTTCATCAAGTTCTCAAGCAAAATGAAATTAAAGAGTCAAGATTTTTCTCAATCATAGTTGAAGTTTTTTCAGATTTAGTTGATTGCATTCAGAAGGCAGCATGGCAAGACAAAGATTATAAGGAAATTCTTAAGAAATTATCAAGAGGTGAATCAGTCTCAGATTATTCTATTGAACCTCAAGCCAAATTGTTATTATTCAAAGATAGAGTAGTCATATCAAGAAGTCATGAAATTCAATTGGATATCTTTCAAAAGTGTCATGACTAACCGTTGGCTGGCCACCCTGGCCAGGAGAAAACCCTAAAGCACATCAAGAGGGATTTTTATTGGGCTGGAATGAATCAAATTATCAAGGACTATGTGTCCTCATGTCAGAAATGTTCAAGAAACAAGAACATTCACCATAGGAAGTTTGTATTAATCAAGCCTCTTCAAATTCCATCTGGTCCTTGGAATTAATTATCAATTGACTTTATCACTAAATTTCCTCTGTCAAGCAACTTTGATTCAATTTTAGTAGTTGTAGAAAGATTATCAAAAATGGCAATCTTTATTCCAACTTATTCAACAATCACCACTTTGGACTTAGCTCAAATCTTTATTAGTCATGTCTTTTTAAAACATGGTCTTTCAATCAGTGTTGTTAGTGATAGAGGTTCTTTATTTGTTTCATCATTTTGGACTCAATTTTGTCAGAAGCTCAAGATATCAAGGGGTCTTTCAACTGACTTTCACTTTGAAACAGATTGGCAGACAGAGAGGGTAAATCAGATTGTAGGACAGTATCTTTGGATGTATTTCAGCTACCATCAAGATGATTGGCATGTCTGGCTCCTTCTGGCTGAATTTTCCTATAATAATGCAGAACATTCATCAACAAAACAGTCCCATTTTTTCACCATTTATAGAAGAAATCCTGGCTTTGACTCAATTCACATTTCTCAAGATACACCTGCTGGAAAGGTATAAACCAAAACTCCAATCAGTAAAGCAAGTTGTCAAAGAAGAACTGGAGTCAGCCATAAAGTGTTTTAAGAATTATACAGATAGAAAGAGAGAACGTCCACCTGATTTCCAACCTGCGGACAAAGTATGGCTATCTTCCAAGAACATAAATACAACAAGACCCACCAAGAAACTCTCAGAAAAATGGTTGGGACCCTCTGAAGTTCTGAAGAAGATTGGAAGCCGTGCATATCAACTAAAGTTTCCTCAAAAATGGAAGTCAGTTCACTGTGTCTTTCATGTGTCCTTATTAGAACCAGTGAAGCAATCAACTATCCCAAGTAAAAATCAATTGCCACCACCACCAGTAATAGTGGAAGAGGAAGAAAAATGGGAAGTGGCTCAGGTTCTGGACTCAAAACTCAAGAGAGGTACATTATGTTATCTAGTGGAGTGGAAAGGATTCAATGAAGACACAGAAAGAACAGCTTGAGAATAAGCTTCCAACCTTACCAACTTCCCAGACCTTGTCAAGGATTTTCACACCTTGTATCCAGACACGCCTGGCCCAAATACCTCAGGAGTTTGATTTATGGTGCTTGGTGGGGATTGGAGCTTATTAAATTAAGTTACTCTCCTGGAATGAACCTTTAAGGGGGTATTCTACCCAAATATGTTGTAAGCATCACCTTGGACACTTTGTGAGCACTTGTCAACTTTTTTGGACAGGTTTAGAAGGCCTTGCAATATCAATACCCTTGAATTTGGACCTTTCATCAAGATATGGCCAAATTATCTCTTTTCTTTATTATTTTCTTTTTCTTTTTTTGTATTTTAATATTCCAAATTATGCCATTCATTATTATTCAAGACATTCCTTAGCTCAAATTCATTTATGGAAAAGTTTATATTTTTTTATGATGCTTGGTGGGGAGTGGAAGTTATGAAAGTAAGTTCCATCTCCTGGTATGCATCTCTGAGGGTTCTACTTCTTGGAAAACAACACCTTTGCCACTCTTTGAGCATCAAATTTTTGTTTTTTATCTTTCAGGAAAATTCTGGCCAAAATCAATCAGCTCACCACAAGATCAATCCTCAGAAGTTTCTTCATTTTCTTTTCCTTACTCTCTTTTTCTCTCAATTATTTCTTTTCATTTGATTTCATTTCTTTTACTTGTATTATTTTATTATTTTTTTCTTGTTTTCAAAAGCAGAATTCATTACTCCCATATCTTGTTTGGGAATTAAATTGATTCAATAATCGAAGAGCAAACACTAGTAATGATAAAGACCAGCTACAGATAATACTCATCAAAATTTCTTCAAGGATTCTCTAAATTTAACAACAAATGCATCTTCATAAGCAATTGCCTCTCTGGCCAAAGCCCTAGTGGGTTCACCTGGAACAGCACTCTTCATAGGTTCATCCACACAAGCTTCAGTCAAGGCATCCACCTCTGCAAATAGAGATGTGAACACCTTCTTATTCACCTCCTTCTGATCAGTAAAGTTTCCAGTGATATTTCAGCATCAACCTTTCTCAAAGATTGATTCAGGTTCTGGAGACATTGGGTCTCTAGAAGTGCTGGCCATAGGTGGTTGAATATTGGTGGAGGTAGAGGCAAGTGTGGATGGCCTGGTTGGGGATCTGATTGGAGGTTGAGGTGGTTGGGGGGACCTGATCACTTCATGGATGGTGGTACTGACTGGGACTGGGCATAGTGAAGTGGATTGGATTTTTATTTTTTGGATGGGAATAGTAATTTCAAGTTTTTCTCCATCAAGCTCATCACTTCCTTCAGCATCAGTATCATTTTTATCTTAAATCACCAAGTTTCTTTTCAATTTTCTAAGTCTTCCATCCTTTCTGGTGACCAAAATAGGAACTTCTGGGGCTACTTCAATGGGGTTGCCTTGGGGGGGAATGGGCCCTCCAGTGTTGGAACAGGAACTGCTGGTATTAGTCCATTGTTGAACACCTCTCATTCTGGATCCAGTCACTGAAGCAGAAGAAAAGAAACCATAGAAGTCAGTAACTCAGCAATTCCTTGATCATTCAACTCGCAATTAGAGTGGCCGGAGGTGGCATCAGAAGTTGGAGGTTCATCAACAGGAGCTTCCAACCCAAATCTTCCACCCTTCTTGATGCTTCTCCATAATCTTCTGGGATTTTCTGGGAATGTATAGTTGGCCTGAGAGAAATTTCTTTTCCCAATGTTACAGAATTGACACCTGGTGGACCTAGCAGTAGCAGATTCAACACAAGGAACCCCCTTCTTCTGACAATTGGTGCAGGGTGGCTCAATAATTCTGACATATTCAAAACCATCATAGGTTTTCTTGATGTCATAAATTTCTGTAGGGGCCATACTATCTTCAGAAAGCTCCCTCAAGTTATCAAAAACACCAGCACCGTAAAGTGCAGAAGGCGGAGAATCAGAGTGATTGGTGTCACAAATGGAAGTCAGCTTTGAACTCATCTTCAAGTCAATATTCAAAGCCAAGACCAAGCAAATAATGGAAAAAAATCCAAGTCAGCAAGTCAAATATGGCAATTTGAACTTCAAGAAGGGAGTAAAGCACAAGAAAATAGAAGAAATTGTCATAATAAACTGTTTCATTGGCCAAATTGGCCATTTTTGGAATTTGCACATTTTGCGCATTTCTGGCTAATTCATTTCCAAAACCTTCAAAAACTTCATTTCATTGGAAAAATCATCACAATATGCCATTTAAGTCATATTGCCATATTTGTGCACTTTGCGTAAATTTGCGCCTTTCTGCACATTTTGTGAATTTATGGCTATTACTTCTTCAAAATCAAGAAGAACTGCCAAATCAATCATTTCAATCAAAAAATCATCAAAATCTTCAATATCTGGCATTTTTGCCCATTTTGTGCATTTTTGGCCAAATCAGCCAAAAACCCCAGAAAACAACAATTGGGGAAAATTTCCAATGGATCCTTTAAAGGCCAAAAAGCAAGAAAAGGCCAATTTTTCCCAATCTCAAAATGAAGACAATTTTATGCCATGGAAGTAAGTTCTTAGGACATAAACCTGAAATCACCATTTATCATGAGCCATGAGGACTCAAGACAAATTGGGTGAAGAACACTGGAAAGAGAAGAAGATCACAAAAATGGAAGGAAAAGAAGCAAATGAAAAGAAATTTCAAAGAAGGGAAGAGGAATCAGAATCAAGTCAAAGAAGAAGGACCTACAAGTGGTGAAGATGAAAGAGCTTGAGATTATGATTGATGAAGAGGAATTCTGAGGGATGAAAATTGTGTAATTGAGGGGGAGAAAGTTTCATTTCACCTCATCAAGATTCACTTACTCTTATGGTGCTCAGAGCTCACCAGTTTCAAGAGGAAGATAATGTCACAGCCATGAAGATAGGCAGGGCATGACCATTCATTACTAATTGAAGATCTTCCAACACCTAATCAGCAAGGGGGTTCATAGAAGATTCACCAAATACAGTTTCAAACCTCAATACAGCTCAATACAGGAAGAACCCAATTACATGAGTCACCAAATACAGGCCTGCCCTCAATACAGGTGCAAACACCTGTATTGATTCAAATAACTTTATTGGATACACCAATACAGTTCCACATCTCAAATACAGGTTCTTCAATCATAAAATCATGGTTTCTTAACACTCAAACTCCAGGCTGGCACTTTTTCACATATACCAGCCCCCTTTCACCCACCTGGGGGTTTTTCCCCCAGTTAATTCAAATATTGGATTTATTATTTAATATTATTTTATTTCTCATTAAGAAGTATTATTTTATTAATTATTAAATTAGTCTTAGCCTTCCCTCACCTGTTTCAATAGAGTCCTGGTAGCCATATCCTTTATTTATCCTTTTCCCTTTTCTGAACAGGTTGAAACAGTGATACAGGATTATTTGTGGTTGGCTCTTTATTATTGCTTTTGTTTTTCTCTCATACCTTTAATACTTTTATTTTATGAATAGGAATTTATCTCTTATCTTATTACTCTTATCAATTGAGTATTGATTCTGAGCCCTCCATAGGTCTGTTCACTGAGTGCCAGGCCCTCTTCATCTAGAAGAGCCCCTGTGACAGTAAGTTGACTTAAAGCACATTAATTAATTACACAAAGAGACTAATTCCATCATTAATTCCATTTATGAAGATAAGTTTGTGGTAACCATTATGAAAAGCGTCTGTCAGTGGCAAAGGCTTTTCTGAAGAGGGAAAGTTTTTTACCTGGAAAAAATTCCAAACCAAGGCAATCTGAGTTGGATTTTCAGCTTTATGAGACCAAGGCATAGCTATTCAAAAAATTCGATTTTCACTATTCGAAAAATTCGAATTCAAATTCGAATTTTCGAACCACAAAATGAAAACCCAAAAATTCGAAGAAAAATTTATGAAAAACAAATCCATTCGAATTTTGAAACCTCCAAATTAAAATTCGAAACGAAAATCTCGAATTTTGGTTGAAAAAATGATTTATCAATATAATTCATTAATTAAAAGAAGTGAAAAATGCTATTTATGGCATCAACCACAGAAGAACCATGCCATAAATGGTGTTAGTAGTATATCTATGGCATCAAGAATGATCTAAAATGGCCATTTATAGAATTAAATTCACCATAAATGGCATCAATAATGACATAGAAATTGCATTTATGACATTACTCATGGAATTTCAATATCATTTTTGATGCCAGTTATGGCATCAACAATGACACTTATGCTACTGTTGGAATAAATCATGCCATTTATTCCATTTATGGAATTAACAATGCCATAAGTGGCATCAAGAATGGCATTTATGCCATTTATGGAACAAACAATGCCATAAATTGGGCTTTTCTCAATACAGGTAGTTTTTTTAGCTAAATTTTAATTAGAAAAAAACCCTTATTCTCTTTCTAAATAATTAGATAATTCTAACAATTTATGGCATGTCCACATAAGGGCTTGTATGTTTTTCCCAAATTGCTTATGTGGGTTTACCAATAACCCAAATTAATTATGAGTATTTTGAATTTATTCTAATTAATATAAATGGAAATTAATTAAGGTTAATTAAAATTAATTAAAATTAATTAAAATTAATTAAAATTAATTAAAATTAATTAAAATTAATTAAAATTAATTAAAATTAATTAAAATTAATTAAAATTAATTAAAATTAATTAAAATTAATTAAAATTAATTAAAATTAATTAAAATTAATTAAAATTAATTAAAATTAATTAAAATGAATTAAAATTAATTAAAATTAATTAAAATGAATTAAAATTAATTAAAATTAATTAAAATGAATTAAAATTAATTAAAATTAATTAAAATTAATTAAAATTAATTAAAATTAATCAAAATTAATTAAAATTAATTGAAATTAATTAAAATTAATCAAAATTAATCCAAATTAATTAAAATTAATTAAAATTAATTAAAATTAATTAAAATTAATTAAAATTAATTAAAATTAATTAAAATTAATTAAAATTAATTAAAATTAATTAAAATTAATTAAAATTAATTAAAATTAATCAAAATTAATTAAAATTAATTGAAATTAATTAAAATTAATCAAAATTAATCCAAATTAATTAAAATTAATTAAAATTAATTAAAATTAATTAAAATTAATTAAAATTAATTGAAATTAATTAAAATTAATTAAAATTAATTAAAATTAATTAAAATTAATTAAAATTAATTAAAATTAATTAAAATTAATTAAAATTAATTAAAATTAATTAAAATTAATTAAAATTAATTAAAATTAATTAAAATTAATTAAAATTAATTAAAATTAATTAAAATTAATTAAAATTAATTAAAATTAATTAAAATTAATTAAAATTAATTAAAATTAATTCAAATTAATTAAAATTAATTAAAATTAATTAAAATTAATTAAAATTAATTAAAATTAATTAAAATTAATTAAAATTAATTAAAATTAATTAAAATTAATTAAAATTAATTAAAATTAATTAAAATTAATTAAAATTAATTAAAATTAATTAAAATTAATTAAAATTAATTAAAATTAATTAAAATTTTGTGGAAAAGGGATTTGAAAGCAATACTAGGCTGGCATTATCATGCCAGATTGCAAATAAATTAGCTTTGGCTTATAACAAGTATAATCAGGGACTGGGAAAGTTCAAGAATGTTACTGATAAAGGTGTTCATTTGGCAGAGAGTAGTAATTTTTAATTAATGAAAGATAATTATAATTAATTTAACCATAATAATTTTTCATTATAAAATGCAAATTAATTATAATTAATGAAGATTTAATTAGTTGTGATTAATGAGAAATAATTATAATTAATTAAAATGAATTAATTAAAATTAATTAATTATAATTAATGAAAAATAATTAAGATTAATTCAAATGAATTATGAATAATGAAAAACAATTATAATTAATGAAAAATAATTATGAATAATTGTTTATAATTATAATTAATTATAATTAATGAAAATGAATTATAATTAATGAAAAATAATTATTAATAATTTTTTATAATTATAATTAATGAAAATTATTCATAATTAATTAAAATGAATTAATTAAAATGAATTATGATTAATGAAAAACAATTATAATTAGTTCAAATTAATTATAATTAATGCAAATGAATTATAATTAATGAAAAATAATTATTATTAATTTTTTGCAATTATAATTAATTAAAATGTAATTATAATTAATTTTTTATAATTATAATTAATGAAAAATAATTGAAATTAATTCAAATGAATTATGATTAATGAAAAACAATTATAATTAGTTCAAATTAATTATAATTAATGCAAATGAATTATAATTAATGAAAAATAATAATTATTAATTTTTTATAATTATAATTAATGAAAAATAATTATTATTAATTTTTTATAATTATAATTAATGTAAAATAATTATTATTAATTTTTTATAATTATAATTGATGAAAAATGATTATTATTAATTTTTTATAATTATAATTAATGAAAAATGATTATTATTAATTTTTTATAATTATAATTAATGAAAAATAATAATTATTGACTTTTTATAATCATAATTAATGAAAAATAATTGTTATTAATTTTGTATAATTATAATTAAGGAAAAATAATTGTTATTAATTTTTTATAATTATAATTAATGAAAAATAATTGTTATTAATGAAAAATAATAATTATTAATTTTTTATAATTTATAATTAATGAAAATTAATTATAATTAATAAAAAATTTGTATTTAATGAAAAATAATTATTATTAATTTTTTATAATTATAATTAATGAAAAATTATAATTAATAAAAAATAATTATAATTGATGAAAATTAATTATAATTATTGAAAATTAATTATAATTCATTATAATTATTGAAAATTAATTATAAATGAAAATTCATCATAATTATTGAAAATTCCATATATTTAATTAAAATTAATTATAATTATTGAAAATTCATTATAATTCATTAAAATTAATTATAATTAATGAAAATTAATTATAATTAATTAAAATTAATTATAATTATTGAAAATTCAATATATTCAATTAAAATTAATTGTAAAAAAAATTAATTATGATAAATGAAATTATAACTAATTAAAATTAATCATTGAAATTATAATTACTTTTAATTAATTATTAAAATTATAATTAATTCTAACTAATGAAAATTAAAATTATCAAATTAATTATAATTAATGAAAATTAATTGTATTATTTATTTTTATTACTTATATTTTATATTTTCTTTATTATTTATTCTTATTATAGATTCTTTTTATTTATTTATTTTATATTTCTTCATTTTTGCGTGATTCTTGATTTTTTATTATTATTCATTCTCATATACATAGTCATGCAAATAATTTATTATGTATCACTACATACCCTAATGTAGTGATACATAAATCTAATTCAATATCCTGTACTCGTAATCAACCCCACTCACCTCTTAATCGTCCATCTCATTCTTTTCCTCTATTTCAACCATTCGAATCACCTACTTCTTCCTCAAAATCTTCATTCACTCATTCAAACGCCAATCCAATATCATCTAACTCACCTGGTGTATCATCTTCATCTGCAAACTGCAATCGTTTGTCTTCATCGACTTCTCTTGAAACTTTTAAAGCTGCTGGGTTTGGTGTATTTCTGTGTGACTCAATACTTGTATTTAAATTCACTGGTCCGCTTTGCTTTTTCTGTTTATTTTTATTTTTTCCATGTTAATTTGCTTTTGTGGCCTTTTTTGATTCAGAATTGCTAACAGTTGACTAAATACAAAAAACCCCTCAAGTCGTCAAACAATGAATTATTCAAACCAATCCTTCCACAAGGCAGCCCTCAGCGGACTTGGTCGAAGCAAAATGTTGCTTAAGGCTTCGCCTCTCTATGTGGGTGCACACACATAGAGGCGGCTTGAGGCTGTAACATTTTGTGGAGACTAATAACCTGAGGGCTTGGGTCATCTGATCCACAAAAGAGGAGCTGTCCAGGCCAATAGGGCCGGTGCCTCTTTTGAAAGTGCCCAGCACAATAAAGAGTGAAACACCACTATAACATTAGATGAAGTCAACATCTTAAACAAAGACATTTTCTCCTCTATTTTAATAAAACTCTTTCTTTTTTTTTTTGTCCAGTCATGGTGGGGGCCCACACCATGACTTGTTTTTGTATTTATTTATAATTCTTAGCTTTGGGGGAATTGCTGCCCGATTTTTGTAAAGTGCTGCTAAAAATTGTTTGATTAATAAATAAATGATTCAAAAAAATATTCACATTTATTCATTGTAAGACATAAATAAAAAAAGGAACCACGAATAAGTAATTATTAACTAAAACTAATTATAAATAATTTTAATTATAATTTATTTTCCTTAAGTATAATTAATTATAATGAATTTTAATTAATTATAATTAATTAAAATAAATTATAATTAAAATTATTTATAATTAAAAATAATTAAAATTGTAAGACATAAATAAAAAAAGGAACCACGAATAAGTAATTATTAACTGAAACTAATTATAATTATTTATAATTAATTTTAATTTTTAAATAATTTTCCTTAATTATAATTAATTATAATGAATTTTAATTAATTATAATTAATTAAAATAAATTATAATTAAAATTATTTATAATTAAAAGTACTTATAATTAATTAAAATTAACTATATTTAATTATTGATTAATTATTAATTGGAATTAATTATAATTAATTGAAAATAATTTATAATTTACTTTAATTAATTATATAATTAATTAAAGTAAATTATAATATTAATTATATAATTAATTAAAAATTAACCATAATTATTTATTAATTAATTATGAATTATAATTAATTGAAACTAATTATAATTATTTATAATTCATTTTAAATAATTTTCCTTAATTATAATTAATATTAAATGTATAAAATTAATTATAATTAATTAAAATTAAATATAATCAAAATTGAAATTAATTCAAAAGAAATTATAATTCTAATTAATTATAATTAATTAAAATAAACTATAATTAATTAATAATCAATTATTAATTGAAATTAATTATAATTAATTATTAATTATAATTAATTAGAACTAATAATAATTATTATTAATTATAATTAATTATAATGAATTTTATATAATTATTGTTAATTATAATTAATAATAATTAATATTAATTGATGAAAATTAATTAAAATTAATTATAATTAATTTTAATTAATTTTATTTAATTATCATTAAATGTCATTAATTATAATTGATTTTAATTAATTAATTATAATTAATTAAAATTAAATATAATCAAAAATTAAAATTAATTCAAAAGAAATTATAATTCTAATTAATTATAATTAATTGCAATAAAATATAATTAATTAATAATTAATTATTAATTAAAATTAATTATAATTAATTAATAATTATAATTAATTAGAACTAATAATAATTATTATTAATTATAATTAATTATAATGAATTTTATTTAATTATTGTTAATTATAATTAATAATAATTAATATTAATTGATGAAAATTAATTAAAATTAATTATAATTAATTATAATTAATTTTATTTAATTATCATTAAATGTCATTGATTATAATTGATTTTAATTAGTTATCATTAATTGCTATTAATTATAGTTAATTTTAATTAATTTTCATTAATTGCTATTAATTAAAATTAACTATAATTAGTTATTAATTAATTATTAATTGGAATTAATCATAATTAATTGAAACTAATTAAAATTATTTATAATTTACTTTAATTAATTGAATAATTAATTTTAATTAATTAATTATAATTAATTAAAATTAAATATAATCAAAATTAAAATTAATTCAAAAGAAATTTTCATTCTAATTAATTATAATTAATTAAAATAAACTATAATTAATTAGTAATTAATTATTAATTAAAATTAATTATAATTAATTATTAATTATAATTAATTAGAACTAATAATAATTATTATTAATTATAATTAATTATAATGAATTTTATATAATTATTGTTAATTATAATTAATAATAATTAATATTAATTGATGAAAATTAATTAAAATTAATTATAATTAATTTTAATTAATTTTATTTAATTATCATTAAATGTCATTGATTATAATTGATTTTAATTAATTGTCATTAATTGCTATTAATTATAGTTAATTTTAATTAATTTTCATTAATTATAATCAATTTAATGGAAATTAATTATAACTAAGGTCAAATTGATTATAAATAATAACAATTAATGATAATTAATCAAAATTAAATATCATGAATGACAATTAATAATAATTAATTAAAATCAATTATAATTAATGAGATTTAATGATAATTCATTAAAATTAATTATAATTAATTATAATTAATTAAAATTAATTAAAATTAATTAAAATTAAATATAATTAATTAAAATTAATTATAATTAATTAAAATTAATTATAATTGATTAAAATTAATTAAAATTAATTATAATTAATTAAAATTAATTAAAATTAATTATAATTAATGATAATTAATAAAAATTAAGTATATTTCAAATATAATGAAATATAATTAATGAAAATTCAACAAAATTAATTATAAAATGAAAATTAATGAAAATATAATTCATTTTAATTAATTATCATTAAATGTTATTAGTTATAATTAATTCTAATTCATTATAAGTAATTTAAATTAATTTTCATTAATTATATTTTAATTATAATTAATTCTCATTTTATAAATAATTTTATTTGATTTTTATTAATTATAATTAATTTTAATTGAATATTATTAATTATAATTAATTTTAATTAAATATTATTAATTATAATTAATTTTAATCAATTATCATTAAATCAATTTTAATTAATTATCATTAATTGCCATTATTTATAATTAATTTTCATTAATTTTCATTAATTATAAGTTATAATTAAAATATAATTAATGAGAATTAATGAAAATTAATTATAATTAATGACCATGAATGATAATGAATTGAAATTAATTATAATTGAAATAAATTGTCATTCATTATTTTTATGAACTTTTATTTGAGTTTTATTCATTTTTTTGGTTTTTTTGCTTTATTTATATAAATTAATAAGTAACCAAACAATAAATAATAACTAATGAGTGAATCATTATGAAATTAATCAAGTCTGATAGTGATTTGTTAAATTTCATGCAAATTTATGCATAATGAATATGTTTTCACATTAAATACATTCTAACCCTAATTATTTTATATTGCTTGGGCATGTTAAATTTGTTTTCGATCCACTCTCTTCAAATTAATATTTATTTTACTAATACATCTTTATCTAATTCTTAATATGAGTCAAATAAGCTCCCTAATAAATCCCAATGAATCAGCCAGTCAAATTTCACAGTCTTGCACAAAAAATCAATCTTCAAACTCCAAAGTAAACCAAAGTCAGATTGCACAATGTTATTTTTCCCAAGCAAAGAATGGATACCAGTTATGCTTAGTCGATGGATGCTCAAAGAAAATTAAGCGACATGAAGGAACCAAGCAAAACCTGGTATCTCATTTGAAAGCATTTCATAAGGAAATATGGGCTGAAGCAATTGCAGAAAAGAACACGGAAGGACAAAGTAATTTATCAAACTCACATGGAAGCAGTATAATGAAAAGTATGAATGTCCACTTACAGAATAATTTCACTGATAATCTTGTCAGCTTCATAATTCAAGATCAACAATCATACGCATTAGTTAAATCAAAATCATTTCAAAAGCTTATTCACACCCTCAACAAGGACATTAACTTAATTTCTGAAACCACAATATCCAAACGGATCAAGCAAAAGTTTCTGAATGATAAAGAACATATATTTTCCTTTATCAATTCACAAGCACCACGGTTCTCATTTTCTACTGACATTTGGTCTGGTCCAGGTGGAATGTCGTATATTACTCTCACAGCTCATTACATATCATCTGATTGGAAACCATTCACTGCAACCATTGGATTTTCCAAGTTCACAGAAGCTCATACTGGCAAAAACATATACATGAAAAGCGTGGATCTGCTTAATGATTTCTTTATTGAACACTCTCAAAAGCCAAGGGGATCAAAGCATGATGCAATTGAAATAGATACCTCAAGTGATTCATCCTCAGAAACTGAAAGCAATTTGTCCAATTTGTCAAATGATTTGTATAGTTTGGATATCTCATCTATTGGTAATCAAATCATGGCCATAACATTGGATAATGCTTCCTCAAATACAACATTTATGGACCTTGCTGTTAAAAATAATTTGCTTAAAGGTTTTGACTCACACATTCGATGTTTTGCACATATTCTTAATTTAGCTGCAAAGGAGTCTTTAAAGGAGCTTGATGGATCAATTGATAAGGTTAAGAAGGTGGTTCACTTAATACGTTGATCAAACACCTCATGGGAACACTTCAAAAGCATTTGTGAAAAAAATAAAGAGCCACCAAACCGGCCAATGGCTGACAATTCCACCAGATGGAACTCAACATATTCAATGCTTTGTTCAGCATTAAAGCAGAAGAGCTCTTTTGATGATTTTATTTATGAGTACAATAAGTCTCAAACATCAAAGCGAAAAACAAATCACTTCAACAGCTCAAGCCAAAACAGATTTAGCAGCAAGAAACGGAAAACAATTTCCCAGGCAATAGAAAAAGCAGACATTCATCATGATATACGCCTTGTATGTTTGCCTAGTTGATTATTTTTCTGCATAATAAATCTCACTTCATTCCTTTCTAACTATTCAGGATGTAATTTTGGAAGAGGACTGGACATTTTTTCAACAAATATCGGAATTTCTAAAGGTCTTTGCCACTGCAACCGATGAAGTTCAAGGTGATTCTTATCCTTCACTTGGGTTAGTAATGCCTTGGTACCAACTACTCCTTGAAACATGTCAAAAAACCAAAAATGAAGTCTCAAGGGAATCCCAACTTTACGATGCAGCTGATCAAGCATATTCCAAGCTTGAAAGTTATTACAATATTAGATCAAATTCCTGTGCTATGTGCTTGATTCTTGACCCACGATTCAAGCTTACATGGTTTACTCAGCATGATTTGTTGCAAGAAGATGAAAGAAACAGTGATACCAATCCAATAAGATATAAGGACGAAGCACTCAAACATCTCAAAGAACTATATGCTGAATATTCTTCTGAATACACAAGCAACTTTCCACAAGAGCCTCAGGTTTCTGAAACAGTTTCGAAGAATCTGAAGCAATTGCATCCTTTTGAAGAAAGAATGTCCAAACGAAAAAATAAAACTAATGAAATTCTTGAATATTTACAAACTGATTCACCACATTATTCAATATGCATTCTTGAATGGTGGAAGAGCCACGAAAATAGGTTTCCAATATTATCCAAAATTGCGAGAGACTACCTTGGAATACCTGCAACCTCAGCACCTAGTGAACGTGTATTTTCAGAAGCTGGAAACTTGATTACTAACAAACGCACATCACTTTCCTGTGATTCTGTGGAGGCAAATATGTGTTTACGTTCTTGGTTAAATAATGGAATTTATGAAAGTATGTATGCTTGGTATGATAATATTCAATAATTCCATTTATTATTTTTACTTGTTAAATGAATTTCTCTTGAAATCAAAAAATTTAATAAATCCCAGAACTATGCAAATTAAAATATTTTTCCTTATTATTATAGTGATTTTAGATTCAATCTATCAATCAGATAAGTGTTTTCGTACAAAAAATCACAATTCTATTTTTGAAATAAATAATCCTTTGTGTTTGAATTCTACTTTTGAAATAAAAAATCCTCCTTTCTGTTTGAATTCTACTTTTGAAATAAATGATCCTTTCTGTTCGAATTCTATTTTTGAAATAAATAATCATAATTATTTTTAAAAAATCAATTCAATCTTAAGAATCAAAAACAAAAAGCCTATATTTTTTTGAAACTTCTTGGGTTGAATGATTGTTAAAATGCCAGAAATCTCATGAATTTCATGAAAAAATTCCATAAGTAACATGAATAGCCTCAACAATTTCATAAGTAATATTAATGGTATCATCAATAATATAAATGAAATTAATGGAATAAAAAATGCATACATAAAATTAATGGCTTGAATGGAATTAAAAATACCATAAATTGTGTTATGGAATAAGAATTCCATTTATTTCATAAATAAGGAGCCCATAGTGTTTTTTATGTGTATTTAATAATTTATGGCAAAAAACCTTAAGGGCCAATGGGTTTTTATGGTTTTACCAAAGTCCCAAAATTCAAAATTCGCTTTCGAATATTCGAATATTCGAACATTCGATTTTGAATATTCGAAGGTAGGTGAAATTCAATTCTGAATATTCGGTCATGACAGAAATTCGATATTGAATATTCGATGACCCTTAAAATTCGACAAATTTTCGAAAAGCTATGCATTGTATGAGACATTATACCTTCAGCTTCTTGCTGTTTTTGAGGAAGAATACCCTGAAAAGTGTTATCATTCAAATTTTTCTCACCCACTTTGGGCTAAATAATTTGTAGATTATGCAAAGGAATTAATTTCAGTTGATTGTGGAACTGAACCTCACACATTCAAAGTATCAAAACACAACCAAACAACAAAATACTACAAGACAAATGATGGAAATGCAAAATATTGGGCTGTAATGCATATTATAAAAATATTTTCACCCATTAGAAATAACTTTTTTTAATCATAAAAAAAACGGAAACAATATTTTATTCATCAAATTATTGAAGTAAATTATGTGGAATTCTAAAAAGGTTATCCATTTTTCATTGCACAAAAAGTCTTCAAAGTGTTAAATTTATTGACCCTTTGTTCTTATTTTAGTCTGCCTGCATGGAGTTTGGGTTAGAAGGACCCCACCATATTTATTAATGCCATAAAGGGCTTTCAGGAAAAGCTTGCCACAGAGCTGCTTTGGATTCATGTTTATTTTTGGCTTTCTTTTTTTATTTTTTAAATATGGATCGCACTCATTTAATCTATATTTTTAGTAGATGCTGAGATATGAGGCTGTTTAAGTGCCAGCTTAGGGTAAATTTTATCAAGATATTCAGAAGTAACTCATTGATTATTGCCATTATGAGGGTTCCTATTCAGTATCCCAGCTTTCTACTCTAAGGCTGAATGAAGACTTTGGGATTGTACTTTGTGCCTTTTTGAGTTTAATTCTCCTTTCCATCTGCTTGTTTGATTTTATGTTTAGAGTTATTATTTTCAATTGAACTACCTCGGTTAATTATAACTCATAATTCCTTGCGTTGATTTTTAGCTAGTTTAATGGGCGAAGCAACTATCTCAGGGAAATAAAGGATCTGAGAATTTAATACATTTTTTTCAACTGATTTTCCTTCATTTTCAAGCCATACATCTTATTCCTTATTAAGTCTAGTGGTTCCTTGTTTTTCTAATTGGGGTTTCTTTTTGCAAGAAGCTGAATTATCAAGTTCTTTTAGCCGGGCTTCAAAAAAATTAATTTTGTATTTTTTAATAACATTTTATAAAAAATAATTTATGGATTAAGTAATAGTGATTGAAAAAATAAAGATCATTTTGCTGAAGGATGAACCATCAATCTTATTGGGGTGGTCCAAGAATGGTGAGAATATTCATTTTGGAATATTAATGTACATTATTTTACTGTAATTTATATTGTTTGTATAGTAAAGCATGGTACAGTAATGCAAATTAAAATTGAATTAAAAAAGCTCTATAATATAGTATGGTATTTTAATTGAAACTTAAATTTTTTTCTCAAAAGGGTCATGGGCTAATGGGGCCTACAGTTTTATGGGTTTTTGGGTCTCTTTTTGGCCTGTAAAAACTTTGTTGAAAGAAATATTGATGGGTTAGGACTTTATATCTCTTTATAAATTCATGGGAATAGGCAGTTTCTACTTTAGATAGTTACACCGCGTGCATATTCTATGCCACAATTGTATAGCTGTAATATATAAGCCGGTCCTCCTCACACTCACAGGATGGAATTTTTTTTCTTCACCTCTCATCATTGGAGGTGAAAGGTTAGAACCCAGACTGAAGAACAAGTTTGTGTTTCTATTTCCTTCGATTTTATCAAGTTAAAATCCTTGATTCTACCAAGCTCCAAAAATAGGCTGTTTTCAATATTTCTAGCTTTACATGTTCAATAAAAGAAGCAGTCAACAAAAACAGTCCCAAAACTTTCTCTACAAAAGAGATTCTTTCTCTCTTAAATTATTTCAAATATGAAGTATTTTATCTCAAATTTTCTTTCCTTTCTGATTCTACCGAATTGCAATCACTCCGAATAGAAGTATCCCCACAGCCTGCCATTTTGACCGATAAATTCCAAGCTTCGACGTACAATTGATTCATGAAGGAACCTTACCGCACTTCTGAACACTTAAAGCCCCTACATATTGATGGGGAAATTTTATCTTAATGGCTATCAAAAATCAACCATGTTCTGTGCTGAAAATTTTCCTTGGAAGTTCAGATTTATGACTCCCCTTCCTTACTTGGCAATTTTCCCTGTGATAAAGATCAAGAGATATCCCATTTCATTGATTCATCCATAACCCACGATTTTACCCTTTCAGTGGTAATTGAGTCATACCGCACTGATGCCAAACAATTTTTCGAGACAATCAAAGCTTCATTATACACTAGTAACCACTTCTAGAAATTGAAGGGGGTCAGTTATCTGACCAACTTTATTGTGGGAAAAGTCCCCCACTTTCCTAAATTAAACCAGGAATTAGTGCTCACCCTTTTCCACACGTTTTCTGTGTTCAAGAATATGCAAATTTAGGAAGGAAAACTGAAAGGCTTAATTTCTCAGGAAATTTGTCACTTTCCCCAAATTCTTGACCGATTAATCATGGAATAAATTCACTCAAAAATTTTGTACAGCCTGTAAGCTAATTTTGTTTTCCAGTTCATTCTCTATGCCTCGGCCAAAGCGGAAGATTTTGCAAGACACAGTTCCCTGTTTGTCTAGTGTGTGGAAAGAATTACGGGTTCGCCAAAAGAAAAAAAAAAACAATAAATGAGGTGCGCAAACTACTGGAACATCTTCTCAAAATCTTTGGTGCTGCGTGCTTTGATTTTGGGAATACTGGTCACTGGTGTGGATCAAGGGTCTTTCTAATCCTTCTGGGTGAGCTCCTTAACCCAGAAACGTCAGAAGATCACTGAGAAGTGTCCAACCCCTTCCTTGAAATCTAACTACTGGTTTAAAAATGAAAGAGTTTTTCAGTTAAAATTTGTGGAACACAAAGTGAGTTAAAAATAGCTAGCTGATAGCAGCGTGTCTGTCCATATCTTCAGCTCCCTTCAATTTTCCTTTGACCTACATGACATTATTCCTTTCCAAACCTTTTTTTCCAATTATAACTCTTCCATAATAACCTCTCATATTTTGAACCTTAGAAGATTGGATCAAGGTTGCAGCTTAATACTCAACAATTTTTCCTTTTCCTTGAGAATCTTGGGCACAATACTATCTGTGGGGAAGCTATGTAAATCCGGTCTTACCTCATTTTCAGCAGTTTGAACTTGTAACTCTGTTTGTCTCATTAATTCCTGTAAGCCACTTTTTGAGACGATTATTTTTGGTTAGACATTATATTACCAGGAGGAACTCTTAAGTATTCAGCTTCATCGCCTCCACCTCACTTGATTGAAATGAATAGGGTTTTCATTCCATATTCCCGCAACTTGAGCCCCTCTCCTGGAATGCATGAAATGAGACGTTTCTATCATTCCTGAGGAATAATTTCCCCAATTTGGAAATGAGGGAATGGAAACCCTTTTATTTTTCAATCTGTGAAAGGCAAAAGAGAACCCATTTCATGTCCAAAAGAAAAATCCCTTGACCTCCTTTTTTCGGACATCCTAGGGCCTTTCCATGATAAACCGGAGGGCTTCCCGTATATTTTAACAGTGAGGGACCACACAAAAACTTACTCTTTTGTGTACCAGCTCAAGTCAAGGACCAATTCTCCTGCAGAAATAATTGATTTAATCAATAAAACTATAGTGTAGATATGTCTGACCCCAAAAACCCTGCATACCAAAAATGCAAAGTAATTTACCTCAATAACTTTCACCAGAGCCCTCGCAAGGATGAGAATAAACTTTTCTCCAGTCCTTCCATACTCTCTTCAAGAAAAAAGGGAGGCCAAGAGGCTCAACCACACCCTTTGGGACATGGCAAGATCCATACTTCTGGACAGTGACCTGCTGTCACATTTCTGGAAATATGCTTACATCATTGAAAGTTTCATCCATAAATGCTTTCCAAAATCAATATTCCAAGAATTCTCTCCCTATCAGGAGCTCTTTGGTCAATCTCTAGCCTTTTCTTTCCTTATATCTCTTTGGGTTTAAGGTAGTTAATGTTTCACACCATCAACAAGGGGGGAATTGAATTCCAGGGGTATCCCCTGATGGCTACTCAAGCCACTTCCAGGTGCAGGAAGCTGGCTACGGTGATACCCAACAGAAAACAAGCTTATACAGTTGAAAAGTGTATTTTTACCATATTTTCAGACTGCTACCATTTTGGAAAATCATATAAACAAGGGGAATTGGTTCATGTTTTTAGCACTATAGCTCTTGGGCAGGTTCTGACTGAAAAGATGTTTGAGAAAGAGTGTGTAGAAGTGGAGTAACCACCCCTAGAAAAGGATTTCACTATCCCACAACACCTGGGTCAGGCTTTGTCTAGCCCACTCTCTTCTTACTTTTGCAAGGCCTGAAAGGCCAATCGTGATCAAATGTCCTTTCATGCCGTGTGTGAGGTTGTGAAGAAGGTATTTAAGCAGAAAGTGTTGGGAATCCAGTGTTTTCTGATGTGAAGAGGGGAAAAGATGGATCCATGGAGAATTTAATGGCTCTTTTGGGTGCTAAGGGAGACTTTTGACACCCTGGAATCAAATTCATAGATATGTATTCTCCCACCGCATCACTGATTTCACTTCTGTTGATCCTATCAGTCACCATTCTCAAATTATGGAAAGTATCCTATTTTGATGTCATCGGCACCTAAATCTACATCCCTGTAGATAAAAATTTTCTTTTAAACCATTTGGACACTCTGATTCTAAAGTTGAAGGAAAAGGCAATTTGATTAAAAAAAGCCCTTCACAGTATGAGGCAATCTTGGAGGTTCTGGTGGATTTTCTTTTCCAAGATCCTGGCTAAGATGAGTTTTTCCACCTCAAAATTTTCACAATATTTATATTTCTTACAACACAAAGATGTGGTGATAGAAACCTGGATACATGTGGACAATTGTTTGATTGCATCTTACAATGTAGCAGCGGTTCAAGGTTTCAAAAATGTGTTGTGTTCCAACCTTGACATAAAATTGGAACACAAGCTCACCCAAATAGTCAGATTGGATTTCCGACTCTGGGATTGTGAAGCCTTTCTATCTCAAAAGAACCTAATGGATGTTATACTTGACAGCTACTCGCAATGAGAGATTCACTATTACTTGCCCCTGGCTGTGGCATGTGATTCCATAATTTCACCGTGAGATGATATTGTGGATGAAATTCAATTCAGTTCAGTAATTGGGCTTCTTGCCCATTTGAAAGGTGGAGCCCAGCCCAGAATTTCATTTTTGGTGAACTACCTGGTCAGAAATTCCATTGTTCCTACCAAGACGCACTGGGAACTTGGTACTACTGGACCATCTCATGTGGTACCTTGCAAAGACAAAGAACCATGGATTCACTCTCAGACCAAAATCTCTGGAGAAATACAGGCATGGTAGATGACCTGGAATGATCCCAGCTGGGTTACATAATCAAGGTGGATGAGGCCCCCATCCTATGGGGATCTAAGAGCCAGATTTCTTTGGCACTATCAAATTGTGCGTCTGAGCATGTAGCTCTATTAGATGCGACTCAAAATCCGGTTCACACAATGAACAAGCTCTCTAGTCTAGCAGGAGATTTGGAAAAGAAAACGTACCATGAAAACCAAGATGCAGTGCAGATGTCAATTGACAACCTATCACACAAGCCCAATACTTGGATTGAGCCTTTTTTGTGAAAAATACCATATCGCGGCACAGCCTCAAGGTAAATTGGATGAATACAAAATAAATGCAAGAAAATACCCTAAAAAGAAGGCTTTCAGGACTGGAAATATTACTTTCCCTATAATTCCTGTGTGTCAAGCTGGCAACAAATGTAGATAGTTACACCACATGAATATAATATGCTGCATCAATCTAGTTGTAAGATATAAGCTTTCCCTCCTCACACTTTAAGGCTAACTCTTTTCCTAACCTCTCATCCTTTTATGCGATGAAGTAGAGCCTAGACTGACTATTTATATTTTTTTTATAGCTTTATAAATATTATCAAGAACTAAATAATGATAACTAATTGACATAAATCCTATATTTGATATGAAGATACATATTAAAGCTTTTGATAACAATGGAAAAGAATATAATATGAAATACTTGATTGAAATTGAAACACATATCAACTAAAATTGATTTGATGTTTATTTGTAATACCACTTAACAAAGGTCAAGAGTAAAACTAAAATGGTATTCCTCCCTGTTAAATCTGATACCCAGAAAATTTGATTTGGCATTCTTCTTCAAATTGAATCCTACTTTTATAAAAAGTTTCCAAATATGTTTCATAGTTATTTTTAGCTATGTTGTTTAAGGTTTTAGATTTTATTAATTTTCTATATTTCTGGTATTTTCAAATATTTATCCCCACTTCTTCTAATGAAAATTGTTTTCAGTTTTCATATTGTTTTTTTAAATGAAAAAAAGAGAAAGGAATTTAAAATAAACTGAACATTCTATTCATCTTTTATTATTGTTATTATAGACTCTCTTTGAAAAACAATTCTAACTTGAGAAATCTATATAGTTGTCAAATTAGATCGTTTTTGTAGGTAGAATTTTCCTAAAAGATTTTCTTTTATTTCAGAAGGTATTTTTATAAATTCAGGAAAGCCTGAAAAGGATTAAGATAGAATCAATTCTGTAAAAGATATTTTTACAATTTCTTTTAAATTATATTATTGTGAAATTTTGATCTGATTTTTTTGTGATGAGGGAAGAAAAGTAGGAAGAAATTGATGGTTTCTTCTTTTTCAACGATTTGGCTTTTGTTGTCATGTATACTCTTTCTTTTTTTTTAGGTATTAAATCAAATTTACATGTCCAAAATTAAGTTGTTAAATGATTTTCTTATGTACCTTTCTCAATCTTGTCTAGTTCTTCTAATAACTTTTTAGCTTCACTCTCTTCTTCTCTTGGTTTGCAAATTTTGATTGGTGGTTTTTTTTCAGTTAGTTTTTGGATTTTGGATATTGGATATTCTTTTGGGATATTAATTTAACTCTATACTTTCATTTTCAGCTACTACTTCTTTTTCTAATTCATCTGATTTACAACTAATTCTTATACTTTCATGACCCAGGCACCAGTATAAATGAATGTTGATTAATATATTTAGAGTGTTGGTAAGCACATGTAAGTGCTTACATGTTTTTACCATAAATTTATGTGTTTTTACCAATATATGGCCAAAACAAATAAGGGGCTTGTTTCTTTGAATATAATTCCTCAGGCTTAGCTTGGAGAATTTTTCTATTTTATTTTTCCATATCTTTTCTGACATGGGATGTCAAGATCTCCAAATTTTTTCAATTTTTTTTGCCAAATTTGGAAAAATGGCATTTTTTTTAAAAAAAATCATTAAAATTTTTCCAACTTATGAATTTCCAATTATTTCTTCAAAAAATGAGGGGGGGTCGTGAGACTCAAAGTCCAGAAGCCCATAACTTTGGGAAATTATTTTTGGTGGGACAAGTGAAGGCCCAAAAAGTTGTGTTTTTCTCCAATATTGTTTTTCATGTTTGTAATATGACTATTTTTAAGTACAAAACTGCCATATTTTTGATAAAAAAAATGGACTTCTAAATGAATAGGACTCAGGAGGGGGATGATTGGCATAAACTGTATATACAAAAAAATCAGTCCAAATAAACTTCCAAAATAGTGGGTTTTTTCTGAGGGGGGAGGAAGATTGGACAAATATAACATCCTGTGTTTCTTAAATTCATCTTGCCACCCCAGGGCTTGTGGGTGGGCATAGAATTCCCAATTCACAGTAATGGGGGGACAGGTTAAACTTTAGAAATAATGATATCCAGTGGAACAAAATGAGAATAGATATTCAAAAAATAGATTAAAATGGGTGAATTGTCATTTGGAGAACAGAAATAAGGGGGAAAAGTGAAATATTTTACTGTGGAATAAAAAAAAACTTGTCTTTGATACTTATTTTCAATTGGATCCCCCATGTCAGGAATGGACATCCAATTGCTCTTTGGAGCCTGGCCAACATCTTCATACCACTCAATTCTGTCCAAATAAGAGGATACTGAGGGTAATAAAGTGTTCATGGCTTCATAAAGGTCTTTATTTTTTCAATTTCTTCAGCCAAGTCACCTCTTAAATCAGTCCATTGCTCTTGAGTCCCGTAAATGTAATGGGATACTGTTATGTCTTAACAGTTTGCATCACCCTGGAAATTGATGTTCTTGAAGATTTATTTCAATATACATTTTGGAAATTCTTCTGAGCCAGGTACCTAATAAAAATTGGTCAAAAAATTAATAAATATTGAAAGAAACAGAAATATTCCACATTCAAATGAATAAAAAACTTAGAAAGAGCTTGGACAATTCATCATTTGTGTGATAATTGCTTTGGCAATTCTCACAGGTAAAGTCAACTGCATAATATATCTTCAAAGTTGTTTCATACTTTTGGGACTTTCTTTGTGAGGTTCTGCAACTCTTGGCCAATCTTCTTGACCTTCTGAATGTGACTATTAATTTTCCATATTTATTCAGTTCAGTCTCTCAAGTTAGTGAATCTGATGAAGTTATTTATTTGGATAATGAGGCCTTGGAATATGCATATGAATTCACTTCTATAATTTTAGGGGGTGTAATTTACTGTAATTTTGAAGTTGTTGTGATGATTGCTTTTGATGGGGGTCTTCCTCTTCTCTTGGATTTACTTTCCATTATTTCAAATCTTGAGGGATCTCTTTTTTTTACTTTTGGCTTCTTGAGATCTTCCACAGATATTTTTGCATTCTAGTGGGTCCCCATAATATTCTTGATTCTCTTGACTCTTGGGAATTCAATAAAAGGGGACTTTTCCAGTAAAAACATCTTGAAAATGTTGAAGAATTGGGGTTATTTCTGCCATTGGTATTTTAAAAAGTTCTTCCCCAATGTCTTCAAAGACACTTATTTGCTTCATTCTTTCTTTCTTTGTCAACACTTTGATCATCACCTGGATAGCCAGTCTGTGAAGGATATGACAAAGAAAATCAGTTGATATTAAAAAAGCTGAAAGATGGAAGATAAAAAAAGCCTCACAGGTAATTTGAAATTCCTCTGAGAATGGAATTCTGATATCTGGAGCTTTTGGAGCTTGGAAAATGCCTTCTGGGTTTTGTGCTTGGAAGGTATGCCTTGATAATTGTTTTATCTGCTGGTGCATTTTTCATTGGGAGGAAATTTTGTTTTGAAATTTTTGAAGGCCATTTTAAGGGCATAATAAGACACCTTTCTATTGATAGAACATATTTTTGGAGGGAAATTATTGATATTTACAATCATTTCTTTGGAGATTCTGATAATTATCTCAATAAATATCTTCTTGAAAGCCATTGGAAGAACCTTGGCAGCCGCCAAGAGGGTACTAGTGAAATTTTGGAGCCAAAGTTTAACCAAGGCATGTGCACCTTCAACTCTTGAGGTGGAGCCCACACCCAGGTGACAATGGTGGTTAGTCCAGGAAAGTATATAATACTTGTTTATAGGAATCCAGGTTTCTTCCAGACATCACAACAAATCAGAATATTTTACTTTCTTTTGGAGCTTCTTCTGGTTATATTTGGAAGACTTTTCACTAGATTAATACACAAACTGATAAATGGATAATAATTTCATTACTAAACACAATAATAGGAATAAAAGTAAAATATAAAAGTAAATTTTTTGATTCCAAAGACATATGAGCTTTTCAAACTCTGTTCCATGACCAATTTTCTCCATGCAATTCACAGATACATTTTTATTGATGTTCCAAATGCATAACATCACTTTTCAGTTTGGAAAGAGCTTCTTAAGATAATTTTTGAAGGCCAAATACCTTTCAATAACAATAACTGGAGGGGAAACAATATTGGTTTTGTTGAGAAATTTTGCTATGTATTGATTCAATGCTCAAGTATATGAGGTTTCAGTTTCATCCTTCCTTGAATCCTTCATCAAACAAAAAGCCCAAGAAAAGGCCCTATTTGTTGAGCTTAATCCAGCAATATGAAAAAGGGGTATTTTTACTCATTCATTTTATAGTTAGAAGCCATGAATGAGTTTTATGGTAAGGAGGTAATTTTTCCCTCAGTATCCCTTTCAGAGGACCACACTTTGAACCTTTGAGATATGACCACATACCCAAAAAGGTCACAAGAAATATTTAAAATAATTATACATTAAAAATAATTACCTTAAAACTACAAAAATGCCATAAATTGGCATAAAACCTGGTTTGACTTGAAAACCAATGAATAAACATGCAAAATAAATTTTACCATTGGATTCCCCATGTTAAAATACACATATACCATTTTTATGGCATATCTGTAAAGTCAATATTTAATGAGTTATAAGTAATAATACCTTATAAAAAACATAAATCCTTGATTATTTCAGATACCAATGAAACAAAATGTAAAAGAAATGGTTTTATTGGATTTTTCATAAAATTCCACACATAAAACAATTAAGAAGCTAATCTCCAAAGTTAATACTTAAGGAGTTAAGCTGAATATATGCACTTTTTTGGTCAACGCATATATTCAAGGATTTTAGCTAATATCTTTTGAAATATGCATGATAGAGTGATGAACCAAAAATAAATTCATCACGAAATTACTTTGGGAATACAGAAATGAACTTCATTTCACAAGTTATTAACAAGGTTAAAACCTGTAAGGGATTATTGATTAAAATCAATAGAGCTGTTGACCACTTTGTTGTTAAAATGGTCCAAACTTAAAAAAAAGTAGACAGTTGGATTCTACTAGTTCATTAGTGAATAATTATTTATTTTCTATTATAATATTCATGGTATAACTCCTTGAAATCATGGTTTGAAGTTTAAAATATTAAATTTCAACAGAAAAGATGAGTTACAAGAAAAATCATCAAAAATAGAGTTTTGATGATTTAATGAAATTCTCTTGGAAGCATAATGAGGTTGTTCCAAGCTATTAGAATTAACTCTCTGAATTTCTTTAGCGTGTAAAATTTAAAAGTTAACAAGAATCAAAGTTTGAGCTTGATTAGATCATTTATGATCACTCACTGTAACCTTAAATTAAGTTTAACAGTCATATGAATGATAAAATTGGTGAATACTGTTAGTTTATGATTAAAATAATAAAATCCACAAATTTTGGGGTTCTGCCAAGCCTTTACGTCATCAAACTTAGATTTATAGTGATAACTCTAAATAATGGCGTAATAATGAGATAAGATGGTTTGATTGTGATGTAATCATCACCAAACCTTAAACTATTGATTAATTCCAGTGGATATGATAAGTGCATGTCTACTAGAAGCCTGTTGGACTCTAGGAGGAAGGAATTTAATATAAATAGAGCTCTTTTTACTCTATTTCCCCCTCAGACGCTTAAAAAACATTAAATCATTAAATAAAAAGGTAATTTCTTTATGCTTTATATATAAAGCTTTTATATTATTAAAGACCAAAGATAATCTTATAATAATCTTCATCTTTGATGTGATTATTGCAATTATTCAATTATTTTTTTTAAATTTCTCTTAAAAACCTCAATTCCACATAGAACCAAGAAAATTTGTAATTTCTCTTAAATTTTATTGTAACTACAATTTAAATAAGTTTTATTTACATTTCTAGGCGTAAAATTATTCAAAATTATTATATTAAGCATTAAAAGTAGGTTATTTCTCTTATTATAATAATTTTTCTCTATTATTACTTTTAATAATTCTATAATTGATATAAATAGTATTTATATTAATTTATAACTTTAATATTGGTAATATTATTGTTATTAATTGTTTTTGATTAATAAAAACCAATTTTTTACACCTTTATTATTTGTTGGTAACAATAATAAAGTGCTTTTAAATATATTAATTATCTTATATTAATATATTTATTTTTTATAATATAAATTATATTATTATTTTTATGCCATAATTATAATAATTCCTTATTATTATAATTATTTTTATCTTATTTATTTCATTTATAAGGACATTCATAGTATAATAAGTAAAATATTAGTAATTTTTACTTATTGTTTCATAGTCAAACCTTACACACACAAAATGTTCTTCTTTGAGGGTTTCAATAAGAGAATCAATGGGTCTTCTGCCTTGTAGATTGTGTTTCTTTACTTTCTTGACTTTTTTGTCAATTTTTTAAAGAATCGCAGGCCTGTCAGACTCCCTCTGGATACATAAATTGGCTTTAATTTGCCTTGGAATGAGAACTGATTCAGCCATCTGAGCAATTTGGGATGTTTCTTTCTCATTGAATTTTCTGAAAGTAGGATGTGCCATGATATTTTCAGTGGCATCATGGTTATTTTAAGAATTTTTTACTTAAAGATTCCAAGTGGTACTCTTGTCATATTTTCTTGCATAAAGTCTAAATGGACAGTAAAAATTTTCTGAGGTGACTGTTTTGGAGGAGTTCTTGTGGGAATTTTGGGTCCCAGACCTATCAAAACCTATTTAAATTTAGTTTTGGGTAATATTGAACCTCAAGGTTGACACAGCATATCCCTGTTCCCTGGTGACATTGTGCACATTCTGCCAAGGAAGCTCAAGGGTCTTAAATTCACCTTCAGTGGGGGTTGAAGCATTATTTTGTGAAAAAGGTGTATAAATTTAAAAAAAGAGGGGAATTTGGGGATTCTTAATGAGTAAAGAATCTTTATAAATATGAAAAAAAGGGATAAAAGGTGTGAAATGTCAAACAAAGTGGGTAAAATTGAAACAAATTTGTTAAAATGTGGATTAATAAATGAGGGTAGGTCAAAAATAGGAAGTTGAGAGGCTTGGAAGCAGGTTGTTTTGAAGGAAAATGCAATCTTTGTGGGAAAAAAAGAAAAATAGTTATTAAAGCTTTGGAAATTTTGGTTTTTACTGATTTTTTCAAAAAAAACTTGTTTTTTAGGGGGATAATCTGGATTATTTGGGTGTTTGGTCCTTCTTTTTTGAGGTGGATTTTAAAAAAATGTGGAAAAAATGGGTGAGGATTTTGGGGGAATTTTTGGAAGTCTTTTGACCAATACAGGTTTTTTGGTTTCATTTTAATTTAAAATTAACCCAGGGAAACCCTCATGTGTTTTTACTAATTTATGGCAAAAACATGTAAGTTCTTAGTAAAAGCACATAAGGGCTTATGCAGGTTTACCAAAGCCCTATATCTGAGTATATTTCTTTGTTGTATATTCTAATGTATATTTTTTAGCCTTGGGATTTTTTGTATGGATTTTAACATTTTCTAAGGGCCCCTTGATTTGCTCTCATAATTTCTATATTGTATATTTTATTTTTGGAATTTAGTCTTAGTGTGGATTCTTCTTTCAATAGTTCAGTTTTTAATATAATACCATTTATTTCAGCTTCAAAATTTTACATTATATCCACTTTTTTTATAAATACAGGCTTATATATTTTTTTCAATTAAGTCAGATTAACAAGTTCTCTCATCTATAATTAATGAACCATCTGTTAAAATAATAATAGTTTTTTTTCTCATTTTCATATTTAATGTATTTTTGATTAATCTTTATGATTCATCTTTTTTAATTTGAGATTTAAGGGGTTTGTTAATGGTTTTATTAATGAGTAAATTTTTCTTAATTAAATTGAGTATATCTGTACTTTTAAAAGAAATTTAATAATTTTATTTATTGGAAAAAGTTGGTGTGTAAATATTTTATTTATTTCATTCAAAATTATTTTTTTAAAAGGATAGTTTAAAGGTAAATAAAGAACTCAAAAGATAAAAATTTTTAGCTAGTTTAAAATTAGAATTATTTAAAGATTTGATTAATGTGTTGTTTTTCAATAATTTAATTGTTTTTTGTTTTCAAAAACTTCTGTAGATAATCTATTTTTTTATGTGCTACTGTTGAAAGTTTGGTAATAATTCTTTTCATTTTTTTTTTTGTAAACAATATCAAATTTCCAAACAAAAATTTTAACTTAATGAAAGTGAATATTAGTTTTATTTAATTTTTATCTACTAATCCTTATTAAAATTTTATTATAATATTAAGTTTATTAAAAGATTTATTGTTTTTTTTTCTCATTTCAAAATTTTGTTTGAAAGTTAGTTATTTTTATCATTAATTATACCAAGACATTTTACTTAATCTTCTATATATAATTCTTTGTCACAAAAATTAAATCTATCAATGTTTTCCTTTTTTTTTTATTTTCAAATAAAATAATTTTGGCTTTCTTTTTTTTTCAAAGATGGTTTTATGTTTAAAATCCTCAATCTAGTTAATTTTAATTATCTTTAGTTAATTCAAAAAAGGAATTCTTTTACAGAATTAGAAGATATTATATTAGCTATATCTTACATTAATCCTAAAAGAATATTAGGGTTTTTTACTGATAAGATGTTTTCTATCAGTAATTAATATTTATATAACAATCATAAGGTCACTGAAAGCGGATAAACCTGTGGTAATCCTCTGGTAATATTAATAGTTCCTGAAATGTAATTGTCTATTTTAATGATAGTGAAACAATTAGATAAAAATGATTTAATTATGGAAAATAGGGAGGAAAGAGACCTTTTCATTTTTTTTGAGAGATAAATTAAGCCACTCACTCACCATTGAGGGATAGGCTTAACTTAAATCTAAGACTAAGCCTAGAGAAATTTTATTCTTTCTCAATTTTTCTTTAATTAATTAAGTAAATTAAACAAATTAGTTTTAAAATACTTCTTCCTTTTATACCACCTGTTTTCTCGTTTTTCAGGGATCTTTTTTTTTTTTCTTCCCAAAGTGATAATCTAGAATTTATAATTTTTAAAAGAATTTTCCTACTTTTTTTTCAAAAAGAGAAATAGTTCTATAATAGTTAAGTTTTGAGTAATCATCCTTTCCAAATTTTCTGATTATTGAAGCTAAAATGAATTTCAATTCTTCAGGGAAATATCCAATTTTGAGAAAAGAATTTAATAACTTGGTTATTTAATGAGTGATCTTTGAATTTTCTAATTTTGATAGCTCGTTTTTGATTTTGTTTGGAACTGGTGCTTTCTTCTTTGTTAAATCTTTAATATTTCTATTGACTTCAGTTTCATTTATTATTGGGAATTAAAATGGTAGATTATTCATGTATTTATTAATATATTCAATATTGGTCGAAGGAAATATCATTGAGTTTCCTTCAAAAATTGATTTGGCTTTGTTTTCATTATTTGTGATATTAGAACCCTTTTTTTTAGTTAAAGTATTTTGGTTTATCTAAAATTCTTAGTAAATTTTTTTATTCTTTTAAATATTCAAGAGGTTTTTTTTACATTAAGAAATTTCTTTCCAATATTCCTTTTTTTTTATTTAATTCCACCTATTCTTTTAATTTGAACTTAAATTATTTATAAAAAAATTATTTAGCTTTAATATATTTTTTTTGTATAGAAATCACTTTCAAACTTGATTCCTTTTTTCAATTGATTAGTTCATTATTTCATTTTATCATCATAATTTGGATGTTTTGGTTTCTATTTTTTTTTCTTTTCCTTGTTAAAAATATATTTTAATTAATTTCTTATTTATTTCTTTAGCTAATTTTTTGATATATTGATATTATTTAATTATTAATTTAAAATTTCTTTCTTGAAATTTATATCTCATATATCATTTATATTTTTTAATATCTAAGTCATCTAGTTTCATTTTAAATTGGTTTTTTCTAAATTCTGAATTATTTTTTTCTGGTTAAAATCTATTTAGATTATTCCTAAAATTAGTTAATCTCCAGATTAATTATTAAGAATTTAAATATTTATTTAAATTACCAAAAAAAATTTCTTCTTTAATATTATTCTAAATTAATTTAATAGATTATTTTTTCAATCCTCTTTTTTTTTTTTTTTTTTTTCAGAAAAGTTAGAATGCCTATTTTTTATTATTAAAAGAAAAAAAATACCCTTTTCTCTTTAAAAAAAAATTTAAATTAATCTAATTTCTTCCTTATTTTTAAGTTTTTTAACTTAGAGTTTTTCATCTAGGGTTATTTAAATTGGATTCCATTCCTATGAAATTTAGTAATTAACTTACAAATAAGCTTTTAAGCCATTTTCCATTAAATTAAAACTTTTTTTAAATTATTTGGAATTTTTTATATTAATATTAAGGTAATTTATTCTTAAATATAATTTTATAATTTAATATTTATAGTTTTTAAAAGGTTTTTTTAATATTATAGAAAGTAAAAAATTTAGTTTTTTTAAGTGATAAATCTTTTAAAATATATAAAAGAACATGGTTTTTTATTTATTTAATTGAAGTTAGGTTGAAATAGGTTCCACACTTGATTAAATTGAGGCAGGTTATTATGATGATACACCCATTGTTCTTATAGAATCATGAATAATTTCTCTTTGTTCTTAACTAATTATTTTAATATTAGTATATTTTCTTTTGTCTAGATTTAACTTAAAGAAGGAGAATAGGTTTTTTAAAATATTAACATTAAAATACAATTTTTTTTTTGGGTATTTAATGGAAATTTCTTAGGAATAGGAAATTAATTAAAAGTGGTTTGATTTACCTAGTGATGTGTTTTTTGGGTTTAGAGTTTTGTAGATAATTGGGAATAATTTTATGGGGTGTTCTCCATTTGGTCTAGTTATTTCCTTTCAATGGTGGAGAAAGTTCTGTATGAATAATTGACGTAATTAATATTTGAACTTCCAATGATTTAATTATTGATTGAATCAGAAATCTTACATCTTAAATAAGAATTTTTTTTCTTTATTAGTACTTATTACCTCAAAATTTTTTAAAAGATTATGTTCCTCCACACATCTATAACAAATTGTTTTATCATTACACTAAAAAGCGACATTTCCTACTTGGAAGAAGTTAAAACATTAAGGGATCCCTTGTTTTTATCTAGCTGTTCTTAATAAGCTAAAATCATAAAGTAATTCACCAACTTGGACTATATACATAGCTATATTATTTTTTTCAAATTCTTTAAATACAGAGCCAAGTTTTTTGCCATTTTCAACCAGATTTTGTAACCACTTTATATCCTTTATTTCCTTTTTTGTGATATAATTTTGTACACATGATTTTTTACCTGGGTCTAATTAATCATTTTAAATGTGGTGTTTCAAGCTGGGGAAAGTAAAGAGTAATGGTTTGGGGTAGTGATAAAATTCAAGTGAGCTAAGTAGTTCCATTTATGTTTGTTTCTTAATAGAAAGTTAGAAAATTTTTAATTTTTAGAGAATAATAAAATAGTTAAATTTGTCAATATAACTACAGAACTCACAAAGATATTTTAATAATAATCTTGATAATTGGTTATTGTTAGTTCTTGTTGTATATTCATGTGTATTTAATGGGTCAATCAATTTGAGAAAGACTTTTGAGCAACAATTTTTGACCTGAGTTTTACATAGGCTATTTGAATTCTATTGATTCTGCTTAATTTGAGTTTTTCTTGGAGAGGTTGTGGAATTCATATACTGTCTTTAATTACTTAAATAAAAGATTTTTGAATAATTTTGTTATTATTTTTCTGAAAAGTGTCTTCTAATTATTTTTCTTTTTTTTTGGGGGGGGGGGGGAAATTTTTTCTTATAAGTTGTCTGAAAAAATCCAGTTTTAGGTTTAAGAGTTTCTTTTTATTTTTTTTTCTACCCTTTTTTTTTTTTTTTTTTCTATATTCTTCATTCTATAAATTATTTCTTTATATTCAAAAATAAATTTTTTTTTGATTAATATTTTTAATTTTTTTTAAAATTTAAAAAAAAAAAAAATTTACCTTAAAATAAAATGAGATTTTGTTTCTAAATCCCAATTCTAAAATCCAGATTTTTCATGTGTAAATTATATAGGATTTTAATTGATTCCCCTGTTTTTTTTTTTTCACCAAATACCTTGAATATGGAATTCAATTTTGAAAACTAAATCACATAAGTATTGAAAATTCATGATTCATAATTGTAAAATATATTACTCCACAATTCATTATTTAAAAATTTGATTAAAAATCTTATGATCACTTTATATTTCTTCAACTATATCATAATTATTTGAACCAAAGAAAAATAGATTAATTCAGATATGAAGACCACCTCTTTCCTTCCTAATCCATCAGTTAATTTAATACAAACAAATTATTTAACAATAATCAATTGAATTTTAATAAAATCAAATTGAGTCATGTTTTTGGCACTAGTGTCTCAACTTCAATAGGAAGTCCCCCTTTATCATAGCAGAATGGATTTCAGCTTATGACTATTGAGATAAATAAAAAATTAAATAATTTTATAATCCTTATCTCAAGAATCATTTGATATAAATTGAAAAAACATATAGAAAGAAGTATATTTCTGCTAAAAAAAAAATAAAAAAATTTAACTGGGGCTGGACTAAGTGAATGTATCAAATCAATTAGTAAAAATCTTTAAATTATGTTTCCTTGCTATGTTGAAATGGTTGCACTCTTTGCCAACAAGACCAATATCACTCCAATTTCAAGCTATGATTTTTAAGGAAAAGATATCTTAAATAATTATAATTAAGATGAACTTTTAATTAATAAGGTAAGTAATTATCTATTTTTTTTTTTTAAATGAGATTATGAAAGCTCATTTTAATTTGAAAGGGTAATAATTTTTTTTTTGTAATAACCTCTCAATCTCAATCCTTTTCCTAATAATGATTATAAGATAGTTCAGGAAGAAAACCTTACTAATTAATCAGTCAGTGTGCTTAAACATGATATTTTTAAATTCCATTGTTTGCTATTTCTTCTTCTGCCAGTTGAGTAAGTCTATAACTCATTAAACACAAAAGCATAATCAATAATTGACCCCCAACTTTAATTATAATAGTTTATCTAGGAAAAAGTCTATTGATATGTTTTCACCTACATATGCAAGTTTTCTGGAATTATATCAAAATGGTATGTCTTTAAATTTTAATTACTCTGTTTAAGCCTACTGAGAAAAAATATTTTTCTTAGCCTATTAAGAAAAAATATTTTTCTTAGCCTATTAAGAAAATGATAATGATTGTTTGAAGTGGGAAAAGGAAATTTGGAATGAGGAGAAAGTGAGGAATATTGAAATTCAATGGTTTTAGGAAGTGAATTTAAAAAAACAAATGGATTTTGATTAGAAAAAAACACAAAATTAAACAAGAATTTGAAAAAGAAAAGTTAAATTTGGAATTGGATCTGAAGGAAAAGAAATTCCAAATTGATATCACTATAGCAGAATTGTCATAAATCAGGCCAATCTTTGATCTCAAACCTAATCTGACATTAAGAAATAAATAATAATCTTTTATCATGATGTATTAGGTATAAATTATTTAATTTTCATTTTGTAATTCATAAATACAACATATCAATTAATGAATGGTTCCAAAGAACTATAAATGCACTTTTAAGTTTAGGTCATGGAATTGATAAGTTTTTTATTATGGTGAGGTATTCCCCAGGGTTTATCTCACCTTTCATTTGGATAACAAAGATTAATTAGTTTCAATTTATTTTATAATAACTCATAACTAAATTTTTTTTTTTTTTAAAGTTCAATTTCAAAGTTTAATTAAACTTTTTTTCTGATTATGATAAATTTTTAATGACTTTTAATATCAGGGGATTTCCATTTTTGAGGTTTTTTTTTTTTTTTTTTTTTAATTTAGTTGTTTTTATAAATAAAAAATAATTTTAAATTGGAATTTTTTTTTTTTGACTCAAATTTTAATTTTGACCTTCTTTTTAAAAAATTTAATTCAATTTTTTTTTTTTAAAAAAAAATTGGAATTTTTGAATAATTTTCAAATTTTATTTTCAAAAAACTAATTTTAATTTTTTTTTTTTTTTCAAATTTAAATTAAAATATTCCTCTTATTTTTATATTTTTTTTTTTTCATAAATTATCACTTCAATTAATCCAAAATTCATTTGAAAAAAAAAAAAAAAAAAAAAACTGGAATTTTTCTACTTTTCAATTTTTACTCATTATTACTAAAAATCCTCTAATTATTTAATTTTTTTTTTTTTTTTTAGAAATTCCAGTAAGCCTTTTTTTGATTTTTTTTTTCTGATAATTAATAAAAAAAAATTATCAAGTGAGTTTTTTTTTTCTTTTCAATTATTTCTTTCTTACTTCCTCATCATTCAATCATAAATCACCTCCACCTTTATCACCTACTAACCTGTTATCCTGAACTCAATCAACCCTCAGAACCTTGAAATCATCTCTCTTGGAGGTTATACACTGGATTTTCTGAAAATTGATTTGGAATCTATTTTGGACCCCCAGGGGCCTTTTTTATCCAAAAATCAAGTCCAATTGGCTCCAAAATACTTTGGATGGCCTCCCAAAGAATTTTTGGAGGCTACCTGAGGCCTTCCAGGGGTTCTATCCTCTGGTTAATAATATTATTTTAATAATCAAGGATGATGATTATGTCTGATAAGTTTTATTTTTCTTCTCTTTTATCATACAAATCATCTTCTTTTCCTTAATCCTTTCCAATAATGAATTATTATTTTGATTCTTATTTTGGTTTTTTTTTTTATATTATTTAATTGTTTATGATAATAATATTTATTTTATTGATTATTAATTTTTTAATTTTATCTTATTTTAAAACATCATTAATTTTTCTTATTAACACAGATTTTATTGCTGATTTTGAATTTTAATATAGGTGTGGATTGTTTATAAGGGTTCTTATTTTTCAATTTCATTTAAAACCATTCAACTCCCTCCATATTTGAAGTTTAAGAAGAAATCTTCTACTCACACACACACTCTCTCTCAAAACCAATATTATTATATCATGGTTAGGACTAAGCCAGATTTAGTACATCATTAGAATGATTATAAAGATTATGAAGCTCTTATTACTATTCTTGATTTCATGGTTAGGACTAAACCAAATATAGAACATCATGAAATTAATAATAAAGATGCAAATCATAAAGGAAAATTTACCCAAAACCAAAGAAAACATATTGATTATTTGAAACAAATAACCTCCCAGCTTGACCATTTTAACAGATCATATCTCAATATGTCATCCATCTCAATTTATAAGAAATCTTATTTTGAAACATGGTTAAAACTTCCATCAATAAAACCACTTCCTCATCCTTATGTCATAATTGATAAAACAAAGAATCCTTCCTTACCAGTTGTCATTTATGAAATAACCCCATTTGACAATTCTTCTTCAAACTCTCATATCTTACACAACTAAATTTTTTTGTTTTGAGAAGCTAATTCAAAAATACAACATAAATAAAAAACCAATAACCATCTCCTAGGTAGAATCATTAAAGTTATTTGATTTTTTCCAGTTTCTTATTCTATAAAATATTCAGCTGTGTAACATTTTTTACTTTCTATCCCAAAAACCTAGTTTTACACCTCATTAAATTAAAAAAAAAAAAAAAATCTTAAATTTTTAAAAAAAATTTAAAATATAAAGAATTTATTTATTTTATAATTTATAAATTATTTTTTTTTAAAAAAAAAATTAGTTTTAAATCAAAAAAAAAAAAAAAAAAAAAAAAAAAAAAAAATTAATTAAAGTTTTTTTTAAATTATTAAATTTTATTAACCTTAAAAATGAATTTTAACAAATAAAAAAAAAAAGAATAATTCAAATTATTTAAAAAAAAAAAAAAAAATAATAATAATTTTAATTAAAGATTTATTATTATTTTTTTTTTGAAAAAATTAAAAAAAAAAAAAAAAAAAAAAAAAATCTAAATTAATATTTTAATTATATAAATCACTTTACTTAATAGTTTTCTTTTTTTTTTTGTTTCCAGAAAAAAAAAAAAAAAAAAAAAAAAAAAAAAAAAAAAAAAATTTTTGTTTAAAAAAGAAATTAATTAAATAATAAATTATTTTATTTTTTTTAAATTTAACTTAAAAAAAAAAAAAAAAAAAAAAAAAATTTTTATCAAAACCTTAAAAAATTTAATTTTTTAATTTTTTAATTCTTAACTTAAATTTTATTATAAATTAATTAAAAATTAATTATTTTTTTTTTATATTCTATTCTAAAAACTAATTAATAATTTTGAAAAAAAAAAAACAATTAAAAGATTTTATATTTTTAATTGGTTAGTAATTATTGATTATTATTATTTTTTTTTAATAAAATTTATTAGGTTTTTGAACTATTTTCATATTTTTATATAAATTTGAATCATTAAGTGAGTCATTAAATTCAAAATTTAGATCAGTGAACTTTTTATTTATATTTCAAACAATTTATATCAACATAGAATACCTTAATTTTTAATAATTATTTAAAATTAAATTAATTATTAATATTTCAAATCTTACCTCTTTTTTTGACCAGAATAGGCTTAACCACCATTGAGGGGTTGTTTTTATAATGGTATTAAACTCCCATCAATAAATCCAATGAACCCAGGAAAGCCTTTTCCCTTTATAAATTTTTAAATCTCTATGTTTTGTTCTATTTTTGGCCACAAAATAATTCTTCTCTTTAACTTCATTAATATTCCAATCACTCTTTGAATTTGAAACAAAAAAAAAGCCTCATAGATAATTCCAAACAACATTCTAATTTTCCTCAAATCTTCCCCATTTTCATTTAATCTTAACCTTGATATTAAAACAGACAATTTCATGGAAGGATAACATTGTTTCTTTTTTTTTTTGTTTTTTTTTTTTGTGATGAATTTTTAAATGTTTAATTATCTTAAATCTGTGCTAAAAACTTTTCAAATGAGGAATGTATTTTTGAGAAAAATTTTGTGAAACTTTTCAAATAATAAGATTTATAAATCATTAAATTTATAAATATAATTTGAAAGATATTTTCTATGAGGATTTATTTTATTATATCTAATAAGGCTATATCCTCTTAAATATCTTAATCAATATAATATTCAAAATCATACATTTAATTTTAGTTATTTTAATTTTATGAATTAAAATTAAAATTTGAAAAACATTTTAAATTTTAAATGATTAAAATTTTTTTTTATAAAAGATTAAATTTGAAAAAAAAAAAAAAAAAAAAAAAAAAAAAATATGAATTTTAATTAAATTGAATTATATTAAGATTTTATTAAATATATAAGGAAATTTTAATTTAATTATAAATTTAATTAATCAAGTTTTTATCAAAAAAAAAAAAAAAAAAAAAAAAAACACAAGATTTTAATTTTTTTTTTTAACTTTATTAACCCTTAATAATAATAAAATTTATATTAAGATTTAAATCAAAAAAAAAAAAAAATCCTCAGGATCAGTTTTTATTTTTTATTTTTTTAATTTTAATTTTAATTTTAATTTTAATTTTAATTTTAATTTTATTTATTTTTTTTTTTTTTTACCATATTTTTCTCAAAATCTAGAATTTTAATAATATCAATAAAAATAAATTTTTTTTTTTCATATTTTTTTTTTTTTAGGTTTTTTTTTTTTTTTCATGACAATTGTAAGCCCAAAAAAAGTCCTCTTTTTTTTTAGGTTTTTTTTTTTTTTTGTTAATGTTTTTAATTAAATTAAAAATTCTATTTATGAAATTAATTGAATTTAAAAATTTAATTTATGAGGAGTGAAAGTTTAAATTCCATTTTTTGGAATTAAAAGTGCTATTTATGGTATCAAAAGTGATATAAATGGTATCACAAATGACATAATAATGTCATAAATGTCATCAAGAATGACATACAGATTCCATTTATGGCCATAGTATTGGCATAATTGGCATTAAAACAATTCCATAAATGTAATTTTATGGCCTTAACTATGCCATTTATGCATTTAAGAATTTCATAAATGACCTCAACAATGGCATTAATGGTCTTAATAATTCCATTTGTGGCATTAACAATGCAATTTATGAAATCAATAATGCCATTAATAGCCTTCAAAATTCCATTAATGGCATTAATGGCATCAGAAATTCCATAAATAGCCAGATTTCATTTAAAAACCACCCCTTATGTGTTTTTACCAATTGATGGTAAAAACATCTAAGCTCTTATGTGTTTTTACCAATACCCTATATAAATTATTGTTATTATTATTTTAACTCAATTTTTTATTTTTTTATTTTTTTTAATTAAATTAAGTAAAAAAAAAATATAAAATAAGTTATAAAATAGGTTGTTGTTTTTTTTTTTGAAATTTTTTTTAATTCAAATTTACCAAAAAAAAAACTAAAAAAAAGAACCTATTGATAATTTAAAATTAATAAATAGAAATATGTATATATATTAAAATCTTTATTTTTATTTATTTATTTATTTATTTTAAAAAAAAAACATAATAATTAATTAAAAGAATTTAAATTAAAGAAAGAAAGAAAGAAAGAAAGAAAGAAAATTATCAACTCAAATTATTTATTTAATCAATTTTATTTCTTAAAATCAATAAAATAAATCAAAATTAAATTTTAAATTAAAAAATCAAAAAATTAAAAAACTTTTTTATTTTAATTATTTTTAAAAAATAATTTTTAATTTAATTTAATTTAATTTAATTTTTTAAAACTCGCCTGCGCACCAAAAAATTTAAAATTTAAAATTAAAATTTTGATCTCGATTAATTTTAAATTTTTTGATTTCTCGCCCTAAGCCAGTCTCTTCTCTTTAAAATTTAAAATTTTAATTTATTTCGATGAGTTTGAATTTAATCATAAATCCAAGATCACCCTCACCACCACCACCACCACTACCACCACCCAATCATTCAAACAATCTATCGCCTACTCAATCTAATTATTTAACTAAAACTCATTCTACTGCTTCAGCTTCAGCTTCGACTTCGGTTTCGACTTCGACTTCTTCTTTGGATTATTATTCTTCTTCTTCTTCTTCTTCTTCTTCAACTTCCTCAAAATCATCCAATTCAAATTTAAATATCATCTTACAATCTCAATCTCAACCTCAACCTCAATCTCAATCTCAATCAAATCAAAATAATCAATCTCAATCAAATAATCAATCAAATCAAAATAATCAAGCAAATTCATCATTTTGGCCTTATCCCAACTCAGTCCATCGTCATCATCTTAACTCTAATCTCAACTCTCCAAAACGTAGAAATTCATCTCATTCTTTAAACGAAAAATCTCATCATCCTTTCAATCAACCTCATTCAAACTTCGATAGGCGTTCTACTATCACTAACTTTACTAATCTACAATCAAATCATCCTTTTATTCATTTAAATCCTATCAATTTATCCAATTTAAATCAAATTCATAATCAATCAAATCATCAAAATCAAAATCAAAATTCACTCTACCCTCTTAATCCTTCAAATCTTCATCATCTACATCAACCTCGTAGGCAATCAGAAACTTCTTTAAATTCTTCTTTAATCATTAACTCTGATCTTTTAAATCAATCAAATCAATCTACAAATCATCAAATCAATCTAAATCAATCTCATAATCATCTTCTTAAAAATACTCTAGCCCCTTTTAGACCTAGATCTTTATCATCTTCTTCAAATCAATTTCATCCTCAAAATTCTCATTCTAATCAATCTTTAATCAATTCTATGAATCATTATGCTTTTCCTCCTATTCATTCTAATTCAAATCTAAACTCAAACATCTTAATCAATCCTACAGAAATTCAAAATTCACCTTCAAATCAAAATTTTACCACCATCAAAAAAATCCCTCCTACAAATCAAAATCATTCAATCTCAAATATTCAAAATTTAAATCAATCTTATCATTCAAAAAATCAATTTCTTAACTCAAATCATCTCTTTCAATCAAAAAATCTTAAACCTTTAAACTCAAATTCTTATTCTAGATCCCCAGAACTTAGAATCAGTCATAAATTAGCAGAAAGAAAAAGAAGAAAAGAAATGAAAGATTTATTCGATGAATTAAGACATGTCTTACCTGTTGCAGATCAAAAACATTCAAAAGGTTCAAAATGGGAAACTTTAAATCGTGGTAAACTCTCTTCTTTCTCATCATCTCTTGAAATTTCAAATCTTACTAACTAAACTTCATTTCAATCTTCAATTTAAGCCGTCGATTATATGCATCAAATTAAATTAGAAAATCAAAAATTAAAAAATGAAAACTCAAATTTAAAAGATTCTTTAATAAATCATCATCATCAACCTGATCTTCTTCATCATCTACCTTAATCTTTTTTATTTAATTTACTTACTCATTCATCTAAATTAATTAAAAACATCCCATTGAAAATTATTTATAATCTCCTTCCTCTTCTCATCAAAAATCATTAAATCAATTCGGGATTCTTAAAAAAACAAACAAACAAAAACTCATCATTTCAATCCTTAATTAATTCAATCTATATACTAATCTTTTTCAAATCTAAATTAAAAATCTTAATTTAAATCCTCATTTTTGGAAATCGCTTTCTAAATCTTTTTAATGGCTCAAAAATTATATTCCATTTAAAAATTAAAATTAAAAAACTTAAAAATCATTTAACGATAAAATATTATGATGCCTTATTATTATCTTCATCGGATCTTGTTCTTGTAAAATCAAATTCAGGAAAAATTATTATTTAATATTCATCTTTCATAAATTCAAAATTCAATGCATGCCTTAGAATTTACGATTTTTGTTTTGTTTTGTTTTCTTTGACTCAAAAATCTTCATACCTATCAAAATCCCCCCTCTTGAGCAATTTATTTCTTTCAATTGGATCTTCATTCTCAAAAATCATTCTCAAGATCTATCTTGTAAATCTTGATTTCATCTATCTATTGCCTTCAAAAACAAATTAAAACATTTGACCAACTGGATTCTTTTTTTTGGCCTCACCTTTCTGACCATAGCCTTAGGTTTGGAGACAATTAAATTTTAAGATTACCTAAAACAAGCTTGCTATTAAAATTAAAGTACTTTAAAACACAATCTTCATTTTCAAATCATTTCTTTTAAAATAAAGCTTCATATTGAATTGGCTTTTCTTTTTTGGTATTTATTTATTTAAGGGCTTTGCTAGACAAAGATTAGCAAACTACTAAATACATGCAAAATACAGTTTGTATCTAACAGATGCCTGTTTTTTGTTTAAAATAGCTATAAATTAAACTAATTTTGGGAATTATTACATACATCATTTATCAATTTCCCTAAAGTTTTTGCTTTTTTTTTTTGGGGGGTTAAATCAAGAAAAAAAATAAAAATAAAAAAATCCCTTGGACCAAAAAAAACAAAAAAAAAAAAGAAATTGAAAGAAAAAAAACTAATTCTTAAAATCTTTCTATGAAAAAAAAAAAAAAAATAAATTAAAATAAATTAAATTAAATTTTTAAAAATAAAAAAAAATTAAATAAATATATGTAAAATTTAATGTAAAAACAAAAAAAAAATAAAAATAAAAATAAATTAAATAAAATAAAATTAAATAAAAAAAATTTTCAAAAAAAAAAAAAAAATTAATTAATTA
>JALGQZ010000012.1:4645000-4735000 GCA_023105745.1 Austropuccinia psidii
ATTTCAAAAAAAAAAAAATATATTTAAAAAAAAAAATTTAATAAATTAAAATCTTAAAAATAATTTCTATTAAATAAAAAAAAAAAAAAATTAAATTTTTTAATTAATTCTTTTAATTAAATTAAATTAAATTAAAAAAAAAAAAACTTTAAAATTATTCTTTTTAAAAATTATTTTTAATTTAAATTTTATTAATTAAAAAAGATTAATTTTTAATTAATTAATAAAATAATAAAGAATTTTTTTTTTTTTAAAAAAAAATTTTAAATTATTCATTTTTTTTTTTTTTTTTTTTTTTTTTTTTTTATTTTTAAAAAGTTAATTTTTTTAAATAATTCAAACCAAAAAAACTATTTTAAAATATATTATAATTAAAAATATTTTAATTTCTTCATTAATTCTTTTTATCATATCTATATTTATGATAATAATTATTTTAAGTTTTTAAAGAAAGAGTTAAAAAAAAAAAAAAAAAAAAAAAAAAACTATTAATTTATTTCTTATTTATATATATATTTAGTTAATCTAATAAATATTTGGAATTTAATATTTTTTAAATTTTATATATATATATATATATATATATATTTTTGATAAATTATTTAACTTTATATTTTTTTTATAATTTTCTTTCATTCTTATTAATAAAAAGGAAATTATCATTTTTCCTTTTTGAAACGTGAACTATTAAAGCTTATTTTTATGAATTTAATCAAATTGGGTAATTCAATAAGATAATTCACATATCAGTGTCTTTTAACAGAAAAATTATGTTTATATGAGGTCTGAGTATGAAAATAGGTATCTTTCTGTTTATTATGCACATATTCACTTGAGTTATAAGAATTTTACTGAGTAGCAATAATAAAAGCACTGAGATTTAAATGGGAGGGCAGTTTCAATAGTTCAGGATGTATGATAACTGTTATGTTCTTTTGTGTTATATTAAATTAGAAAGGATGGATTAATATGATATAATGCTGATAAATATGATTGTTTTAAAATGAAAGAAATTTAAAAATTAAAGATTAGAAATTCAATTGGACCAACTTTTACTTTTTTTTAAAAATTTGAATTCACAGAAAAAAACAAACAAACCATTATTTAAAATTTTTTTTAAGTGGGATCTGAATTTGAATTTTGAAACCATTTCAATTACTAAATAATTTAATTCAATAAATTAAAGATTCTCTTTTAGGTTTAATGGAGAACAAAACCTTATGTTTTTTTTTTTTTTGAGTTAAAAAGAAAAGTTTCACCAAAAAAAGGTTACTTAATGTATTGTTTTTTTTTAAATAGGACTAAAAATAATAATATAAAATTTATATATGATTATTCTCAAAAAAAAAAAAAAAAGTTAATTAAAAGAATATCATTTTTTTTTTTATTGTTTTCAAATATTTTTTTTTTTCAAAAACTTTTGAAAAAAAATCAAAATTTAAATCAATTTTTTTTTTTTTTTTTTTTTTTTTTTTTTAGTAAAATTATATTTTTTTTTTTTTTTTAAAAAATAACTTAAAATTCTTCTATTTAAAATTAAACATTTCAATTATTTTATTATAAATTTATATATAAAAAGTTCTTAAAAATGGAAAAAATCAAAGTCATTATTTAATTTCTAATTTATATATTCTATTTTTTACTATTTTTGATTTCTATTAGATATTTTAAAATAGCTCCAAGTATAATTAAAAGTAATGATATTTATATAATTCAAGAAAAAATTTATTTTTTTGAAAAAATTATATTCATCTCCAGAAATATATTGATTTTTTTTTTTTTTTCAAAAACTTTGGGAATTATAATTCTTAGGCTCAAAAGTAATAATTTTTTTTTTCTCCAATTATAAAGTTTAATTATTTTTCTGGAGGGTTGAATTTTTTATTTTTTTTTTAAAATTGAAAAAAAAATCTATCATTAATTTATTTCAAAGCTAAAATAGTTCAATACTCAAATAAAGCAAATTAATCATCTTTTATCTCTAAAATTAGTTTTTCTAAAGTAAAGTTAAATAACAAATATTTATAAAAAAATTCTCAATAAATCACAAAAAATATATTGGGTCTTAAAAAAAACCAAAACGTACCATGTATTATCAAAAGGGAAACATATGGCATAAAATTCTAAGAAAAATTAAACAAATTGAGCAGGAATTTTAAAAAAACATTATAATAACTCAAAATAGGTATAATACTAAGAAAACATTTTAGAAACTTCTTTATTATTATTATTAGAATAATCACTTGACAGTGATAAATTCAACTTTTCTTATATTTTTAACCCCATTACTTGGTTTACTGATCTACATAAATTTCTAAATTGATATGAATGGGTTATATTTGAAATTTGTTAAAAATGACAATATATAAGCCATAAAACTGAATACAGAACTCAAAGACAAAAATGAATATTTGGGGTATTACATTTTTTCAGGATCAAAAAAAGAGGAAAGAATTTACTGAGGTGGATTTGGAATAAAAAATCAAAAGTTTGATTGTTATTGAAGATTGGATTTTTCATTTCAGGAATTAAGACTACATTTTCTTCTGGGGGGGGAGAGGGGGTTGACCCAATTCTTCATACTATCCAACTCCAGCCATCTTTATTAAGCTTATGGTAATAATTATTCCTTGTGTCACTAATTTTTTTATTCTTTATTCTCCCCCTGACATCTTCTCATTGTTCTAATTTTTTCATTAAGTAGAATTGAGAACTTAAATAAGGTAAAAAAGAGTTGTTCGAGTCCTTATATGTAGATTTTGGGATTTCCAAAGAGGAATGCAAAGCTTCTTATTGAGATCGCAAAGTTATTTAAACTTTCACTTTATGTATAGAGCTACTTCTTGTTCTTGATTGATATCTTAAAATTATAAATTCAGAAGTTTTCATTTTCTGTGTTTTTTTGGCCTCCGGTACAATCCAAGGGGTATTTTTAATACTCAGCCTTAAAAAAGATATTGGAGATTTACTTGACTTAGGACCTTCAATTAAGAAAATACTTGAGATAGGGGAGGATTGAAATGAGATCTTTAATTGGGTTTTTAATAGCTTTCAACTCATAAATTTGAAGGTCATCTGGAATTAAGGGTAATTTATTACAGAAGATGTATTTATTATCATCATAAAATCTTTGTAAAAAGAAAAACTTGGATAAGTTATCTCTCCACAAAAAGGAATCTGTATAGTAAGATTAGTAAGACAAGGGTATGAAAATCTCTCATTTGATTTTTTTTCTCATGTAAGTAATTGTTGAATTGTTATTTCAAGGGATTCCTTGAGGTTATATTATATCTAGCAAAAAAAACTTCCATCCTATTCAAATTTTTTATTTTTAAAATTGAAAATCTATTTTAAGGGAGTAATATAAAATAATTACATTATGAGAAATGATATGAGGAGAATATTCTTTAAATGAAAAATCTTATAATGATAAGCTTAATTTATACTTCATGTTTCATTTTCTCTTGGAAGATCTCTAAAGACATTTGATTAACTAAAAAAGAGGTCCAGTCTATGTTTTCCCACAGATCTTAAGAATTTGAGGAATTTCTTTCAAATATTTTATTATTACCCACTACAAAATGAATAAATTTATTTTTCTTTGTTGGAATATATTTTAATTTTAAATAAATTAAATTTTTTCATATATTAGCCATCTATTTCTTATTTTTTGAATATTATAAAAAGCTTCTTTAAGTTTATTTTGAATGAAGTTTTTACTTATACAGTAAAGAAGATGAGAATAATTAATAAAATACAAAAATTAAAAAAATGAAACCACTTTAAAAATCTCATAAGCTTATTGAAGATTTTTCATAGAATATAAAGACACACCCTTGTGACGGTACAAAAACTCATGGGATAATTTTTCCAGAGGTGAAAGCTTTATTAATTTCAGTCACTGAAGAAAGGTCCATTTTAATAATGGTATAAGGGGTGAAGAAATATTCTTCTTCTTAAAGAAAGATTAAAGCTAGTATACAGATCATATCTATATCTACGTGCAGCTTATTAATTCCTCAAACAAAGGGCCCAGAAGAATATTTGTTTATTGAGGTAGGGAAAGAAATAGGGAGTAATTGAATTCTATCTTTAGTTGGTTTGTGATTGAATTCAATCAATATGGAATTGGTGAGTAAATTTAGAGGATTTATAGAGAAATAACAATACTGAGTTAATGTGATAAATGCTCTAGTTATAAGTAGAACATAAATATTTTTCTTCCCTGAACTTTCCATTGATGGCTTCAATTGTTCTTCTTCCTTTAATATTATATTTCCTAATTTTTTGCTCTGAGTGTATATGTATTCAAAAAGATTAAGACCTATGTTGATACCTTTGGTTATATAGATTTATATAAATGAGCTCAAACTTGTCTTGGAAGAAGATTAGAAGAATATCATCAAATTATTTGAGATACTTCTTTTTGATTAAATATGCTGAAAGATGGGTGATCCAACATCTTTTGAGTGAAATCATGAATGTTTTTAGTGTTTTTGAAGTCAAGGCTTGAAGTGGCTTCATTAGTTTATTTTCCAGAATGAATATTGAAAGGACAGGTCAATTTCTTAGAGAGGAATTTTCTAGGTGTGACCTGAGGGGTAGGGAACCCAGATCTTTCAAAGAAAAATTACAAATGTTTATGAGTCATGTTGGACCTATAAATGGAAAAGGCATTCCCTTGTTCCTTGGCTGTATATTTTGCCTATTCTACTGTGAAATTTTAAGGGCCCAAATCTCTCTTGGATAGGTAGGTACAGTGCCCTTCCAATTGTATGCAAACACACCGCTCATACAGGCAGGGCCCTGTATCAGCATGCACCTGTGCGCGCAGCATGTTGACCAATGGACTACTCTCATTGGTCAGTCTGGTCCTGTGGGCTGGCAAAAAGCAACTTCTTTTTTTTTCTCTCGACCTATTGTCAACATCATTTCATTTTTTTATTTGTTTTTTTAATTGTTACTTTGCAACATCAACCACTGCTCTCTTCGCGAGATCAGCAGTTCCACATATGAAGACAATTCAAGCACCAATGTTAAATAGGCCCCCCACCCTTGTCTCCAACAAACGTCATCTGCCATTATCGCTACATATTTACTTACTTTAATAGTAATCCATCATCTCTATCCAGATGGTGAAATACAAAGTTATATACCATTGGTGAGTTTGTCTTTTTCATTTCTATAAAATTTTTAACCTTGCTAATATGACCTTACCCATCATAGATGCCATACTTAGATGTTGAAGCCCAAGGCTGATTGGTGGGTATGCATCAGCCTGGACTCTTGTTTAGGGCCATTGCAGAGTGTAATAATCTCCCTCTGACGACTGTTTACAATATGTTCCAAAAATACAAACAAATTGGCACCATTACAACTCAACAAAAAAGCGGCTGACCAACAAAACTCACTGAGCGTGACAGGCCACAGCTCAGCCATATTATTACTCAATGTCAACAACTTACCATTGCTCAAGTTACATCCCTAATGACGTCGCACAATTTAACACAAGATTCACAAGTTGGGGAAACACTCACGAATCACTCCTAAGAAGCCATATTTATGACCTCAAGATTTTCAATGCTGGCTTGCTTTTTCCCAGGCTCATAGGCACTGGATGATTAATGAATGGGCCAAAGTAATCTGGACCGACAAATTGACTTTTGAGCTGGGAAAATGAGTCCATCAAGTCTGAGTCTGGTGCACCGCAAACAAAAAGTGGCTGCTTCAAAACCTTGCTGTCAACCATCAATCCAGGTGTCAATCAGTTATGATCTGGGGGGGATTTTGTGCTTCTCACCATAGCAGCATCGTATTCTTGGATGGTAGGATGAATTCCCAAGAGATGGTCCAACAGGTCTACTGCCCAGCCCTTTGCCCCTTTTTCAAGCAAATGGAGCAAGCACCCTGGATCAGAGGACAACATTGACTTCTCCTAATGCAAGACAATGTGCCAGTTCATACGGCAGTTTTCAGCAATCAGTGGCGCAAACGAAATGGCATACTCAAGATGGAGTGGCCGGCACATTCACCAGACCCCAACCTGATTGAAAACATCTGGAAGTCGATGAAAAGCCAAATATCAAAGCTTTACCAACCTCAAAATTTGGAAGAACTCAAGCACACTATTTGGTCCTGCTGGAGTGACATTCACCCTGGCATCCTCAATGACTACCTCCGATCAATGCCAAGGAGGATGCAGATGGTCATCAATCAACATGGTGCTCCAACCTCATGTTAGGACCACCAAGGTTTTTTTAGTTTCATTTTTTTTTTACTCTCTATGTTGTTTGTCTACTGTGTTGCCTGTTGTCACCTCTGCTCTGAATCGCAATCAATGACATGTGATTTTTTTTTCTTAAGTTGCCAATGAGACAAAGTCCCCCCCAAAAAAAATTGCTGCGCAATTTTTCGGCGTTCATACAGGGGCCCTGCCTGTATGAACTTGGTGTTTGCATACAATTGGCAGGGCACTGTATATTGTATTTACAAGAGGTTGAGGAGAAGTAAGAAAAATTGAGTAAAAATTCAACATTTTTAAAGCAGAAATGGGCTGCAAAGCGTTAAGAACTTGATCTGGAGGCCTGAAAAGTTAAAAAAAGGTGTTCCAATGACCAAAGTGAAGCTTGGCGATGACGGATTGAAAAAAATAATTATTTCCTCAATAAAAATGAAATGGTGGGTAGAAGTGGAAAAAATTGCTTTCTTGTTTTAGGTAGATAATATGAGAGTCCCTGGACCGATCAAGATTTAAATTCAAACGACATTATTTTATTGTGAACCCACTCACTTATATACAAGACTTTATGGGTTCCAATATAGCATGTTACTTTAGCAAGCACATCCTTCAGAATTATGAAAGTCCTTGAGGTATTATTTCGAGATAAAAACAGATTCAAGTCCACGAAAATTGGTGGTATCAATTGTCAGCTTTGTACTTTTCCGCTTTGAATTTCTCAGTGTCATCATCCCCATTCAAACTACGCAAGATAATAAATGTGGTCACATTGTCTATATGAGTAACCGGAGGTAGATTAGTTCCTCCAAAAAATATCATATTGTATTAATTAAATCTGTCCAGTTAAGAAAAACCAATGAATGAAGTAAAAAGATAGGCATTGAAAAACTCTCAAGGTCATACCTTTTTTGTCGTCTTGAATACTCGAATCCAAAATTTCTATGTTTGTGAAATATTGAGCACAAGCAGCTGAGCATATCGCCAAAGTTACGCCTGATTCGTCCTCTGCCACCAGGGCAGCAGCTTGAGCAGTCGAAGGCGTCATGATAAGTTCGGCGTTCGGGTAATGTTGATTCAAGTATTTTTGACATTGTCCAAGACCCTGTTTATCATTAAACAACCGCAGAGATATGAAAGGTTAACCCAATGTAATGAAACGGAGAGAAACTTTTTTTTCTCTATCAATTTAATCCCTGAGCCGATGCTGATATCTGAAGTAGAGCTTATGACAAGCGAGCAATAGCGAAACTAAAATGACCTGAGCATGACTGGCGATCTTTCGCTTTAAAACAGTTTGACTATTTTCATTCTCAGATAAATCAGTTAACTTTTTTGGTAGGTGACCAACGAGGCAATGCTCGATTTTAAGGTAAATACGTTCTTTCAAGATTTTAAGATTTTTAATGACTTCTGGTTCAGATAAAACTTGATGAGTTTCCGAAACAGGTCCAAACGTGGAATTTTCAATGGGTACAACTGCCCATTCGACTAAGGTATTTTGTTGTTGATTGGGTAAAAGTGCATGAATTACATCACGAATGGACTGATAAGGTAAAAACTGATACAAGGGACCTGAGAATCGCTTGAGGGCTGCCTGCGATACAAATCATCAGTCTTCGAGCTCAACACAGAAAAGCTAATGAGCCAGTGACTTACCTCATGAGAATAGGTACCCAAGGGTCCCAAATAAGCTACCCGGAACAAAGAAGCTGACGATGTCGCCTTATCGATAGTCTTCTTTAAAGGTGACATACCATACGAGAACAACCAAGAATAAATGAGAGAAAGGAAGATGTCAACGAGCTGGATAGAATTTTAGGCAGAAAAGGAGTGGGCTTGCTTATTTACATAATAAAGCAGCTCTCTCAACTCCGCCCAAATCTTTTTATACAACATTTTAGGCAAAACTATTCATCTAGTAGAGGACATCGATCTGGTTGCATGCGCCATCAAACTCCGACACAATTCTCCGGTACAAGGACTTTAACCCATACTGTTGGCGAGACAAAGAGAACATATGGGTTACTGATGAGTTGTGAAACTTTATTAACAAAAGATTCATTTGAATTTGAGGAATAGCCACCCCCAGCCTGATAATTGGAATCCATTCAATGGTTTTGCAATGGTTTTCAGATCTTTTAGATCTTTGACAGATGTTTACAAAGACTATGAATACCATAAATGTTCAAAAAAAGGAAATCCTAATTGAAAAATGCAAAAAACTTATCAGGAAAATAAACATTGAAAAAGATCAATCAATATATGCTGAAATATATTTAAGATTTTTTTCAATTTTTTACCTTCACTTTATTCCATAAAAATTAAAGTTTCTCCATATAAATTTAATTGAGCTTGAACATTAAGATCTAATTGAAAGAAAGAGATATTTCTGAAGAACACATTTTGTTATTCTCTTTTTCATTGAAATTTGATTTTATTGAAAGTATTATTAGGGGGCGTCAAAGTTAAGAACTGCAATATTGGAAATCCTGCTTTTCTTTCACCTCCCACTTTGAAGTTTTGTGTTTTAAAAACGCCAAACCTCAAGAGGTGTGGGATTTCGGAGTACCAGAAACATGGAGGGTAGAAGTCTAGATGCTTCAATAGAAAAGTGCAAGATTGAAGCTTCAGAATGAAATTTTTCAGTTGCACAAACCACACTAAGTGCACTTCTGGCTGGATAAGAACCCTTTATTTTCATAACTCAACTCCGTCACAAACCTTGAGTTTGGCCCCCAAATCCCCCTCCATGGCTTGTTTGACATGAATCACTTTCATGAAGAATTAGTCAAATGTTCAAGTTATAAAAATTCTTGATTTTTTCAGAAATATATGGCAATTTTGCGAGAAATTGACTTTTTTGTCTAATAGGACCTTTGTTGCACTCTTCTTTTACCTTTTGTCACAAAAGCACTTTAAAGTCCCAAAAAGAGAGTTTTGGCCCATAGTACCAAAGAAGCCCCCAGAGCCCAAAAGAGCCACCAAGATCAACAGGACCCCAGAAACCCAGAATTTTGAATTGAATCAAGGATCCCCTAAAGGCCGTTCAACCAAAATGGCCCCAAGCACTCAATGGGCCATTTTAAATCTTTCAGCTTCTCTGGATGATTATTTAAGCTAATTACTTAAATATTCCAGTTGTGGCATATGTCTCAGATTTCCTTTTTGAACTAGGAACTTCAATTTGTCTAAGCTCAAGCCTAATAAGTAAAAAGGAATTTTTTAGTTGGTATTAATTAAGAAAAGCCCTCAGAGCCCATATAGCTAAACTATAGTTCTCATATCTAACTATGTGGTAATCCAAAGGTAATAGTGTCAAGGGAAATTCAAAGATATTAAAATTAAGCTCCAAATTAGTTGAAATTTTTTCAATATAAGTTACTCTCAAAGAAAAGTGTGAAAACACAAATTATATTTCATCAAAAGCAGCTGGGTGAGTCTTCCACTCAATTTGTTTTATGATTGAGGAAGGTGGATCCCCAAGAATTTCAATATACTTCCTAGTTCTCATGTTGCACACATAATAGTATTGAGTGATTATTATTTCAGAATTTCACATATACTAGCCCCTCAATAAACCCTGGGGATTTTCTCCTGCATTTGATTAAACCACCAAGGTTTATTCTTATATTTGTTTCTTTTGATATTAATGTTAAATACTTATACTTTGATGTTCAAAATTTTTCATCTTTTACCCACCTTTTCATTTTCTAATAATGGTAATATTTTTACCAATTAATTTATCCCTTATAACAGGCTTGAACAGTGGCACTTAATATCATTCTGTACTGAATTTTCTTTATTAGAGATATAGGTCCCTTTTAATTATTTTCTTCAATTGTTTTGAAGTCAGTCAAGTGAGCTCTGAATTTCTAGCTTTCAAAATGATATTCATTTTAAAGATCCCTGTGACAAATTTTTCGAAAGAAAATTTAGATTCAAGATCTCTCTTCTTTCATATATATCTTTATAGTTTTCTGAGCTCTATATAATTAAATAAGAGTTAGTTTTTATTACCAAGAGCTATGCAAAATACACATTTATTGATTGTTTAATTTTATTTAAGCTTCTTGATTAAATTCAATATGCTACTGATTCCAAGCTTAAAAATTATATAAGAATACTTCATATAAAACTTTTCCAAAGATGTTTATTTCCTAATAACCCAAAATTTAATTCTACATATATACCTCAAAGGTTCTGCCAAATTTTTCATTTGATAATTTTAACCAGATTATTGCTAGAGCTATAAAGTAGCTTCAATAATTGGTTATAAATATCTAAGGATATAATTTATTTCAGAATGGATTTTTAAAAAAAGGAGATCATGAATCTAAATGGAAGATTTTTAAACTTCTCTGATATAAAATATGAATGTGGTGTATTTAGAAAAAGTTGAGACTTTTTTTGCTTTGAAATATTTGGAAATAATTTTGCACATGAAAAGGGTAATTACAGATTTTCACAAATTATGAAAAGAACTATATCAACTGAGATAGCTTTGATGTCAGGCTGAGTCTATGATAAAGGTGTATATGAGTATTTACAAGCTTTAACTATGACTGTGACACGGTAAGAATGGTTTTAAAAGATGATAAGATTGATAATAAATGATTTAATTTAAGATTTAAAGGGCTTTACTATAGAGATATAGTGGTGGTGAGCGCTGTTGAAAGCCCTGGGTGCAGCTTTACCTGTTGGATTACAATAATAAAGACTACAATACTTTAAATTAAGAGTATACCTGATTATTTAACCAAGAGTAAAACTGTTTTTGACAGTTTACTACGTAGGTTATTCAAGAGCAGGATGAGGAAAGGGTTTTGGCAGTGAAAAGCCCTCCTTTTATCCTGAAATTGAGGTGAAAAGGTTATTAGACCTTTTCACGTAGAGGAAGTGAAGATTTTTCACTCCTCATGACAGGCTTGTGGTTTGCAAACAGCCTGTATACCCTGTATTAGGCTCAGATGTGGTTTTGAAACCACATCTGGGCAGTTTTCACCAATACAGGGTGAAAATTTTCATCTGGGGACCTCGCAGCCTGATTCTGACGTGTATGACGCGTAGAATGCTGTACAGAAACTGTATGGGACCCCAGTATTGACTGACATATGAGGTATTGAAGTAAAAACATCCTTCTCGTCTATTTGACACCTCATATTCATGGTTATAGGGTATTATCCCATGGTAAGGCTGTATATGACAGCAGGTGGGATTTTTACCTTAAAATTGTCATAACTCTGTCAGTTTTTGAGATATCAAGCTCAAAGTTGGTTCATTGAATAGCCCTGTATGAGCTCTATACAATGGTACCCAACTTGACAAGGTTATCCTTAAATATGGCAAAGGTATCCCATGTACAAGTGTTTTTATACATTGGCGTGTTTTGGGCAAAAGCTGTATTAAGCTTGTTTGGCCAATAACTTCTGTTCTAGTTGAGATATGGGGAAATGGATGACACCATCAGATAGCCCTGATTGTGCTCTTTCCAAAAAGACCCCACTTTAAGTATCTCACACTAAAACTGTAAAAGTTAGATGAGAGGTGAATGTTTTGTTCACCCTTATTTGGTCTGAATTTGACCATAACTCAAGTAATACTGGTGCTAGCTCAGTTTGGCTAGTACCATTGGATAGCCCTGGCTTAGAGATTCATTTTGAATACCCATTTGATGGGGTTAAGCCTCTCCTTCTAGATTTTAGATGAGAGGTGAAAATTAAGGTTTATGCTCAGCAATAACTTTGAGTAGGAATAACTTTGTTATTTCTTGTCCTATGGTGATGGGACTTATATTTTCAGGAAGAGGTGAGTTTCCTCTTTCTTTTGATACCTTTTGAGCTAATTTGGCTCAGTTCCATGTTTTGGTGGTATTTTGGCTATACCATTGGTTTATGGTATTTTGGCTGTCATGCTTGTGCTCTGGTTTTGAGTCACAGGCTGACATTTGAGATGATTTTGGGGCTGTATGAAGTAAGTTGATTTGAGGGATTAAATTTTGAGCTGGATTCATTAATGTTAGTTTTATATTATGTCATACCAATATCAAACATATTAGAGAAGCCTAATTTAGATAAAAAAAATTCTTCAATTTTTAAAGTTGAGTTTTTCAGGTAAAACAGTAATTTCCTACTTTCTATAAAATAATTATTCAATATTAAGGAGTATTTCTTGTAATTTGAAGAATATATGAATTTCAATGCATTCAGTTTTCTATTTATTTTTCAATGACACCATTCTTCATAGAAATATGTTAGCTTTGGATTAATACCAATATGTTAACACAAAATATTGGTATTTGGGTTATTATTAGGAATATTCTGGCTCAAAATGAATAGTTTTATTATTGGAAAATGATAATTTGACAAGGTGAAGGTAATAATATTGATAATTAAGAAATGAATGCTTTGAAGTACATATACTGCTGGGTACTGTGGTAGCTCCTCATGTGTGGTATTAAAATGAGGAAGTACCTGGAGGGGGAAATTACAGGTAACTAGTTTTGAATTACTAATAACTCCTGTAACCAAGGGTGGCAAAGATGTAATGCCTGCCCCACCTGAAATACTGAAAAAACCTTCCTTTGACTTCAAAAAACAAAATAAAATAAGTAAGTTGCTTTAAAGCTGAAGAAGAAAAAAATTAACCAGTCTCAGATCAGACCTATTCAATATATAATAAGAGATATAATTTCATTAATATAGTTAATTTTGATATTTTTTGATGAAATACTTGTTTGTTTAGTGTTTACTTTTAGTTAAATTTGGCTTAGTGGTTTTGTAAGGTTTGACTATGAAACCATAAGTAAAAATTACTAATATTTTACTTATTGTACTATGAATGTCCTTATAAATGAAATAAATAAGATAAAAATAATTATAATATTGAAGAATTATTATAATTATGGCGTAAAAATAATTATATTATTAATAAAATATGATAATATAATAAAATAAATATATTAATATAAAATAATTAATATATTCAAAGACACTTTATTATTGTTACAAACAAATAATAAAGGTGTAAAAAATTGTTTTTTATTAATAAAAAACAATTAATAACAATAATATTACCAATATTAAAGTTATAAATTAATATAAATACTATTTATATTAATTAAAGTATTATTAAAAGAATAATAGAGAGAAAATTATTATAATAAGAGAAAATAACCTACTTTTAATACTTAATATAATAATTTTGAGATATTTTACGCCAAATAATATAAATACAACTTATCCAAATTGTATTTACAATAAAAAATAGAGAAATTACAAATATTCTTGATTTTTACATGGAAATGAGATTTTGAGATTTTAGAGAGATTTTTAAAAAAAACAATTAAATAAATAATTTAATCACATCAAAATTGATGATTATAATAAGATGATCTTTGGTCTTTGATAATATAAGAGTTTTATATATAAAGAATAAAGAAATTACCTTTTTATTGTATTGATTTAATGTTTTTGTTGCGTCTGAGGGGAAAACAGAGTAAAAAGAGCTCTATTTATAGTAAATACCTCCCTCCTAGAGTCCAACAGGCTTCTAGTAGACGTGTACTGATCAATACTTTAAGGTTTGGTGATGATTACATCATGATCAAACCATATTACATCATTATTACGCCATTATTTAGAGTTATCACTATAACTCTAAGTTTGATGACGTCAAAGGCTTGGCAGAACCCCAAAATTCGTGGATTTTATTAGTTTTAATCATAAACTAATAGTATTCACCAATTTTATCACTCATATGACTGTTAAACTTAATTTAAGGTTACAGTGAGTGATCATAAATGATCAAATTAAGCTCAAACTTTGATCCTTAGCAACTTTTAAGATTTACACGCTACAGCCATTCAGAGAGTGAATTCTGATAGCTTGGCATAACCTTATTATGCTGCCAAGAGCATTCCATCACATCATCAAAACTCTATTTTTGATGATATATCTTGTAACTCATCTTTTCTGTTGAAATTTAATATTTTAAACATCAAACTATGATTTCAAGGGGTTATACCTTGAATATTATAATAAAAAATACATCATTGCTCACAAATGAACTAGTAGAATCCAACTGTCTACTTTTTTTTAAGTTTGGACCACTTTCACAACAAAGTGGTCAACAGCTCTGTTGATTTTAATCAATAATTCCTTACAGATTTTAACCTTGTTTATAACTTGTGAAATAAACTTCATATCTGTGTTCCTACAGTAATTACGTAATGACTTTATTTTTGGTTAATCACTCTATCATGTATAATTCAAGAGATATTAGCTAAAATCCTTGAATATATGCGTTGACCAAAAAAGTGCATATATTCAGGTTAATTCCTTAAGTATTGGTTTTGAAGCTTAGCTTATTAGCTGTCTTATGTGTGGATTTGTATGGAGAATCCAATGGTACCATTTATTCTACATTTTGTTTTATTAGGTTTGGAAATAAATAAGGATTTGTGTATTTTATAAGGTATTATTACTTATAACTTATTAAATATTGACTTTACAGATATGCCATAAAAATGGTATATGTGTATTTTACCATGGGGAATCCAATGGTATAATTTATTCCACATGTTTATTCATTGGTTTTTAAGTTAAACCAAGCTTTATGTCAATTTATGGTATTTTTGTATTTTGAAAGTACTTATTTTTAATGTATAATTATATTAAATATTTCTTGTGACCTTTTTGGGTATGTGGTCATATCTCAAAGGTTCACATTCCCTACCACCAAAAAAGATTGTACCACAATCTGATATGTGTAATTAGGGTATCATCCACTGTCCTACCTCTTCAATAGACTTTGTTAGTCTTGAAGCTCAATACTGCTTAACTTTTTTATTTTTCAGGCTTTCTTTCATGTCTGAATCTTCTTAGTAGTTTATCAGCATTTGTTATATCTTTCTCAAGTAGCCATTCATCTTCTTGAGTTGAATTTCTATACCTTACAAGGTATTCTCTTTCTTTTTTGTTTCTTGTCCTTTTTTCTTTAAGGACTTTTACTATTTTCTTTTCCTCTCCTTCTTCCAAGGGGGAAATTTCAAGTGGGGGTTTATTTCTTACTGGAAATAACTCCTTGTCACTTGAGCTTTAAGGTTTTATTAGACTTACAGGGAAAGTTGTGTGTTTGTTCATTAGTTCACCTGTGAGTTCCAATTGCACAGCATTGGGTCCATGAAGTGCTTTTATCATAAATGGTCCTGCAAAGGAATCTTTTAATTTCTTTGGGCCTTTTATGTTATTGAAATTCAGGGTTGATACTAGGACTAAGTCTCCTATTTTGAAATCAGGTGGCTTATGACTTTTATCCCATCTTTCCTTTGCATATTTGAAAGAATCTTTCATACATCTGCTTGCATGGTGTCTTGCCTTATCAAGCATTATCTTAAAACTGCTTGCTGTTGGGTGTATATCCACTAAGTCCTTTTTGAGGGTATCATAAGGAAGTCTTGGATTCCAACCTTTTTCTAGCATTGCTGGTGTTTTACCAGTAGAAGAATGGATTGATGTCTTATATTCCAGTTCAAGGGCTGGTATTAGTGTACACCAATCATGGGTAAAACCATCAGAGTCTTTGAATTCTAGCCCATAAGCACAGAATCTTCTAATCATGTCCTCTAAGGTCTGTATCATTCTTTCTGCTAAACCATCAGTTTGGGGATGGTAAGCTGTTGAGAATGATAGCTTTGTCCCAAACAAGTTATGGAGATTTGTCCATAATGCTGAAGTGAACTTTGGGTCTCTGTCACTTATAATATTTTGGAATAATCCTGTATGGCTAATAACCTTATTCCATATCATTATGGCTGTGTCCATAGCTGTGTCATCCTTATGACATGGTAGGAACATGGGAGTTTTGCTATACTTGTCAACCAATACTAGGCATGAATTATAGCTTCTGTCTCCTCCTGGAGGTAATGCTGTTACCCAATCCATATGAACTATTTCCCAAAGCGATTTTGGTTCTTGGATTTGAATCATCATTCCAAATTTCTTTCCTGTGGCTCTGTTGGCTTTTTGACATCTGTCACAGGTTTGGCAGTATTCTATAACATCTTTCTTCCAATTTGGCCGACAAGAGCAGGTTTTTACCCTCTCTAGTGTCCTGTCTTCTGAAAGGTGTCCAGCTGCAACACTATCATGACACTCATGTAAAATAGTGTTTATCAGGGTTCTATCTGTTAAGGTCATAACACATGTGTGTTTGGTTCTATGGTAAAGGATTCCATCAAGGAGGTGGAATCTTCCTTCATCATATGCCTTTTTCCATGTTTCATCTAGTTTTGATGAAAGTGATGGGTCTTTGCAGTATTTCATTAGAAGTTGGCTTAAGATATGGCAATTTTTGTCTATCTCATAGCTTTCTTCAACTTGGTTAAAGAATTCTGTGCCAATGTCTGTAACACATATTCCTTATATATGATGTTCTTCTTGTGGTACCCATGCTGGATTGTCAGGGGTATTTGCTAGAGCCCATCTGCTAAGAACATCTGCATTTTTATTAATATTTCCAGATTTATAAACAATAGTTATATTTCCTCTATATTCTTGGATAGCAATTTGCCATCTCAGCATATGTCTATTTGGAGTTTTCATATTTAACAGAGATTTTACAGCATTACAGTCTGTAATCACCTCAAATACTGTTCCATCCAAGTAGTAATGTAATTTTTCTAAAGCCCACAATAAGCAGAGGCATTCCATTTGGCTTTCTCCATATCTTGCTTCTGTTGGCTTTATCTTTCTTGAAATAAAACAGATTGGTCCTTCCACTGGTTTATCATTGATAATTTGATGGGGCCCCCAAATGTAAGGTTTGACTATGAAACAATAAGTAAAAATTACTAATATTTTACTTATTGTACTATGAATGTCCTTATAAATGAAATAAATAAGATAAAAATAATTATTATAATAAAGAATTATTATAATTATGGCGTAAAAATAATTATATTATCAATAAAATAAAATATAATAAAATAAATATATTAATATAAAATAATTAATATATTCAAAGACACTTTATTATTGTTACAAACAAATAATAAAGGTGTAAAAAATTGTTTTTTATTAATGAAAAACAATTAATAACAATAATATTACCAATATTAAAGTTATAAATTAATATAAATACTATTTATATTAATTAAAGTATTATTAAAAGAATAATAGAGAGAAAATTATTATAATAAGAGAAAATAACCTACTTTTAATACTTATAATAATTTTGAGATATTTTACGCCAAATAATATAAATACAGCTTATCCAAATTGTATTTACAATAAAAAATAAAGAAATTACAAATATTCTTGATTTTTACGTGGAAATGAGATTTTAGAGAGATTTTTAACAAAAACAATTAAATAAATGATTTAATCACGTCAAAATTGATGATTATAATAAGATGATCTTTGGTCTTTGATAATATAAGAGTTTTATATATAAAGAATAAAGAAATTACCTTCTTATTGTATTGATTTAATGTTTTTGATGCGTCTGAGGGGAAAACAGAGTAAAAAGAGCTCTATTTATAGTAAATACCTCCCTCCTAGAGTCCAACAGGCTTCTAGTAGACATGTACTGATCAATACTTTAAGGTTTGGTGATGATGACATCATGATCAAGCCATATTACATTATTATTATGCCATTATTTAGAGTTATCACTATAAATTTAAGTTTGATGACGTCAAAGGCTTGGCAGAACCCCAAAATTTGTGGATTTTATTAGTTTTAATCATAAACTAATAGTATTCACCAATTTTATCACTCATATGACTGTTAAACTTAATTTAAGGTTACAGCGAGTAATCATAAAAATACTTAATATAATAATTTTGAGATATTTCACGCCAAATAATATAAATACAGCTTATCCAAATTGTATTTACAATAAAAAATAGAGAAATTACAAATATTCTTGATTTTTACATGGAAATGAGATTTGAGAGAGATTTTTAACAAAAACAATTAAATAAATAATTTAATCACGTCAAAACTGATGATTATAATAAGATGATCTTTGGTCTTTGATAATATAAGAGTTTTATATATAAAGAATAAAGAAATTACCTTCTTATTGTATTGATTTAATGTTTTTGATGCGTCTGAGGGGAAAACAGAGTAAAAAGAGCTCTATTTATAGTAAATACCTCCCTCCTAGAGTCCAACAGGCTTCTAGTAGACTTGTACTGATCAATACTTTAAGGTTTGGTGATGATTACATCATGATCAAACCATATTACATCATTATTACGCCATTATTTGGAGTTATCACTATAAATCTAAGTTTGATGACGTCAAAGGCTTGGCAGAACCCCAAAATTTGTGGATTTTATTAGTTTTAATCATAAACTAATAGTATTCACCAATTATATCACTCATATGACTGTTAAACTTAATTTAAGGTTACAGTGAGTAATCATAAATGATCAAATTAAGCTCAAACTTTGATCCTTAATAAATTTCAATATTTACACGCTACAGCCATTCAAAGAGTGAATTCTGATAGCTTGCAATAATTTTATTATGCTTCCAAGAGAATTTTATTACATCATCAAAACTCTATCTTTGATGATTTTTCTTGTAACTCATCTTTTCTGTCGAAATTTAATATTTTAAACTTCAAACTATGATTTCAAGGGGTTATACCTTGAATATTATAATAAAGAATACATCATTCTTCACGAATGAACTAGTAGAATCTAACTGTTCACTTTTTTTTAAGTTTGGACCACTTTCACAACAAAGTGGTCAACAGCTCTGTTGATTTTAATTAATAATTCCTTACAGGTTTTAACCTTGTTTATAACTTGTGAAAAAAACTTCATTTATGTATTCCTACAGAAATTACGTGATGCCTTTATTTCTGGTTCATCACTCTATCATGTGTATTTCAAGAGATATTAGCTAAAATCCTTGAATATATGCGTTGACCAAAAAAGTGCATATATTCAGGTTAATTCCTTAAGTATTGAGTTTGAAGCTTAGCTTATTAATTGTTTTATGTGTGGATGTTTATGGAAAATCCACTGGTACAATTTATCCCACATATTGTCTCATTGGTGTTTGAAATAAATAAGGATTTGTGTATTTTATAAGGTATTATTACTTATAACTTATTAAATATTGACTTTACAGATATGCCATAAAAATGGTATATGTGTATTTTACCATGGAGAATCCAATGGTATAATTTATTCCACATGTTTATTCATTGGTTTCTAAGTTAAACCAAGTTTTATGTCAATTTATAGTATTTTTGTATTTTAAAAGTACTTATTTTTAATGTATAATTATATTAAATATTTCTTGTGACGTTTTTGGGTATGTGGTAATATCTCAAAGGTTCACAGGTTTCCTCTTGGTGATGAGATATTGATAAGATGGGTTGTTTAAGATTTTCTCACAGATGTGATGAGTTTTGATAATGGTAATTATTTTAAGGTAAATCTATAATAAAGTAAAATAATTTCTTAAAAGTTTTTTATTTTTTAAGAGTGGCTAATGAAAAGAGAGAATGGTATTTGTTAGATTCAAAAGGTAGGATTGTTTGATATTGGAGGTTTAAAAGGGTAAATTAATCTTAAATATTGATAAATGGGGTTACTTTTTACTGAATAATTTCTTTTAATAGAGTAGTTACCTTAACTTTAGGTACTGTATAATGTTATTTTAATAATAGGATTACACTGAGCTTAGCTACTGGAAAGTTTTAAACACTATACTTTCACTGAGCTTAGGTACAAGGAAAGTAAATTCACTATAATATACTGGACTCCCTCCCAGGTGAGGGATGGATTATTCCTGTGCTTAAAATGTGCAGGGGATATAATATTCATGAGGGAATTTTGAAATTTTTTGGGGAGAGAGCCCCTCTATTTATACCTTTTGGGATCCCAGGGGGAACTCAAGAAGAGCTGTTGTTTCCATTTTAATTCCTCTTGACTCCATCATGTGACATTGTTTTTAGTGAGGAACTTTATTGCATGTGTGAGGTTTAGTGATAATTTGTCTTCTGCACAGCTTCCATTTATCACATGGATCTTTTTTGGTGAGCTGGCTACAAAATGATCTTCTTGCATTTTACTTGAATGCATGAGGTGATTTTATTTTTGGTGGGAATTTTTCCTTTGAACAGCCTTTTTTCTGTCACATGATACAATGTTTGTGGGGGAAGTATAACATGATTACTTTAGATTTTCCTTCCATATTATAGATTTTGGGTTTGGTGGAAGAGGCAGTGTAATTTATGCAGGAGCCATGGATGTGCTTCTTCTTCTTGAACTTTACATTAAAGTCAGGTAATGCTTTCTGAAGAGGTGGTTTTCCTGCTATTCACACAAGATGGTTTTATTTTCTATCTTGCCACATGCTGTGCTTAGTAATATAGTGCAGCTCCTTCCATATTTTAATGGGGCTGTGCAATGGTAAAGATGTTTGGGCTTTTCAGTTCATAAACTGGGGAATTATGAGGGATTTAGGGTTCTGCTGATATTTACTTGCATTATTTGATGTATTGTAATTTATTCATGCGGTGAATATGTGTAATTTCATTGATTGGTGGTATTGTGAATATATTTCTGTACCTTGAGCTTAGCTGTAATGAGGGTCTTCTTCAGGATTTCCAGTGTTTATAGGATGGTCTTGTATTTTTTAAATGTAATTATTCCAATTAAAGGTGCAAATTGAGGATTTAAGGAAGGTTTTTTGTATGTCCTTGCAGATATTTTCATGTTTTTGGGGTTGTTGTTGAAATGTTGAGATGAATTGTATGGGTTGAAGGTTATTTATGGAGTTAGAGTGGAGATAATATTACTGAGATATTTTGTTTTGATTGTTACTGTGATTATTCTTGTAAGTAGGTAATTGTAAGTAATATACTAGTAACTATCTGACTTCATGAGCTTTTGTTCCTTTTATGTACATATTCAGGAGTGTCACAACCATGGCAATTCACCTCCTTGGATCCCCATATGGCATATCAAGCCACAGTTCTTTAATGGCCAATTGGCCATATCCATCACCAGTGGCCAATATGGCCATGTCATCATCTTATGGACCATTTATGGCCATTTGTGTTTTGGGGCCTTCATGGCCCTTCACCTCAATCCAGAACCCATAGCGGCAATTTATGCCCAAATGGGTATTTCTGGTCATTTCCCTCAAAACAGGGGAAATGGCCCAAATGGCTGTTTTTGGCCATTTGGGCTCATAATGTGCATTTGCGCATATTTGCGCACTTTGACGCAAAGTGTCCGAAAGACACTTTCCCGCCTTTTGGGCCAGTTTTTGGCTCAGAACCCGAAAGGGCCCAGAAACACCTTTCCAAGCTCTGAAGCCATCACATCCATCCTTTTCCCCTCTGCCTTTCCATCTCAAGACCTTTGGATGTAATCTTCTTGCCAATAAACCAATATGCCATAAATGATGTTATATATCATTGTGCATCATTTTTCAACAGCAATTCAATGGTGGAAATATCAAATGGTCATTTCAACATTTCAACATCTCATCACGTCATCAAGGCACCCAATCATTCAGAGGAATCATCAAGGCTCAAGAGCAAGTGTTTCAGCGTCAAAGACCAATGACCCAATCAAAAAGTCATTGGTTATTCTCACTCCAAGTATTCCCCCCAAGGGAATACTGTCAATTAATTCTCAAAGTGTATTCAAAAGGCAGTGCCAAAAGAAGCTGTCAAGTGTCAAAGCTCCACTCAATCCATCTTGGCAGCCATATTCATTTCAATACAGTCTGGATCCATCAAGAACTGTATTTCATTTTCAAGCATGGGAAGTTCATTCAACCCAATTCAATTTCAATATTAGCCAGCTGTATCAATTCCCAAAACAATCAATACAGCCTCAAGGATCAATACAGATCAGTTTTAAGCCTGAAGAACTCAAGCTCTCCACTTTTCACATATACCGGCTACCCTTTCCACCCTGGGGGGTTTTTCCCCAGTTAATTAATATACTTTGATTTTATTTTATCTTTATTTTCTTTTCATTTTAGTTAAGCAAATACTGATATTATTAAGTCAGTCATTTAGCACCTTTCTCTTTCTCTCTCTTTGCCTGTCAATGGATATTTGGTGGTCATATCCTTACTAATTCCATTATTCATTTTTGGCAGGTTGAAACAGTGATTAAGGACTTACTTGGTTGGCTCTTTGGCCATTTGGCTTCCCTTTCCTCTTTTGCATCTCATCTTGTACCTGCATATCTTTTAGAGGAATCCATTCTTATTATTTTTATTCTTTATTCTTTTGGAGTCTTCCAAGTGAGTTCCCTGATTGCTGAGTGCCAGGCCACTCTTTTATTTCCACTAGAGCCCCTGTGACAAGGATTCATATTGTGTATTAGGTTTAGATTTTTCATCACAGTATGTTTGAGAAATTAATTTCCTTCATAATTCCTAGAAATTCTTGAATCTTCTGATATTTTCTGGAACATTCTTAAATCTTCCAAAATCTTCCAAAAAAGTACTTTCCAGCCATACCCTTAATTTTTAGAATGTTGCCACTGTGGCTTGAGCCAATGACGTTGCCAGATTTAAGCTTCAGAGAATTACCAGCTAAGAGAAAGGGCCTTTGTTTCTAGATCCAGAATTGCTTCTACATTAAGAAAAATACCATATTTACTAATTATTCTCATAATAATGTAGACTACTGTTCCTCCAGATTTGGTTAAAAATGTGAATTAGGGTTACTTTTAATGTATATTCGGTTTCTGAAACAAAAAACTACTGGTTTTATTGATTATTTCTTTGATAATATGATATTTTCTTCTAGAAAACTTTCTTTTATGTCCTTTTCTGAATGTGATTTGTGGTTATGCCATTATTTCATTGGGGATAAATTAAGATTTAAATCTCCGCTTTTATCATTTAATTATTGGCTTATATAGCATTTTTCCCTTCATTTTATAATCTGAGGTAAAGGATGAGTTCTAGTCTGTAAAAAAATGTTATGGAATACCACAATACCCATTCATTATTAATGAGATGGGTAACCATATTTCAAGGCTTAGGAACAATACAATAATTAAGCCTTTAATAGAAATACTCCTCAGTATCTCTATTAGCCCATATGAATATTTTACATTCTCAAAAAGCACACAAACTTCCTCACTCAAAGTTATTTTCAATTAAAATAGATGATAATTAATTTTGAATTTACTCAAATATTAATATATTGAAACATCTTTTTAGTTGGTAAATAAAAGTTATGATTTGATTGCACCATTGGATTCTCCATCCAACTTTACCTAGGGTCATAAAATAGGGTATTTTGCCATAGATTCTATATTTTGGCCTAAAAAGGCTAAAAGAGTATTTTAGTCTAAGTTTAGGAATTTTCAAGAATTTTTCAATTTGATTAAAATCAAGGTACATCTTCATACCATAAATGATAAAAAAAGTGGTAAAATTAAGGTGTGGTGTGTAGTTTCAAAGTGAGACTTGGATTTACCATAAAAGTGGTAAATCTTGTGGGCCCTTTATCCACACTGAGCTAAAAATGACATGGTATGGATTTTCATAAGTAAAAATCAAAAGTTCCACAAAAAAGTGGGAAAAGGGCTTTTGGGAAAAAGGTGCCAGGGTACTCAGATTTTTCAATATGCATAGAGTGGTTTTTGAATTTGGTTAACCTTAATTAAGGTTCTGCAGCCAAAAAAAAGCCTCAGATAAGGTTTTTGGATTTATTAAAAGTTAAAACCCCATAAAAAAGGTAAAATTACATTTTACTTATTCTTATTTAAGCTTAAATTAAGATTTAAACATAAAAAACCCACAAAAGTGAAAAGTTGGAGTAAAACTCAAATTTTCCCCATACATAATAACTTTTTGTTTATTATGAGTTTTGAAAAGGAATTAGATGTATTAAGGTGTGAATTTTAAGACCTACCCTTCACAATTATTTACCTTCAGAGCTTAAAGAAGTTTCTCTTATAGCAAAAATAATCTCTTTTCCTGCTATAGTAAACTTCTGATTAAAGCTACATCATAATCAAAACAGTTTTTTCTTACTGATTAAAATTAGGCAAAAATTAACCATTTATAGCTCAATTTTAAAATCATAGTTTTACCAGAGTGGGGGAATTTAGGGATTAAACTGTGAGAGTGACATTGATTGTAAAAAATTGAGCAAAATTTTGAAATAGCACTAAATCTTGAACACTAGTGCTATAATTATAGAAAAATAGTTGAAATAGATAATATAGATTTAAACAAGCTATAATAATATATAATAAACATTGGTTATCAATTTATTGAATTATAAAAGCTTTTCTTGGATTCATAATATTTGAAAATAGAAAACAAAACTTGCTATACAATTCAATTTATCAAGAGTATTCTTGAAGTTATAATTGATCATGGTAATCTTTTTCACAATGGGGACTTTTTTGGTATAGAAGGACCCTCAAAAACTTTCAAAATACTCATAATTAAACACAGCTCAATATTTAATGATAAATTAGATGATTATTTATAGTGATAATTGTAATAAGCTGTTTTTGCTTCAAATTAAATAAAAAAGCTCTTGTAAGTTTGTGAGCCTTGAGGTATATCTTACATACCCAAATAGGCCACAATTATCTTAAAAATAAATTCTGAATTATGCATAACTCATAAGTCATGCATATATCCAAAATTCATCATTTTTGATTTCAGAAAAGATGAATAACCTTTTATTGAGTAAGTGAATCCATGGATTTAAGGCCAGATTTGGATTCTACACAAAAATTCACCTAGGGTAGGTTGATAGAGTGAATAAGCTCAAATTAACTCTTTGAGGTGGTAATATGGAAAATACTTCAATACCACATCATCAATACCACATAAATGATCCGTGAAAATTTTTGTTTTTCTTAATTTCACGCCAAAATGATGGGAATGTGAGAAATCCCTTGTTACATATACACTGAAAATAGTGTTATGCATGTTTTGGGCACTTAATATCATGGTATTATTACTTGGACGTTTGGTACACCCATAGTGGATATCTCACTTGAAGCTTAAATTTCTATTTTGACATGAAAAATAGGCAAGGGGGACAAAAGACATCAAAGAGAGCCAGGGTACCCAACTTCTGAGGCCTCAGATGTGTGGACAGCTCCAAAGATTAGATCCATGGCTGATCTTGGCCCAATTAGTAAGCTAAAACACTTTGGGAGCTTGGTTACCATGTTACAACTATAGTAAATCATAAGAAAATAGCAAATAACCTGCTATTTTGACGTGCCAAAGAGGTAAAGAGCTACTTAGACTCCTTTAGCCATTTCAATTCTTAATGTATTTCCATGGATAGACCCTAAAAGAGTAATTAAAACCCTTTTTGAACTTCTATCCATTGATTTACCTCATAGCAACCAGCTAAACACTGATATTTGCAATTCTACATAGAGATGAGGTAAAAACTTCAAAAATTCATTAAAAATACAATTCTTAATTAATCTCTTTGAAACTTTCAGGACCAATGGAGAGCTGTATTATCTATGATACAACCAAAAAATAACATAGTTTTGCTAGTAAAATTAAAAGGTTTACTTACAGTCCATTTTTAATTAACCCACATGAAACACTGAATCTTCAAAAATTCACAGTAAATACATCCTGTGATGAAATTACCAATAAAATTGATAACTTTGAGAAATAAATGATTCTTTTGGAAGAAAGGAAGATTCACAGATGTTACTCTTTTTATTCCTAACCATATTTGGGTTGGTAGTCACGTAGAAACCTCAATTAAGTAATTATGACAATCTTATGTGACAACAGATGATGCAATCAATAATCCAAAACGGTTTATTGTTTTCTAACTCACTGGTTTTCAGTTTGCTCCATGGAACGCCTCTGTGAGCTGTCTTAGACTTAAAAGATGCCTCCTCTTGCTGTTTTTTACAAATCATCATCATCTTATTATCCATTTATATCATTGTTACCAACAAGTAAGTATTAGTTAGAATATTCTCAAGTGTTTTAATTATTTCAGAATCAATCAGAAAGACGTGAAATCATAGAATCCAACTATATATTGTTGTAATCCTGCTATAAATCATTTTGATCCCTTAAATCCACATTTCAACACAAATTTCTCTACTTATATCTTTCAATAAGTTCTTTCGAGTATAAGTGAGTCATTCATCTTTAATTCTTAAAGTTTTCCTCTAAAATTAGTTTTCTTCAAGAATTATCTTTATAATTATTCTTGCAAAAGATAATTATATATTAAAATAATTTTATTCTTTTAATAAAAGAAGTTTTTATTATTAAATTCTGCTTGTAATTGATTATTGTAGACAATTACTGCTCACTGTTAAAATCACTAGTAGTGTTTAACACTTAAAAGGAATAATTCTTTAATTATTCAATTGTGGTTATAATAATATTTTACTATTATATTCAATAAGAAAAGACATATTACTGCTGATTATATTATATTTCATAAGAACAGACATAGTGCTGTTGATTAATAGTAATATTATCATAAGTTTCATAGTCACATCTTACAAAGTTGTTATTTTTAACAGGAGTATTTTTTTGAAAATTGATGAATTTATTTATATTATTTAATCTGTTTTCCTCCCAATTTCAATCTATTCTTCTTTATATTCCTGAAGTTTTTACTTATAAATTATCTTTAAATACCCTTTTTGACATATTTTTATAATAGTAATAGTTTTTATTAACCAGTAGGTATCTTCCTATTATTCTTCTAGTAAACAGTTCTTACTATTATTATATTTATATTGGTAAGAAAAAAAAACATAGTTCATGATAATGGCTATTTTTAATACTATTATTATTTAAGCTATATATATTTGTTATTTTGTATAGCTATATATCAATTATAATATTAATTTATTAATATTCATAAGGTGTTTTTTCTTACAAAATAAAAACAGAAAAAGTAAAATAATTAAATTAAAATTAATAAAATTATTATTTCAAATGCCAAACTTTAGAATTATTCTAGTAACAAATATATGTGAAGTATTAGCTAAAAATCCCATCAGTATTACCCAATTGCATATATTCAGACCTCAACTACACAACTTAATTGGATTTTATTTTTAATGTATTATTTATTAGGTGAAATAATTATTCCTCAGCTCTTATCTAAAATGTATCAATCCACACCACACTGACCACTATTCTATGTTCTGAGGGAAGAATAATTCCCTTATGCACCAAAATGACCTTCGAAAATGGCAAGAATCTCAGGGGAAAAACTACAGGTAGCTTTCAAGGAAAAATTCAATCCCTCTGTGGCATATGTACTCAATGGTTGGGGACTATTTGTAAGCTTCCAAATATTTCAAGATCTGAAATTGTAAGTTAACCATTTTTTCTCTCATCACTTACATGAAAATGACCACTTATATTAAAAAAAGCATATGACTTTGTGAGCCTATACTCCACCATCAAGGATCTAATTTCTCATTTAAAAGCTTTTTTCAACCAATTGCCCCTTGCCACCTCCTTTTTTATGGTGATAAAATTACCCACTATGTGTTTCCAAAACAGAGAAGGGAGAATTATCCAGAATTTCACAAAACTCAAAAGCTCTCTAGTAGTTGTTTGAGTTCTTGGAGAGGTGAAAGTGGAAGAGGAAAACCATTAAAAAAAGTCAAATTAAGAAATAAAACATCCAAAAATACCACAATTAGACCCAGAGGTAATATGGAAAATGAATTTTTTGTCAGGTCAGAAGACAACTTCATCTCCAAATTAACACATAGAAACTTGTATCCTCTGAGTCCTCAGAGGAAATTGCAATAGCTTGTGAAGGATGGGTTTTTGGTAAGTTTTTGGGTCTTGTATTGCATTTATAATCAAAAATATCAATCTATTTGAAATTTTTCTTCTAAAGCTCCCATCTCCAACTAGCTATTGAGATGAGAGATTTCAGGAACAGTGTTCTATATAAAAAGTGCGATTAATTCATTAAAAAAATCAAAATTTTTGATCAAAATAACTCTAATATAAATAAAACTATTACATTTAAAAATTCCACCACAACAAATGGTCCTTACACTTGCCAAGATCAGTATAATCTTGTCAGACTATCTTAATGATGAAGGAGAATAAAGAGTTATTTCAAAAGAAACTGATTTTAGGTTTAATTTATAAAATCTTTCCTTTTATGTATTACACAAGGTCTTATTGGAAATTTATCCCTCTTTCGGGTAGAAAAAGTGCAGGAAAGTGGGCGTTTTGGCAAATAAAACGTATTAAAAATCCAAAACCATATAATTAGCTGAGCCCCATAGCTATGTAGGAGAAAAGTAAAATTAAAAGCTTATTATTTTGGACCACACAGAATTTCAGAAAATCATACCTAGCCATCATTGTACAATGGGTTGATATAGTCACATTCAAATTTGAGAAATGAATTTTGCAATTTGAATCAATTTTTGGTTCTCATATGGGGGAAGGAATGTATCAAGCATTATGGGATTCCATAAAAGAGTGAGGATTAATTATGAAGCTGTACTAAATCACAGGTGAAAAAACTAGTAAAAAATAGTGTGGGATTAAAATGAGGAAGTACCTGGAGGGGGAAATTAAATTTAACTAGTTTTGAATTGATAATAACTACTGTAACCAAGGGCGGAAAGGGTGCAGTTTCTTCCCCTCCTAAAATACTGAGAAAAATCTTTTTTGGAGGTCACAAATCAGAATGACATTATTGAGTGGCTTTACAACTTCAGAGAAAAAAAAATTTAAGCTGTCTCATATCAGACCTATTCAATGTATAATAAGAGAGATAATCTCAGTAATGTGGTTGATATTGGATATCTTAATGAAGTAATTGTCTGTAGAATCTTTATGGTGAAATTGGGGTGAAGATTTTCCTCTTATTGATACAGTTTTGATAATATGTCTTATTTGGGATTTCCAGGAAAATCTGATGAGTTTTGATAAGTTTAATTTAGTTAAAATGAAGTAATGATAGATTCAGATACTTTTTTAAGAATTTGATGTTCTTTAAGGGTGTTTAATAATAAGATACAATAGTATTTGTTAAGCTAAAAAGGTAAGACTATTTTATATTAGATATTTAAAAGGGTAAGCTAATTTTAAATCTTGATTAATGGTGTTATTTTTCACTGGATAAAATACTTTTAGTAGAGAAGTACTCTAATCCTGAATAACAGGTAAACTGCTTTGATACTAAGATTCCACTAATATTAGGTACTTGGAAATCTTCAGCACTATATGTTCACTGAGTTTAGCTACTGGGATAGTAAGTTAACCATAATATAATGGACTAACTCACAGGTAAGGGATGACTTATTTGTATGCTTAGGATATAATGCTCATGAGGGGAATTTTGAAATTTGGGGGGAGAGAGCCCCTATATTTATAACTTTTGACAGCCCAGGGGGGCCTCTTTGGGAGCTATCTTTTTTCACTTTAATTCCTCTTGATACAATCATTTGACCTTGTTTTTGGTGAGGAATTTTCTTGTATATATGAGGTGATTTAAGGTTTAGTGATAATTTTTCTTCTTCAGAGCCTCCATTTATCACATGAATCTTTTTTGGTGAGCTGCTTATGACATCATCTTAGATTTTCCTTGCATGGATAAGGTGATTTCATTTTTTATGGGGATTTTTTATTGTGCACAACCTCTTTTCTGTCACATGATATGCTGTTGGTGGGGTAAGTATTCAATGATGAGCTTTGATTTCTCTTGAATATGTCATACTTGGCAGAAGATGCTGTATAATTTATGAAGGTGTAATGGCTGTGTTTCTTCTTTTTGAGCTTCAAAGTAAGTTCACATGAGGATTTTGTGCGCTAATGGATTTCTTTTTGTGCATGAGATGATTTTTTTTACTACAACACATTCTGTTCTTAGCCATATGGTTAAGATTAAAATAAGGATGTGTACCCCATGAATCTTACTCCTTTTTCTGAATTTCTTGGGATGATGAGTGGTGTAAAATGTTCTGAGCTTGATTTATCATTTGCCAAATAAGGTGATAAATTGCCTTTAATAAGATTTTATGGCTTCTTCCTACTAAACTTGGGCTTGTTTTGAGGTTCAAAGCTGAGCTACTATGGATAGAAAATGGGGTATTACTGTTTCTGTGCTGGGAAATTACTTTCAGGAATTCCAGTGGGTTGAGCTTTGGATCATGTGAATATCCTGTGCTTTAATTCCAGGTGGCTGTGTAGTTTTCTTAGGTGTAAAGCTGGCTGGGTGTTTAATTTACAGGGGGTTACCTTGCTTGTTGTAACTAATTCTCTATATGTAACCTTCTATTAATAACAAATTTGAATTCATTTTTATTAACAAATAAACTTCTTTTTGGTTCCTGTGCCATATTTTCATGAAGAAAACTGCACCTTCTTGGTGTAAGGTTGAAATTTTGGTGTAAATATTGAATGTAAGTCTACCTTTGGGTGGAGTTAATTTCTGTTGTTGGGTATTTTGAGCTTGACTCTGATGAAAAAATGGTATTGAATACCAAATTAGAAATAAAATATTACCTTAAGATGAAATTTAGAAATGTTAGGATGGCTTGGCCACAGAAGGAGTAATACAGCTTCTATTCCTGCCATGTACTTTTTCTGGTTGAAAAAAATATTTTTGGAAAGTTGTAATGCAATTGGCCCAGAAAATTTTCATTTTTTTTGAGAATTATGTATCCAATTATTTGTCATTGCTAATGGATAAATATGATGAAAATCTTGCAAATGATTGGCAAAGCCAAGGTGAGTATATAGATATTTATGGAACATGTATCGCAGTACTGATATATGAATATTAAATTATCCCCTTTGCAAAATTAAATGGAACAAATGATTTTAATAAAGGCCAACATCATTTTTTTGATGATCCAACTTTTGAGACTTGAAAAACTGGTATAAACAGCACTTTTGGGCTACCCATATAGTAGACCTACTCTAACTTCCAGAGGCCATAGAAAGAACTCTAAGGGCTTCAGATACAAAGTCTAAAACTCATGTTTGGGCTCTACAAGAATAATTTTCTCACATAAATTTATTTACCAAGAAATGGGATCTTCAAGAGGACTCATGATACAGCTCAAGGCTCAAAATTCTTACCTATAAGTGTCCCAAAATCTCATTGGATTGATTTTTTATCAGATAATGAATTCTAAAAAACACAATTCAACAACAAGTCTGTATAGAAGAGAACATTAATAAGCTTTTGAACCCCTTAATCATGAAACCTAGGTAGAAATTCAATGAACTGAACCAATTCTTCAGATCTTAGAAGACACATGTGGTTTATTGCAAATCAGTAGGCCCAACAAGCCTTGTGACGATTTATTAAAATTGAATAGGTAATGAACTAGAAAAATGGGCCTCTAGGCTGAACCCCATCTGGGCTTCTGAAAAAATCTTTCAGAATATACAAATTATTAAATTTCCAATAATGATTTGTTAATATCAAAAATTCTGGATCTGGCATATAGATAAACAATGCTAATCCAATGGGTGTATTTTAAATACAGTATGAGAATGCAATTAAAGATCTCTTGGAAGAATAATATTACCATTTAAATTTAATTAAAAATGAGAATTCTAACAATCCAGGTTTAAATCCTCCAAGAAGCCCTTGAAAGAAGAATATTAAGGTGAAATAATTGCAATTTATTTTGAGGCAGTTTTCCAAACTTCCAATAAATAAAGCTCAATTTTTTTTGTCAATTAATCATATGGATTAAAAAACTATCTTTTTGGTTGATAACAGTCCTCTAGAAGGAAATAAAGACATTGTTACATATTGGAAGGTGAGGTTTGGTCATGTTTTTACCCCTGCCAAGATACAATGGAAATTTATGACCCATTCCTTTTATGTAGAAAAAAATTGAATTAGGGAATTTGCTGATTCTTGGGACAATTGTTTTACAATATCTTGAAATTAAATCTTGATTGGATTCAGTGGAGAAGGTATTTTAAGAGAGTGGACATATCACATATGCAGTGCGTGCATCCCCCTCACAAAAGAAAATATCAAATTAACTGTGTCTTAAGAAGTGGGTTCTACTCATAAACGGGACTCTTAAAGGGATATTAATTATGTTTATTGTTCATGCCTATACATGTAGCTAATCAATTAGTTTCTATGGTAAGTTTTACAAATTAATAGATTTGTTATCTCTATGTATTTTCATATTGATATAACCTTGAAATTCAGGAAATTTGATTGCAATCATTGTTTCCTATTTATGTAATACACTGCCACATTGAGAAGATTTTTGAGTAAATAGGTCAATTTACTATGACAGATTGGATTCAAAATAATGCATGAGAATTTTGGGAACTATAAGCTCTACTGAATTGCAGTAGGGTACTGAATTAATTATTTACTGCCTTATCATGCATGAAGGATGATATGCACTGCAATTCTTCCCAGTTTCAGTAACACTGGGGACTCCAGAGATACTGCATATTCAGACTTGCAATGAAGTAGGTATTCTGGATTTTAGGTGGAAATATTTGTGGTAGATTAAAAATAAGATGCAAAATCAAATTGAGACCAAGTATTTTCTGAAAGGGATGAAAAACATCATATTAGAGAATTGAGTGGCTTGGATTGGTGTTGAATGTAATTATGTATTCAAAGATAGTACTCCATATTAGCTGCAAACCTTAACACAAATGAAAATTTATGAAGCTATTAACCCAATGACCTCTTATCTGTTTCATCAATATCAATGCTTTCATTGAAGAACTAGGGCCACAAATACCACCTGGACATGGGGCCCAGATGCATAGACTCTTAATTGAAGCTATCAAATCATATAACACACAAGAAGGGAATGAGGGAAAATCCTGGATAGTCTTGAAGTAGTTCAAAAAAATGGAAAAAACAAAAAGAATGTCAATTGAAACTAGCATAATACAAAAAAAAGAAGACATAAAGGATAATTTTTGAAAATAAATACAGATACAAAAATGAAAACAAATTAGAAACAAAAACTGAAAAAGGAGAATGACATAAATTGATTAAATCTCTCAACCATCGAGAAGACAGATGATTAAGCTTAAAATGAACAATAAAACACTCATAAATACAATTTTAAAGATCACATTGTTTATCACATAATTTGTATCTTTTCCCTTTTGTGGTGTGACCATGACTTTTGTCAAGTAGCTTTATCTGAGTCTTCATAATTCCACATAAATATGTCAATTTGGGTAAAATGGTTCTTGAAGATGGATTCAAATCACATTTGAGGCCTTTGCTTGTGACCTTTTTAGGGCTCATAAAAATGAAAGCTGTATGAGAAGCTGCTAAAATAACATTTCAAAAAGGAAATCCTCTAGGCTCAGGACCAGTTACCAAAGAGATTTTGGGTATGCAGGAATATTTCATTTTAAGCTTCTAACAAACATAGATCCCTCAATTATGATGTGTGCTAAAACATTAGATATCAAGTGTGTGCCATTGCACAATCCATCTTTCTTCTTCAAAAAACTCAAGGAATGGCTCTTTGTGTACTATAATTTGATGCTTAATTCCATAATATATGATCATAAACAAAATTAATAACTCCTGAATTATGTCCTTGAAAGAAAAATTTCAGAGCTATGAAGAATACTACCACTTTTCCCAGTTTTAGAATTACTGAAAATAATAATATTAACTATTGATTCAGTGCTCAATCCTTTTCAAAGACAATAAAAATAATTGTATTCTATTTTAGCTCTATAAAAAAACCAAAATCTAATAAAAATTTCAGATTTAGAAAATCCTTTTTATCTTCAAAAGGAAAAAGAAAATCAAATTTTATCCTGACTTATTAATTTGATTCAAATTGAAAGATATTTTCAAAGTATATTCAAAATAATACCAAAAAAGTTTATCTTTTTTCTTCCTATTTTTATCACCTCAAAGCAAATATATATATAGCATATTTCAATCTTCTTTTTCATTAAATATTTTCAACAAAATTAGTTCAGGTAAGGTGTGGATATAAAAATTTGATTAAAAATCAAGTACTTTTCCTGTATTCAAAAACTTCTTTGTGGTAAAATCATGTAAAAATAGTAATATTAAGACTTTCAAAATAAAAACATGAAAATATTTTTTTTAACTTTTTGAGTATTGAGAAACTATATTATAAAGATATATTTTGATACCAAAAATACTCTACAAGAGATAGTTCAATTGGAATTAATTGAGGGGAGAACTACAGAAAATTAATATGAGAGAAGTGTCTCCAAAAAAAATATTAGAGAGAAAAAAAGCCCAAAAGGGACCAGAGTCAATCTGGAAAGAAATTTACAAACATAACAGGAATGAAAGATGCTTTAATTTACTTTTGGGGTAGCTAGAGGGTAAAAATGATTATAAAGAGTTACAAGCAGTGATTATAGTATATTTTTTAAATGTTTAAAGGTTTGTGACTATATAAAAGAGAGTTTTGGGCTCTTTCATCAATTGGTTTAACAGTGTGTAGACTAATGATGTAAAGAAAATATTCTAACATGAAGAAAAAGGTGGGGAAAAGAAGATATTCTTCTATGGCCACAAATTCTCTTAATCAAAAGTAAAATTGAATATAATAAGTCATTACAAACACACTGACAAAAGAAAATACAATGATGGAATTATTGAACCCTGGTTGGGAGCAAAAAAGGGTGGGTTTCAGCCATTTCTATAGTAATACTTTGTGTGTAGCCTTCAAGACATTTCAGCATAAGGTAAATGTATTATTAAATTTTTGATATAAATTTTATCTTCATATTTGATATTAAAGTTATCATTTTTGATTATAAAATTTACTTTAAATTTTGTGATCTTTTGGGTATATGAAAATAACTCTATGGCTCACACTACCTCTGATTAAAAGAAGAATATTAATTTGTAATATCACTATTAATAGTGTGTCCAAGCCTTCTGAGAAGCTTGGTAACCTTGAGTATGTCCTTTTCTGCTAACCATTCATATTAAAAAGTTGTTTCAGTGTATCTGAAAGGATCTTCTCTCACTTTCTTAGTCCACAGTTTGCTTTCTTTGAGAAATTTGGTAATTTTCTTAGTACTAGATTTTTCAAAAGGAAATACATTCTGGGAAGCTTTATTCTTTAAGAGCAATTTTTCAGAAAACCAGAGTTAGAAGTCTTCGTCAAGCTTACTGGAAAAGTAGGCTGATTATTACTAAGTTGTTCAGATAATTATACTTTTACAGAATTTTCTCAATGAGGGGCTTTAATAAAGAACATTCCTGGAAGTAGTCCTTAAGATTTTTAAATCCTTTAATTTTATCAAAGTTGGGAGTGTATACAAGTACCATGTCTCCTACTTTGAATAATAGAGTAGCATGCAATGTATGCCATTGGTCTTTGACATATGAAAATGAGTCCTCCATGCATCTTATTGAATTGCTCCTAGATTTTAATAGCCTTCCCTTGAAGCTAGCAGCTGTAGGATGTATCTCAACTAAATCTTTCCTCAAAGATTCATGGGGTATCCTGGGATTCCATCCTTTTTCTACAATAGAAGGTGTCAGGCTGAGTCTATGAAGAGGTGATAATAAACAGTATTTACAACCTAAACTATGACTGTGACACTGATAATAATGTTAAAAATAGGTTTGAATAAAAATAAAAAACGGCTTTACTAATGATTATTAGTGGTGGTGAGTGCTGTTGAAAGCCCTGGGTGCAGTTTTACATGTTTGGTTACAATAATAAAGTATACAATGATAAATTTTATAGTATAACCTGGTTATTTTCCAAGAGTATACCCCTTTTTGACAGTTATACTACGTAGGAATTCAAGAGCAGGATGGGGAAACCTTTTCTGGTGGAGAAAAGGCCTCCTTTTATCCTAAAATGGGGTGTAATGGCCCTCTAGACCATCCATGTAGAGGAAGTGAAGAGTTTTTCTACTTCAGAGTACTGGCTTGTAGTTGTAATAGTGCCTGTATGCTCCGTATTGGGCTCAGATGTGGCTTTGAAACCACATCTGGGCAGTTTTCACCAATACAGGGTGAAAATTTTCATCTGGGGATCACATAGCCCTCTTCTGACGTGTATGAAGCGTAGAATGCTGTACAGGACCTGTATGAGATCCCAGTATTGAATGAATTATGAGGTATTGAAGTATAAACATGCTTCTTTGTCTCTTTGACACCTCATAATCATACTTATGGGAGAATATCCCACAGTAAGACTGTATTGGTCTAACTGTGGGATTTTGAGCTTAAAACTGCCATACCTTTTTCAGTTTTTGAGATATCAAGCTCAAAGTTGGTTCATTGTGTATCCCTGTATGTGTTCTGAACAATGGTACCTCATTTGATATGGCTATCATTAAGTATGGCAAAGGTATGCCATGTACAAGATTTCTTGAACATATATATGTTTTACTTAAAACTGTATGGAACTTTTTTGCCCCACAACCTTTGTTCTAGATGGTGTATGGGGAAATGGATGGCACCATCAGATATCCTTGATTTTGCTCTTTCCAAAATGACCCCACTTTAGGTATCTCACACTAAAACTGTAGATGTTAGATGAGAGGTGAATATTTTATTCACCCTTTTTTGACCTTATTTTGGTCATAACTTCTGTAATTCTGGTGCTAGCTCAATTTGGCTAGTACCATTGGATAGCCCTGACTTAGGACTTTATTTTGAATACTCATTTGATGGGGTTAAGCCTTTTCCTCTGGATTCTACATGAGAGGTAATAGTTAAGGTTTATGCTCAGCAACAACTTTGAGCAGGAATGACTTTGTTATTCTTTATCCTATGATGATGGGAGTTGTATATTTGCAAAGGGGAAAGTTTCCTCTTTCTTTTGATACCTTTTGAGCTGATATGGCTCAGCTCCATGCTTTGGTGGTATCTTGGCTATACCATTGATTTATGGTATTTGGCTGTCATGCTTGTGCTCTGGTTGAGTCACAGGATGACAGAAGGAGTATTGTTGGTATCAGCATGAATAGATGCTTTCTATGCTAGCTCAGGTGAAGGTAGAAGGGTACACCAATAATGGATGAATCCATCACAATATTTGGACTCTAAGAAATATTTAAAAACCCTTCTGATGATGAATTACAAGGTCTGTATCATTCTTTCAGCCAAGCCATCAGTTTGTGGGTGGTAAGTTGTAGAGAAGGATAATTTGCTCACAAAACATTGTTGAAGATTTTTTCATAGTTCTGAAGTAAAATTGGGATCTCTTTATCTAATAATTTCTGTAAATATACCAGTCCATGATATTAAGCTACTTCATATTGGGAGAGATGTATTCATGGCTGTATCCCCCCTTTGACATGGTAAAAAGATTGGTGTGAGCCTTGAGGTATATTTACATACCCAAATAGGCCACAAATATCTTTAAACTAAATTCTGAACTATGCATAACCCATAAGTCATGCATATATTCAAAATTCATCATTTTTTATTTTAGAAAAGATGAATAACTTTTCTGTGAGTAAGTAAATCCATGGAGTTAGAGCCAGATTTGGAATATACACAAACATTCACCCAGGGTAACTCCATAGAGTGAATAAGCTTAAATAAACTCTAAGAGGTGGTAATATGGAGAATAATTCAATACAATATCATCAATACCACATAAAAGAATTGTGAAAATTCTTATTTTTCTCAATTTCACACCAAAATAATGGGAATGTGAGAAATCCCATGTTACATATACACTAAGAATAGTGCTATTAATGTTTGTGGCCCTTAATATTATGGTATTCTTACATAAAGTTTTGATACATCCATAGTGGATATCAGTCTTTAAACCAGAAATTCTATTTTTGATGTGAAAATAGCTAAGGGGGACAAAAGACATCAAAGAGAGCCAGGGTACCCAACTTCTTAGGCCTCTTAAGAGTGAATAGCTCTAAAGCTTGGATCCATGGGTGATCTTGGCCCAATTGATATACTAAAAACTTTTGGGAACCTAGTTACCAAGTTGAAATCTCATTAAATCATAAGAAAATTGCAAATAAGCTACTATTTTGACATGATAGAGAGGTAAAGAGAAGCTTAGACTCCCGTAACCATGTCAATTCTTAATGATTTTCCATTAATAAGCCCCAAAAGAGTAATTAAAACCCTTTTTTTACTAGTATCCATTGATTTACCTCATAGCAACCTGCCATATAGTGTTATTTGCAATTCTATGTAGAAATAAGGTAAAAACTTCAAAAATTCATCAAAAATAACATTCTTAAGGAATCTTTCTGAAACTTTCAAGACCAATTGAGAACAGTATGATACATAAGGGCCCCAAAAAGAATTACAGTTTCATAAGTAAAACTAAATGTTTTACCTACAGTCCATTCTTGATAATTCCATGTGAAATACTGAATCTTCAAAAATTCACAGAAAATACAACCTGTAATGAAATTTTCAATAAAATTGATGAATTTGAGAAATTAATGTTTATATTGAGATAAAAGAAGATTTACAGTTGTTACTCCTTTTATTATTAACCATGTTTGGGTTGGGAGTCATGTAAAACCATCAATTAAGTAATTATGATGTCACATGACAACATATGATGCAATAATTAATCCAAAAAGGATTATTGTTTTCTAACTGACTGGTTGTTCGGTTTTCTCCATGGCATTCCTCTGTGAGCTGTATTTGACTGAAAAGAGGCCTCTTTTTGCTGTTTTTTTCCAAATAATCTTATTATCCAATTATATCTTTGTTACCAACAAGTAAGTATGAGTTAATTCTTTTCTTAAGTGTTTTAATTCTTTCATAATAAATCAGAAAGATGTAAAATCATAGAAATCAACTATATATTGTTGTAATGTTGTTATAAGTTAATTTTGATCCCTTAAATCCACAATTTATCCCTCAAATCTCTCTACCATATTCTTTCTAACGTTCATTGGAGTATTAGTGAGTGATTTATTATTAATTCTTAAAGGGTTTTATCTAGTAATAGTTTTCTTCAAGAATTATACTTATAATAATTATTTCAAAAGATAATTATATATTAAAATAATTTTATTATTTTATCAAAGAAGCTTTATTATTAAATACTTCTTGTAATTGAATCTTGTAGAAAATTACTGCTTACTGTTATAATCACTGGTAGTGTATAACATGTAAAATGAATAAATAAGTAAATAAATAATTATTTCATTGTGGTTATAGTTATTTTATCATCATATTTCATAAGAAAAGTCCTAGTACTGTTGAGTAATAGTAATATCATCAACAGTTTCATAGACACATCTTACATTTGGCGGCCTGGACATGTTTTTTGAGCTTTGTACCCTCAATTAATATATTTTTAAGCTCTAAAATATATTAATTTAATAATTCTTTTCTTTTAATTAAAAGTTAAAATTATTTTTATTTCTGAAGTTGTCTTTGAAATCTTTTTCCTTGAGGAATTTGGTTTAATTTTATACTGTTTTTACACATGGCTTTTTCACATCCAAAAACTTATGAAGTTATTCTTTAAGTTACTCCAAATTAATTCTCAATTCAAAATCTCAAATAATTTTTTTAATATTAAAAAATAATAAAGCTCATAAAAGATCTTTAAAATATTCTAAAAGCATAAAAAATAATAGATTTCTTTTTATCAGTTTTTTTAGTGCCTCTAATAAAATATAGTGCAGCTGGTAATAAGCTCAGTAAGAGATATATTACTAGTCCACAATCTTCAGAAAAAGAATCTGAAGAAAGCATTGAAGTAAAAATTGCCAAAAGAGGCATTTTATTTAGAAAAGAGCAAGCCCAACAACCACCAAAAGGTGTGTTTTTCTGTCTTTATCTTTCATTTTCTATTAAATTGAGGTGAAAATGGTGCATACCAGAAATTGAAGCACCTATTCAGTCCAAACAGATGGATCTGGACAAGGAATAAGCAAGACCAGGGCCAGATCTGGCAAGTATTCCTCAAGAAAGACATGTCTGGAGGATGCCAGAGTTTCCCCCCATTCCCAAGGTCTGTGCCTACAACCTTTGATGTGAGCTCTGAGACTGAACTGATTCAAGGTAATATTTTAAGGGATGAACCATTTTCAAGTGGCAGAAATAGAAATATATCAGTCCCAGTCCAAAAACTGGTACAGAGCAGCCAAGGAAGAGGAGTGGGAAATATTCCCAAGCCTTTGGCAGGGGGCCATGAACTCCTACTTACACATCAAGAGCTTTCTGGGTCAGAAGAAGACCATAGAGCTCTTAGGAGGGTGAAGCCTATTCTCTTGAAAAGATAATGAATTGGTTGAAGAACCAAAGTCTTTTATCCATAGACCAGAAGAAGGAGTCAGAAATGACCCCAGCTTTGGAGAAAGAAGGACCAGTGGCGTCTACCAGATCCAAACCAGCTCCAGAAATGTCCAAAGACAAACCCAAGGGACCTCAGAAGAAGCAGAAAGGTCCCAAGAACCATCAAGGAAAGGGAAAAGGCAAAGCCAATTGGCACAGAACTTACCCACAAGGGTACAGGATCCCCAAAATGGAGCCTTCAGCCATGGACAGTGTTTTCAATATGGCCAGAACTCTTATGGAATTCACAGCCAAAGAGAAGAAAAGGATGAACAGGACTTTTCCATGCAAAGAATAGATAAAATAAATTCTATTAAATCTAATATTGAAGTACAAATTGATAAATTTTGATGCAAAGTTAACCAAAATAACATCATATATTAATGATTTAAAAAAGAATGATAGAATATCTGCTGAACTGCATAAGTCTACAATTGACAGACTTGATTTAGTTTGCAATAAATGTGACAGAATTGTGAGTAAGTTTCAAATTCAAGATGATTGAATGGGAGGAATTCCCATTACAAACATTAATGACCAACTTACATTTCTGAAAAATCATATCCTAGCAATAGTTGATAATACCAATCAATTTTCCACACATCTGGCAAGAAGTGATAGTGAAAGGCAGAAATTGAAAGATGAGATAATTGCGCATGTGGAACAAATTTATAAGAATTATGAACCAAGTCCACATATGCCCAGAAATTCCAGACCTTTGACTGAAGAGAAACTGTCTGTGAAAGGAAGTTTGACCCCTTTTTTAGGAGAAAATGCAATATCTGCAAAAGATATTCCCAAATTAGAAGAATGGCCAACCTTCTCTGGTGAAGGTGAATACAATCATATGAGCTCATAAGAACAATTGCTATGTTGCAGGAAGACTTTAATATACCTGATGAAATTATAGTGGGTAAAATGCACTCTTTGTTTACCAGGACTACAAAGAAATGGTATTACAAAATGAGACAAGAAAATGGAAGACATGATTGGTCTTGGTGGAAATCTGAAATAATCACCAAGTGGGCCAAAAGTTCTTGGAGGTTTAAGATGTAAATTTCCTTTGAAAGTGCCATTTTTAACTCAGAAACAGATAAACCATTTACTTGGTTCCTCAAAAAAAAATACAGATTATCTGTCTTACACCCAGATATGTCTGACTCGATGATTAATATGAAAATATTAAGAAAATTTGGAGGAGAACTAGAAAATGATATCAAGTGCAGATGTGTAGATCCCTGTTCATCAGAAGACTACATTAATGCCATGAAAGATATCATCACTAGAAAAGAACTTGGTAAAACCTGGACCTGAAGCCCTATAGAGTCCAATATGGTCCCAAAGATTTTCAGAGAAGATAAGAGACCTGAAAGACCTGTCTTGAAGTGTCATAAATGTGGGTGTACCTCCCATTTAGCCAATACTTGCACCAAAAATATAAAGAACAATGAAGTTCAAATCATTGAAGAAGTTCAGTGTGCTGAAGAGAAAGAAGAATGTGACCAAGATTCTGTAGTATCTAAAGAAACACCAGTAGAAGATTATTCTATTGAGAACATTACAGCTTTCTTTGAAGTCACATAAGTCCATACTCACTTTCCACAGTATAGTGATGATTGATATAACCTGATCAACATCCAAGATTACAGACTTTTTAAGACTAAACTTGTTAGAGGAAAAGGATACACTGCTGGAGCATCTTGTATTACATCAGTCTTGATAAATGATGTTGAAGATAAAGTCAATTTAGACACAGGGCAATTTCGCACTTGTATAGGAAAAGACTACCTTCAAGTCATACTCCCTGAATGGAAAAACCATCTGTCACCTATAGAACATGTTAAGCTCAGTAGTGCCAGTAAGAATATGTACCCTTTGGGCAAATTAGACACTAACATTGTATTTCCACATCCTTCAGGAACTGTGAGAATGAAGACAGAGATAGTAGTAATGGACAATTGTAAATTTAAAAATATCATTCTTGGAAATGATTATTTCAATATTTGTGGTATTGACATCAATAACCATAAAGATAGATATTTTAAAATTGGAGAAAATAAAAGACAAAAATTTGCTTTTTCCAATATGCCCAAAGAAATCTCAGTAGTATCTTCAAATAAAGATACTTATAAAGAAGAATTTGTGACTGAGAAACTTGTTGAAGCACAAATTAATCCATAATTATCACCCAGGATGAAGCATGATCTCATTAATGTGTTATACACGTATATAAATGAATTTGCTTCTGATAATGAACCATTAAGCGCTATTAGAGGACATGAAGTTGATATTAGTCTTAATATTGACATACCATATCCTCCAGTACTTAGAAGACCAGCTTACCCAGAAAGTCCCAGAGCTAGAGAGGCCTTGGAAAAACATATCCAAGAGTTAATACAACTTGGTGTACCAAGGAAAGTAGGCCATAATGAGGAAGCCAAAGTAACAACTCCTGTTATTATTGCTTGGAATAATGATAAATCTAGGATGGTTGGAGATTTTAGAGCACTGATTACCTACACAGTTCCAGATAGGTATCCAATTCCTAGAACTCAAGAAGCTTTGACTCAATTGTCTAAAGCCAAGTATATAACATCCATGGATGCATTGAAAGGCTTTCATCAAAATGTTTTGACACCCAAGGCTAAGAAATTACTTAGAGTTATCACTCACTGTGGCATTTATGAGTATCTCAGAATGCCATTTGGTATTAAAAATGCTCCATCACATTATCAAAGGATGATGAATACCATCTTCCCCACAGAATTATCTGAAGGATGACTCATTATTTATATTGATGATATAATCATATGTTCAGACTCATGTTACTTGCACCTTGAAAGACTTGAAAGAGTACTTGACAAAGTTGCAGGAGTAAATATGAAGATCTCACTCAATAAATTCATCTTTGGCTTTGAATAACTTAAAGCTTTAGGACATATTGTTTCTGGTTTAAGCTTGGGTATTGATAAGAATAAAGTGGCAGAAGTATTATTTAAGCCAATACCCCAGAATAAGAAAGAAATGATGGCTTTTGTTGGATTTGCCAGTTATTACAGGCAACACCTGAAAGACCCTGCACATATAGACAAGTCACTCCATAGAGTCTGTGATCAACAGACAGTATTTTAAATGACACAGGAAAGAATTAAAGCTTATGAGAAGATAAGAAAAACTCTTAAAGAAGCACAATTACTACTCATGCCTGACTGGGATATACCTTTTGAATTGTACATTTCTGCATGTGGAGATGGATTAGGGGCAGCCCTACATAAAGTCCAAATTATTAATGACAAACCTACAGAAGGACCAGTTTGTTATATCTCAATACAGATCAAAGCAACAGAAGCCAGATATGGTGCAAGCCAAATGTGATGCTTATGCTTGGTATGGGCACTTGAGAAACTACACTATTATCTTGATGGGACTGTTTTTGAACTGATAAATGACTGTAATGAAGTGAGATCACTTCTCAACATAAAGACACCCAACAGACATATGTTGAGATGACAAATAGCCATCCAAGAATATAGAGGTAATATGGCTATAGGCCATAAACCAGGAAATATTCATAAAAATGCTTATGGACTTAGTAGGTGGGCATTAGCCAATACTAGTACTCCTGATAGCCCAGCTTATGTACCTTTAGAAGCAGAACCACAAATTCAAATAAAAGAAATCAAAATAACTGATATTGGGACTGAATTCTTTGAGGAGGTCAGAGAATATTATAAGCAGGACAAGAATTGCCATATCTTGGCTTCCTTGTTAGATGAAGACTGCAAATATACATCTTTGGTTAACTCACTACATGAAACATGGAAAACTTCCTATTCTGAAGGAAGATTTCACTTGTTTGATGGCATAATTTACCACTGAACCAAACATTATTGTGTAATGACATTGCTCAGTAGATTGCTTATCAATACCATTCTTCATGAATTTCATGATAGCATCTACTCTGAACACCTGTCAGAGCACAGAACACTTGAAAAAGTAAAAAACTGTGGATGGTAGCCATCTTGGAGAACAGAGACCATTGAAAATTGCCAAACCTGTGACAGATGCCAAAAGGCCAACAGGAGTAAAGGCAAGATATTTGGACTAATGAGCCATATTCAAGAACAAAAATCCCCTTGGGAGGTTGTCCACATGGATTGGGCCACAGAACTTCCTCCAAGTGGTGACAAATGTTATAATTCTTGTTTATTCATTGTGGACAGATATAGCAAAACTCCCATATTCTTACCATGCCATAAAAATGAGACTGCCATGGATACAGCTCTTCTTCTATGGAGTAGAGTTATTTCTCATACAGGATTATTTAAGAATATAATAAGTGACAGAGATCCCAAACTCACATCTGCAATTTTGACCAATATTCATAAATTGTTTGAGACCAAGTTATCATTTTCTACAGCATATCACCCTCAAACTGATGGGCTGGCAGAGAGAATGATTCAAACATTAGCACATGATCAGGAGATTCTGTGCTTATGGATTAGAATTCAAAGAATCAGATGGCTTTACCCATGACTGGTGTACTCTAATACCTGCATTGGAATTGGCATATAAGACATCAGTCCATTCGTCCACAGGTCAGACTCCTGCTATGTTAGAAGAAGGATGGAATCCAAGACGCCCAGAAGACACACTGAGGAAAGAATTGATTGACATCCATTATACAGCTTCCATCTTCAAGCTAATGCTTGATTAAGTGAAAAATCATGCTAAACAAAGCATGAATGAAGCTTTTGAGTATGCAAAACAGAAGTGGGACAAGAGTCACAAAGTACCAGAATTCAAAGTAGGGAGCATAGTTCTAGTTTCAACCTTGAATTTTAATAATAAAAAAGGCCCAAAGAAACTTAAAGATTCCTATGTAGGACCTTTTTTTATTGTTGCCTTACATAGAACCAATGCATTTAAAGTGGAATTGAGTGGTGAATTAGAAAATAAACACCCCACTTTTCCAGTCAGCTTGATAAAACCTTATCAACCAGCTGACAAAGAATTGTTTTCCTTTAAGCAACCCAACTCCTTTGAATGTACCACCAGTGGAACAGAGTGAAGACAAAAATATAAAGAAATTCATTAAAGAAAGGAGACTTAGGGGTAAAAATCAAAGAGAATATCTTGTCAGATATAAACCTCCAGTACATGAAGATGAATGGCTGATACAATCAGAATTACTTGAATCACATAAGCTCTCAAGAAGATTTAGAAATGAAAGAAGGCCACAAGCCTGAATATTTCTATAAATGTGCTTTAAATTACTTAATATGATTAATTCCAAGAGGTTGGACAGTGGCCATTAACCCCCTTTGGGCCCTTTTTCTTCTTGATATCATTAATAAAATTGTAGTAAAGTTTTATTTTTTGATGAAAGGAAATGTGAGCCTTGAGGTATCTCTTACATACCCAAATAGGTCACAACTATCTTGAAAAGAAATTCTGAACCATGCATAACCCATAAGTCATGCATATATTTAAAATTAATTTTTTTCTATTTTAGAAAAGATGAATAATTTTTTGTGAGTAAGTAAACCCATGGATTTAAGGCCAGATTTGTATTATACACAAATATTCACCCAGGGTAGCTCCATAGAGTGAATAAGCTTAAATAAACTCTAAGAGGTGGTAATATGGAAAATAATTCAATACCACATGAAATAAATGTGTAAATGTTTGTTTTTCTCAATTTCACACCAAAATAATGGGAATGTGAAAAATCCCATGCTACATATACACTAAGAATAGTGTTATGCATGTTTGTGGCACTTGTTATTATGGTATTCTTACATAAAGCTTTGATACATCCATAGTGGATATCAGTCTTTAAACCAGAAATTCTATTTTTGATGTGAAAATAGCTAAGGGGGACAAAAGAAATCAAAGAGAGCCAGGGTACTCAACTTCTTAGGCCTCTTAAGAGTGAATAGCTCTAAAGCTTGGATCTATGGCTGATCTTGGCCCAATTGATATACTAAAAACTTTTGGGAACCTAGTTACCAAGTTAAAATCTCATTAAATCATAAGAAAATTGCAAATAAGCTACTATTTTGACATGATAGAGAGGTAAAGAGAAGCTTAGACTCCTGTAACCATGTCAATTCTTAATGATTTTCCATGAATAAGCCCCAAAAGAGTAATTAAAACCCTTTTTGGACTAGTATCCATTGAATTACCTCATAGCAACCCGCCATATAGTGTTATTTGCAATTCTATGTAGAAATGAGGTAAAAACTTCAAGACTTCATCAAAAATAAAATTCTTAAAAAATATTTCTGAAACTTTAAGGACCAATAGAGAACAGTATGATACATAAGGGAACCAAAAGAATTACAGTTTCATAATTAAAATTAAATGTTTTACTTACAGTCCATTTTTGATAAGTCCACGTGAAATACTGAATCTTCAAAAATTCACAGAAGATACAACCTGTGATGTAATTTCCAATAAAATCTATAAATTTCAGAAATTAATGTTTATTTTTAAATTAAAGAAGATTTAAAGTTCTTACTCCTTTTATTCTTAACCATATTTGGGCTGGTAGTCATGCAAAAACATCAATTAAATAATTATGATAATCTCACATGAGAACATATGATGCAATCATTAATCCAAAAGGAATTATTTTTTTCTCACTGACTGGTTTTTCAGTTTGCTCCATGGAACGCCTCTGTGAGCTGTCTTTTGACTTAAAAGAGGCCTCCTCTTTCTGTTTTTTCCAAATAATCTTATTATCCAATTATGTATTTGTTACCAACAAGTAGGTATTAGTTAGATCTTTTATTAAGTGTTTTGATTATTTAAGAGTCAATCAGAAAGATTTCAAATCATAGAAATCAACTATATATATTGTTGTAACAATGTTAGAAATCAATTTTGATCCCTTAAATCCACAATTTATCTGCCAAATCTCTCTACCATATTCTTTCTAAGGTTCATTGGAGTATTAGTGGGTGATTTATTATTAATCCTTAAAAGATTATCTATAGTAATAGCTTTCTTCAAGAAATATACTTATAATTATTCTTTCAAAGGATAATTATATATTAAAGTAACTCTATTATTTTAATAAAGAAGTTTTATTATTAAATACCTCTTGTAATTGATTTTTGTAGACAATTACTGCTTGCTGTTATAATAACTAGTAGTGTATAACAAGTAAAAGAAATAATCAATTAATTATTTAATTGTGGTTATAATAATTTTATTATTATATTTCATAAGAAAAGTCATAGTACTGTTGATTAATAGTCATATTATCAACAGTTTCATAGCCAAATCTTACAATTGGAGTCTTACTAAATCTGTCAAAAAGCACTAGGAAGGAGTTATATATTCTATCACACCCTGGTGGTAGACCAATTACCCAATCAATATTAAAGATTTCCCAAGTTCTCCTGGGCTCTTGGATTTTTATGATATTTCCAAGTATTTTTCCAGTGGATTTATTGGCTTTCTGACATCTGTCACAGGTCTTGCAGTATTTTGAAATATCTTTTTGGAACATTGACCACCATACAAAGGTCTTAATCCTTTATCTTTTCCTATCCTCAGAAAGATATCCTGAGAAGGGGTTGTCATGGAGTTTTTCAGTAAAAGATTAATTGAGGACCTATCTACTACTGTGATAAAACAGGCATAATTTGTTCTATGGTAGATTATGCAATCAAGTAAGTGGAATACTTCCTCATAATCTGATTTTTTCCATATTTCACGCAAGGAATCTGTGAAGAAATGCTATTTATAATATTTGAAAATCAATTGACATGGAATGCTACAACTCCTGTCTGGAGTATAAATGCTCCTTAATTCTTCAAAAAATTAGTGTTTAGGTCTGTCAAATCAAGTTATTCTATGGAGATTAGTGAAAAAGCTTCTTCTGGCACATAAGCAAGATTCTAAATATCCTTTGGTAATGTAAATAATCTTAATATATATGCATTTTTATGAATATTTCCAGCTTTTTGTACAAAGGCCATATTGTCTCTATAGTATTTTATGGCTATTTGCCATCTGATAATATGTCTTTTGGGTGTTTTCATATTTATAAGTGATTTTAAAGTAGTAAAATCAGTTATTAATTCAAAAACACATCCTTCAATGAAATAACTTGGTTTTTGAAATGTCCAAAAAAGACAGACCTTACATCTGACTTGCTCCATATCTGACTTGAGCTGGTTTTATCTGTCTAGATATAAAAAATATGGGTCCTTGAACAGGTTTGTCATTAATAATTTGGATTTTAATGAGTGTATCTCCCAGTCCATCTCCTGATGCATCAATAGAATGCTTGAAGGGTAATTTAAAATATGGCATTAGTAGAAATGGAGCAGTGGTTGGGGCTTGTATCAGGAATTAAAAGGGTTTGAATATATCAAAATTCATTTCAAATACTTCATCCTTGTCACACATCTTATAAAGAGGCCTTGAAATTGATGAAAATTATTTAATATTCTGTCTGTAGTAATCTGCCAAGCCTAGAAATGATTGGATTTCATTTTTGCCCCAAGAAATAGGCTTTAATAGAACTGAAAAAACTTTATTCTTTTCCATTGAAAGGGATAGAACAGATACTACATGTCACAGGGATTTGAGGCATTTGAATAGAAAATGATTTTTTTTAAAAATACTTATGTTTACTTATTGGATTTTCCCCAAACCTCTAGAGGATATAGCTATATGTTCTTGCCAATTCTTAGAGTAAAAAATAATGTCATTGATACAAATGATTAAGAGTTCTTCTGAAAGATATTCAGGAAAGATCTCATTCATCATTCTTTGGAAGTGTGAAAGTGTATTTTTGATACCAAAAGTAATTCTCAAGTATTCATATACTCCACAATGGACAATAATTCTAAACTAATTTCTTTCTATTAGTGCCACCAAACCTTTGTGGAATACCCTAAGCTCATCCATAGTGCTTATGTACACTGCTTTGGATATTTGAGTAAGGGAAATTTAAATCTTTGGTATTAGGTCCCTGTCTGGGAAAGTGTAAGTATTAAAAGCTCTGAGATACCAAACCATTATGGATTCTTATTTATGCAGTGGCACTATGACTTGTGCAGTTATTTCTAATTTTTCATTTTGGCCCACATTTATTATCAAACCAAGGTCCAACAGCTCTTGAATATGAGTCTTCAGGTAAGGTCTTTCAATGTTCAAAATAATCTCAAATTAATGACCAATGATTTCACCCAATGGTTCTTTATATGAGGGAAAGGCTTCTTTATGGTAATACAAAGGAGTAGAGCATTCTTGTTCTTGTATTTCAGTAAGGTGAATACTAAATCAAGCTCCATTCATCTATATGTTCTTCTTTAAAATTCTCAAAATACAAGTTGACCGGTGATAATACATTTACTGTAATTTGTCTTTTAAAAGGTAATAAGGCAACTTTCTGATGCTTATTGTCACCAATAGGAAAGTACCTGTCTTTGTTGTTATGTAAATCTATGCCATACATGATTAAATAATCATTTCCCAGTATAAAATTGTTACAAGAGTAATTTTACATGAAATAAAATTCAAAAGTCATGCTTAAATTTCCATTCATATGTGGTAATATGAAAGTGGTTTCAAATATTCTTAATGGTTTCATTGGATTGCTTTCACTGTTGAATTTTATCCCATCAATGGGAAATGATTGATATTAAGAATTTGGCACAAAGTTTTTGAGAAAAGATTTTCCAACAAGAAAGCAGAAGGCTCCTGGGTCAAGTAACAGCTTAGTGGGTTTGTCATCAATCATAACTTCTGTTATACAGGAATTCCCACCTGTATTTCTTGTCCCTCTGTTTTGTTTAGTTTTCATGAGTTGTTAATCTTAGACTTTTGATGAATCAAGTTAACTGTTATTAAACTATGGAAAGTGGGATTAAGATTCCATGATGTAAAATGTGACATTGATATTTTCTATATCTTTTGAAAATTCAGAAAGTATTTATTATTTATCATACAAATTCTTTTCAGTTGCATCATTTTTTTCTTCATCAGGTTCTTTTTTAATTTTAATTTCATAAATTCCCCCATTTTTGGAAATATATTGGCCAAATTTGTGGTACTTTGGAAAATGTGGCACTTCCTCATTTTTCTGCAATTTTTTTCATATTAATAGAATTTTCTTTGGGGATTTTGTCCACACAATCTTTCCAAGGTGTATTGAACCTTGTTTCAAGATTCATCCTACTAGAAGAAATTATTTTCAAGAAGTTACTTCTTCTAGTGTATCAATAATATTATCTTATGAAGATTTTTCAGTAGTATTGCTTTTTAAAAAAACTTACACATATAATCCACATTGTCTTAGAATTTTTCTTATGGATAATAAATTCTGACATGTCAGGGTATAATTCTGTTAGTCTGTCATTTTGTTGAAAAAACTATGGCAAGGATCTGTCTCTGTAAGAGCTGAATTATTGAGATTCAAAGAAGTTTTGGACTTTAAGGATTTAAGTATAATTGGTTCATTTGTTGGTAATTTGGGGTTTCCACCAATTACAGCTTTTTTGTCCATGTGCTTTTCTCAACTTGATATACCATCTATAAGATGATTTGGTAAAAAATGTGTTAAATCCTGCTGTTACCAATGTTTCTTGTAATTCAAAGTCCTCTTTAATAATGTAGATACCTCTGATAAGCTCCATCTGGTCATATTCTTCTTCAGAACTGAAATGAGGCCACTATTTAAGATTTGGTACCTCTTTCAAAGGTTCCTGGCTCATTGATGGCTCCAAGTGATGGAAATAGGTAGAAAATTAATTTTTTATTTGTGAGTTTTCCACATCCAATAATTGTGTGTTGGAACTTTTTATACCCTCGATTTGATTTAGAGATGTAGAAATTAATGGAAAGGTGTGCAATAATTGTTGAATTTCATTCATCTTACTGGTATTAGACCTTGTGGAGTTCCTGATTTAATTTTGGAAAACTTGGATAAAATTGATTAACTTAATTTTATGAATATACTCTTTGATTGTCATTTCTTTCCATAATTATATTTTTGTATTATTGTAAGAGACTATCTGATTCAACTGCATTGTTACTTTTGATACTTCTTCTTGTGAAGTATCAAAACACTTTTTTAAGGTAATTTTATTTTTCTTTACCTCCTTGCATGAATTTGTGATATCACAAATAATTTTATTATTATTTTATTTGATAAGACTTATGGAATTATTTCTTCTTTCTTCAATCATGTCATCAATATTCATTTGAGAATATTTGTTTGTTAATTATTGTATAATAACACATTTTCATGTGTTTTATTTACAGATACACATAAAGCTTCACCATTAAATTTTTTAATTTTTCTTAAATATTTCTCAAAAGACATAAGTGTCTCATTCATTTGGATTAAGCTTAAATTATTGGTCTTGAGATGGATAAAAGTATTTGAATTATTATTAAAAACATAAATTTTCATGTCATTTATGGCTATATAAAATGCTGGAAGTCCATCCAAAATCTCAGAAATCATTTCTGATATGCTAATCTGGCCTTCTCTCCCCTCTGCATTTCCATAATAGTCCTGGAGATCTGCAAAGCATTTTCCATGGCATCTTGTTGAATATTTGGAATTAAGTAACCTTGGCTGTATGCTTTGGTGGCTGGTGTCTTGCCTTTTCTTTTATTCTGAGCCTGTGGCTTCTTTTGCATTCTATAATTGCTGCTGCTAGCCACTGGGGTAGGCTTTGGAACTTGTTTTGGAAGTTAAGGGTTGTTTTTACTCAATTATTCTTTCAGAAGTATCATAGTTTTCTTTTAAATCAATGGATTACACCCATTCAGTGACTTGCAAGTATTAGGATGGCCCAGAAACTTTCTCACAGCTAGGTAATACTTCATGCAGTTCTTCCAAAGGTCTTCTAGAATTTGATACTATTTGTGCTGCAGTGTATTGTTGTATGAATTTGGCTGGCTTTGTATATATCCACTGAGGCTTCTTGTGGAAATTGCAACTATTTTTGAAAGTAAAACAGTGTAATCAGCTGCAGAATCGCATAATTTGTCACTTTGGGCTTCATTTATTGGCCCTTGTCCTTATGTAACTAAGTTAATTCTGTCATAATGATGTCTATCACCTTTTTGGGAGCCTGTTGAGTGCTTATAGCTGGCTCCTGGAATTTCTCAAGGCATAATTATAACTTCAAAAGCTTAAGAATATTAATTTTACATCAACACCCTACTATTAGACAAATTATTTGATTTTTGGAGAGTATTACTGATATCCAAATTGATTTATTCAGAAGAAGCAGGCTCTGGTTGATTATTCTGAGCTATAATGAATGTGCTATTATGGTCAGAATTTATAGTACTGGCTGAGATAATGCTAGTTACTGTTGAAGCTGTTAAAATGTTTTATTGTCTTGCAAAATTGTCAGAAACCAAAATCAATGAAGGAAACAAGTATTTTGATTATAAAAAAGGATTTTTCAAAGGGAAATGAAAAATAAAGCCTCACTTGCAGTATGAAAAAAAGGATATTTTCATGTATTTTTGAAAATATAATTCTTTTGTATGGTGTTTTGAGTTTTTTAATATAAGAGAAAACTTTTAAAAAAGGTAGAAATGATGGCTCCCCCAAAATGTAAGTTATGGATATGAAACTTTGATTAAAAATAAAGTACTTTTCCTTTCCTCAAAAATTTTTTTAAGGTAAATTCATTTAATGATAGTAATCTTAGGATTTTCAACAAAAAACATGGAAAAATTATTTTTTCAATTTTATCAGTATTAAAAAAGAATCATATGTGCATATCTTGATTTACCAAAAATGAAAATTTATCCAAAAATACACTACAGGGGATATTTAAGGATACAACAGAAATTTCAATTGAAATCAATTGATATCAGAAAAGAGTCTTTGAAATAAATATGAAGGAGAAAAAACACCAAAAAGTGACCAGAGTGAATCTGGAAACAGAGTGACAGAGCTAACGGGGATGAAAGATGCTTTAGTTCACCTTTGGGGTGGTTAAACATTAAAACTGACTATAATACTTTTTTACAAATGTTCCAAAGTTTGAAAATGATTTCAAAAAGAGGTATTTGGAATCTTTTTTTCATTGGATTAACAGTTTTTAGACTAATTATAAAAATAAAATATTCTAAGATGAAGAGAAAAGTGGGGAAAAGAAGAAATTCTTCTATGGCCACAAATTCCTGTACTCCAACAGTAAAATTTAATCCAATAGGTGGAGAGAGACACACTGACAACAGAAAAGCCAACTATTCCATCATTGAAACTTGGTTTGGAAAAAAAGGGCTGTTTTTAGCCATTTTAGTTCTTTAAACCATCCATTTCTATAGTAATACTTTCTTTGTAGCCTTCAAAACATGTCAGAATGTATGTAAGAGAACCTAAAGCCAGCTAAGAGCTTTTTATGAAGTTTTCTATAACTTAAGGGTAGTTTTACCCTTTTGACAACAGTAAAAACCTTCCTGGTTGGTATAAATGCCTCATCATCAATTGAGGCAAAGACCCTGTGACTCAATTCCAGGCCAAAAGTGATGAAGCTTTGCATGAATTTGACAGCCCACACCTGCAAGAAAGGAATTTTAGGGAGTCTGGGACCCTTGGAGCCAAGATCCCTTTCCCCCCAAAATTAATCCTTCCACTTTATTTTTTCTTTAATTCCTCATCATTTACTATACTTAAAATTTCCAAATGTAATTCAATTGAAAAATTACAGTACAAAACTATAACTATTAATTCCACATATGTAAATTTAAGCGTATGTATGTAATTTGAATGCTAATTTAACATTTAGATTGTAAACAATTCAATTCCTCATAGCTTCTAAGCTGCAAACCACACATAAACTTTAGTACAAAAAATTGATGGTTAACATCACATGTGGTGTGAATTAAATTGAGGTATTTCAGATTTTCATACATAAAATATCAAAAGCTTAATTTAAGATAGTTTAGAGTTGAGTTACACAAATTTCACTCAGAGGTCACCCCACATCAGTTTTCATAAAGAATAGAATTGTGAAATGGTTTTCATATGCTTAATTATTGGAAAAAAGTCATAATCATTTTGATCAAATCTGTTCAAGAAAATATTTTTTATATAATATTTTTGATAAAAATTCAATGCAAATTTATCATAAAATCTTCATTAGAGATTTTATTTTTGTATCTTAATTTGCATTTGGTATTTATATTTCAAAATGAGAGTATTATTTTAAATTTTAATTTTTACTTTGATTTTTTGTTGTCTTTTGGGTATATTAAATTACCTTTAGGTCTAACAGTTAATGTAAAAAAATACAGCCCAATAAGTATAAGAAATGGAGTTCATAATGAGCTTTTTCTCATGGTATATCTGAAATATGTACTTTTGGATACTTAAATTGAATAAAATACAATTTATGTTCTTTTGGATAGATATATTTAAAGCTTTATAAATAATTTAAGCTATGAGAAATATACTTATTTTCCTGATCAAAATTAAAAAATCAAAACTGAGAGGATCTGTTTATTTCTGATAATATTTGAATTTTCAAATGAGAGGGTACACTTGAAGGTCAAAAATAATATCCCATGTGTTCATCTTTTAAAATGAAGATAAACTGAAAAGCTATCATGCTATATATCTGTTTTTAATGTTGAGAAAGCATCAAAGTGATACAGACAGGTAAATAGGATCTTTCATGATTTATAATTCAGCTGAAAGAGGTAATTGTTTTTTTCAATTATTTATTTCAGTATTTAATATTATTGATTCTTACGAAAAAGAAAACTTCTACTTCATCATTTTTATATTTTATTATTGAAATAGGATCAATTATGAGTTTCATATTTTTTGATTCCTACCAGAAAAAATTGATAATTACATCTGATATCAATACATTACAAAAAAAACAAAGAAATAGTTTAAGATTCAAAAAATCAGTTTTTGGAGAGTTTTTTTAGGAAGAAATTTGCTAATGATATTCTGGTTGTATTTTTTTGGATTTAAATCAGTTTAATTCTTGTTGTAATACATTCTAACTTGGTCCCTCAACATTTAAAAATACATAAAAAAATATTACTAAAACTATTTTTCTTGCAATGATATATTAATATTGATATGAAAATAAAGAAAAATCATGCTTTGATAAATACAGTAACTTTAATTTTTTTTAAATGCATCCAAAAACAGCTGTGGTAACGCTGTATTCTTTTTTAGTATATAGTATTAGATTATTTTTGGTTTAATTTAATAATATATTATATTTTTTTACGTTTTTTTCCATATTTGTCATTTATGGCCCTTTTAACATCATCGTCGTATTCCAACATTTTGGGAGATAACGTCTATATCTATTGCTAACATTAACTGAGGAAATTATATATTCAAAAGAAAATTCATTCCAATCTTTCTAATTTTTCATAAGATCAATTGAAAGTTTATATTTGATTTTTTCATAGAAATGCAAGTATTCGAATATTACGTACTATATCTATCCTTACTAAAATATAATATCTTAATATTATAAGAAAAAACGTTTAAAAAATGAATAATATCCACATTGTTCAAAAAAACTGATATTTTAAGCTTTAACCTTGATTATCATTCCCTTACTAGCTATAATAAATCTATGGCTGCAAATATTCGTATCAAATAATTTCATATTAATTGATAATGAATATCAGGTTGATCAGTAATCCTTATGGAGTAATATGATTATAAAATCAACTATAGGTGTTCATAGAAAGAAAATAATACTTAAAATTATAGAAATAACAAGAATATTATAATTACTAAAAAATTCCAGGGAGATATTACACTCTTTTTGTTGAAGTCTCATCTTTAGATTAAAAACAGAATTAAATGAAAAAGATATTCAAAATTTTTGACATACTATCTGGAACCTCTAAAACACGAAAATCCAAAAGATTTAGAAGAGTAAAAGAACAATTTCCCACTTGAAGCTAAAACTTCTAAACAGCTTGAAGAGTAATATTCTTTAATTGAAAAGATATGACATTAAATTAATTTCTTATGATAAAATTCACTTCTCTATGGTAGATATGTTTAGAATATTGGATAAAGCAATTAGTAAATTATAATAGTACACATACTGAATTAATTTCTTGGATAAACTGATTATTATGAATTATAATAATAGAAATAGAGCTCTTATTTTCCTTCAAAGGTATTCTAGTTTCTCAGATGTTTTGTGAGGGTTTAGTATGAAATACCATTTGGTGAAAAAATATTTACCCAATTTCAATCAATGATCTCATAAGCTTTTGTAAAATAAAATAACTTAGTTTCAAATTGAGGTGATTTAATGTAAATAAAAAACAAATTTATTTTATAGTTTCAATTTGATAAACATTGTATATTTAACTTTATTTTGAATAAAATAAACAACAGCTACCAAATAGCCTTTTTATATATTCTTGAAGAACTCTCAAATGGGATTTTTGACTATATTTTCAAGATTAATTACTTCAATGTGAGAATCTTAAAAGGTTAGTAAATAAGAATTTATATTTTAAATATAAAATGAAATATTGAGTTTGTTCAATTGAATTAATTGCATATGTTTTTTGGAATCAATTGATTGGCAAAATTCATTGATAATTACATTTCAAATGAATATTTCAATAATTTACCATTTTATAATGAATACTTATTTTTTGTTATATTATTATATATTTTCAGGGGTTTCATTAAATATTTAGTCTTGAATATTAAAATTGATCAAGATTTCAAATGGTGAAAATAGTCCCATAATTGACTGATTTTCAAGCTTTATTAGTCGTTTAATGCTATATTATCACGATATAATTGTTATTCAATAAATTAATTATGGAAGAAAGGCCATAAGAAAAAAGTCTAGTTTTCTCAATGAATTAAATTTTTGATCCATTATTTTCATACCCCAGAGGTGTCAGAAAGCAGACAACTCTGGCTCTCTCCATAGATAGTTTATTCCAACTTGTATTTTGACATTCCTATAGTAAAGATTTTCTGAATCTATCACTTTTCATCTAAGCCACTAAATGGGGATGATGTATTAATCATATTACTATATTAAAGAACTAGTTCAAATAGAAATATTTGGTTTTTCCATAATTCCATGATTTTAAACCAAGATTATGGTTTAATTTCTTATGTGAGTGGAAAGCAATAGTATGAATTTATAGAAGTAGCTTGTTTTGTGTGCGATTGTTTTGAATTTTTATATTAAAAATTAAAATATCCCCTCATAGAGCTTACTTTGAGTGAAAATAATCATGGATGAGTGTCACAACCATGGCAATTCACTCTATTGGACCTCAATATGGCATATCCATGCCATATCCAATTTATGGCAATTTGGCCATATTGGCCATTTCATTCTTTTTGGCCTGTTATGGTCATTTCACTATCTAGGACCAACTTGGCCCTTCCTGGTCTTTCTCTTCTTTTGGACACCTTTGGGTATTTTCCAGTAAAAAGGGAGAATACAGCCCAAAAGCATGTATTTGTCTTTTTGAGGTCTAAATATAGATTTACCCCACTCTTCTCATTTCTGCGCATTTTTTTGTATTTAAGAATTTTATGCCATTTTCCCATGTAATATGGGAAATATTCCCAAATAGCTATATTATGCCATTTGGCGCTTAATTGCCACTTTATCCATTTTTTGCGCACTTTGCACAAATACAGTTTTAAAACTGTATATGCTGTCTTTAGCCAGAAACCCAAAGCCCATTTCTCACTCTTATTCTCCTGGAGTCATCCCAAATAGCGTTTGGCCACTTCCCCCCTCCAATAAGCAAAAGTGCCATAAATGGTGTTATACACCATTATGCATCTTTTTTGCCGGAAATCCAATGGCGCCAAGATCAAAAGTTTATTTCAACTTTTCATCAGGTCATTAAGGCATGTCATCCAGAGGATTCTTCAAGGCTCAAAAGAAAAGCGTGAATCTCAAATACCAATGACACCATCAAGAAATCAGTGGTTATTCTCATTCAAAGTATTCCTCCAAGGGAATACTGGCAGTTCATTCTCAAAGGATATTCAAGAGGCAGTTCCAAAACAATTTTCCAAGTGTAAGTGCTCCATCAATACACCTTGGAAACCAAATTTATTAAATAAAGTCTTGATTCATAAAGACCAGTATTTTCACTCATACATCATGGGAAGATAATTCAAACCAGTTCATTTCCCAATTTGGCAAGGTATACAGTTCATCAAGCAGTCAATACAGCATCCAGAATTCAATACTAACCAGATGTCAGCCTGAAGGAGTCAAGCTCTCAACATTTCACATATACCAGCCTCCTTTGACCCTGGGGGGTTTTCCCCAGTTAATTAATATATTTTGATTTTATTTTATCTTTATTTATCTCATCTTTTCTGTTAAGTGAATACTGATATTATCAAGTCATTCATTTAGCACCTTCATATTTTTCTTTCTTTGTGTGTCAATCAATATTTGGTGGTCATATCCTTACTAATTCCATTATTCATTTTGGAAGGTTGAAACAGTAGTTAAGGACTTACTTGGTTGGCTCATTGGCCATTTGGCTTCTTATTTCTCTTATTGCATCTCATTTTTTTATTTGCATGTTTCTTAGAGAAATTCACTTCTTTATTTTTATCTTCTTTATTCTTTGGAGTCTTCCAAGTGAGCTACCTGATTTCTGAGTGCCAGGCCACTCTTGTTTTCCCCAAGAGCCCCTGTGACATTATATTAATTAACTCATAATTTCCTTTCATTCTGTTCATTCTTTTTTTATAATTTAATTCACTCATTAATTGAAATCATGGCTATTTAATGCTTATGAACTTTATGATTCATTGTCATCTCTCAATTTTCTCTCACTCATTCTTAATCGTGATAATTGGAAGCTTACCCAATTTTATTTTTGTTTCTCTTTTTAAATCTTATTTCAAATCATCAAATATATTTCATTCATAATTAAGGCTTATCTTAATTTGATTTTTAAATTGCTCATCAAATTACTCAGACACATTCTTCACATCAAGATTCATATTGATTCATTCTTCAAGAATTTTGATTTTTAAAGAATTAACATTATTTTTATTTGATTTATTGATTTGACATAAATCAATATTGACCTCAAGATTTCATTGATTTTGCTGATATTTTCACATCAAGAATTTTGACATATATTGATTTTGCCTCAAGAATTCATTTGATTGACTGATTTTTTGCAAGATTTTTGATTTTGATTTATTTGACTTATTGATTTCATGTTGATATTGAATGATTGATTTACCTCAAGATTTGACTTTTATTCATTGATTTTTCTTCAAGCCATTGATTTTGATTTTGATTTTGACTTCAAGATTTCTGTTAATTTGCCTCAAGTTTCTCATCTTCAAATTTTTGAATTTTATTAACTTCATTTCATTTCTTATCCTGAAATCATGCCTATCCAAAACTCACTTCCTGCAAGACCGAAAAGATCTAAGGCCAGAGCTCAACTTGTTCTTACTCCAACTCCAAGGGCTGCTCTTGCGGCACCCCAGCACTTCCTCAACTGAGGGCCCAATTAGACAGAGGACCAAATTTGGGAGGAGCAGCACAATCCAGGAAGGAAGGAAGAGGGCTAAGCAGATCCATTTTCTTTCAGGAGTAGTTGGTGGTTTCCCAGGACTTTCAAGGACCACTTTCAAAGGTCTTGGTGAAGATGGTGAAGAGGAGAAGGAGAAGTCTATGGAAGAGGAAAGGTCTGATGGTACTAAGGGTGTTACTGCTCCTGTGGAGGCATCCCAAGGTGCTGGAGGGCCAACTCTAGTCCAGTATAATCAGCCTGTCTCTCAACAGTCTGAACCATCCTTATTGGCCATTATGCAGCAAATAACTAAAATTATTGTGAATCTTCAAGCAGCTTCATCTTCTGAAGCATCAAGAATCCATCTATGAAGGCACCAGAAAGCTCTGATGGGACTCAACCCTTCAAAGTCAGAAGCTTCATAAAGTATTGTCAACTGATTTTTTATAATGATCTGGAAAGCTTCTCTCAAGACAGGAAGAAAGCTCTTTATGTCACTTCATTTCTCATTGGCAGGGCTGCAAAATGGATTGAGCCTTATCTTTCCAATCTCACCAATAAATACCCAAGCTACCTTCTAAATTCATGGAAATTTTTTGAATCCCAACTTTTTACTCTGTTTGGGGACCCAAATGAAGTTAGAAAAGCTGAAGCAGAATTGGATTCCTTAAGAATGAAAGAAGGTGGACATGTATCATCATACATTTCTGATTTCAGAACTTTGGTTTCAAGAATTGGAGATTGGGGTGAAAGAGCTCTCATCCATCATTTCAGGAAGGGATTGCCATCCAGGATTTTGGATCAATTGGCCTCCCATCCTTTGAGAATTGAATCCCTTCAGGACTTAATGGATATTAACCTGGAGCTTGATACCAGGTACTATAAGAGGCAAAAGTAGAAGAGTAATCCTCAAGAGAAGAAGCCTGAAGCCTCAAAGTCAAATTCTTCTCATCCTCAAAGCTCTTCAAGCTCAATTCAAAGGAAGAAGAATAATTTTCAGAAGAGGGACAAGCCCAATTTTTCTTTGTTGAATAAATATTTCAAGTTGATGAATTCTGAAAATGAAAGAAGAAACAAGGAGGGCGTATGTACTTATTGTGGTGGGAAGAATGGTCTTGAGTCTTGATTCAAAAGACCTCAAAACCATCTTTCCCAACCATCAGGCAAATTTCCAATCCAGGGAAAAGCCTCAGTAAAGATCATGTTGTATTCAATGGTATTAATTTTTTTCATACAGGGCACAATTGTGCATTCTGAATACTGGTGTCAAGAATTATCTTGAATTCTTTGTTTTTTATTCTCTTTCTGATGTTTTTTTACAGTATTCTCATCGATTCTGGTGCTACCAACTCATTTATTGCAAAGAAGTTTGTTCAAAAGTAGTCCTTGACTATCTCAGAGCTCCCAGAGAAGATTCCTCTTATCAATTTGTAATCCTCTGAGTCCCCTTCCTTATTTGTGACTCACCATACTAAATATATGGTTGAGCTTCCATCTTTCCCAAGCTTTGAATGGGACTTTTTAGTCATTTATACTCCAAAGGGAGAAGACCTCATATTGGGCTTTGACTTTATGAATCATTTTAATCCATCTATTGATTGGAGGCAAGGGATGATCACCTTTAATTCTGATCATAAGGACTATTATGATCCTTCTAATTCTTTCAGTAATGAGTTTTCTTCTACCAAATCATGTGCAGCTCTGGTTGGTGATTCTAGAACACCATCACTTTCATCTTCTGTCCATATTTCTTCTATTAATTCCCATAAGTCATTACTATCCTATAGAGATGAAGTCTTCAAAGAGATCCAATATGTTGGAAAAGATAATTCTGTATCTTCAATTCATCTCTTCTTTGGGAATACGGACCTTCCTCCTGCATCTTATCATGATTCCCTGGAGGAGTTGTGGGATGAAGAGGAAGAGCCATAAGAAGTAGAAACTGTGAAAAGGTTGTAACTTCTGCTTAACACCAGTATTTGGATGTATTATCCAAGGTGAAAGCAGAGAAACTTCCTCCCCACTGCGCCTGTGATCATCATATTGAGCTGGAGGGGTTTCTACCTCCAGTTGGGGTGATCTACTCTTTATCAAACCAAGACTCAGATACACTAAGCGCCTACATTTCAGAGAATGTAGAGAAAGGTTTCATCTGGCCAAGCTCCTCTTCAACAGGAGCACCTTTTCTCTTTGTCAAAAAGAAAGATGGTGGCCTCTGTCTGTGTGTTGAGCACCACAAACTGAATGCTGTTACTAGGAAGAAAAAGTATCCTGTTCCTCCTATGAATCAGCTTCTTACTTTTTGCAATGATTCTTTTATCTTCTCCAACATTGATTTGTGTGGTGCATATAACCTGATCAGAATCAAGGAAGTTGATGAACATTTGACTTGTTTTAAGACTAAATATGGCAGTTATGAGTATTTGATTATGTCATTTTGGCTCACAAATGCTCCTGACTCTTTCCAAAACCTTGCCAATGATATTTTTTATGGTCTTCTTGATGTTTATGTTGTGGTTTATTTGGATGAAATTATGGTATTTTCCAAAACTGAGGAAGAACATGTCACTCATTTGTCCAATGTTCTTGCCAGACTAAAAGCCAATAGCCTTTTTGCTAAGGCCTCCAAGTGCCTATTGAATGTTTCTAGTGTAGGGTATTTAGGTTATATTCTTTCTTCTGAAGGCCTCAAGATGGACCAAGAAAAAGTCCAGAAAATTCTCAATTGGCCACCTCCAAGAAGCCTCAAGGCTCTTCAATATTTCCTTGGCTTTGCCAATTTTGAACCCCATTTTGGCAAGAATTATTCAAAGAAGATTAGTTCACTCACCAGTTTCCTCAAGAAAAATTCCCCTTTTACCCTCAATGAGTAAGCTCTCAGACAGTCTCATCAACTCAAAGAGGGTTTCACCACTTCTCCAATGCTTCTCTACCCACCATTTTAGAGTGTCAGGTTGAGTCTATGTAGAAGTAGTAATTAGGCTGTTTACAACTTTAACTGTGACTTTGACAGGTGATAAAAGATTTCAAATAAGGATTTATTATAAGATTTAAAGAGCTTTACTATTATAGAATAGTGGTGGTGAGCGCTGTTAAAAGCCCTGGGTGCAGCTTTACCTGTTGGATGACAATAATAAAGACTAAAATAATTAATATTATAATTATACCTGGTTATTTTCCAAGAGTATAACTGTTTTTATCCTGAAATGGGGTGGAAAGGATGCTAGACCTTTCCACGTAGAGGAAGTGAAGATTTTTTCACTCTCTGAGACAGGCTTGTGATTTGCAAAGGCCTCTATAGCCTGTATTGGGCTCAGATGTGGTTTTGAAACCAAATCTGGGCAGTTTTCATCAATACAGGGTGAACATTTTCATCTGGGGACCACATAGCCTTCTTCTGATGTGTATGACACGTAGAATGATGTACAGAAACTGTATGGGACCCCAGTATTGACTGACCTATTAGGTATTGAAGTATAAACCTGCTTATTTGTCTTTTTGACACCTCATAATCATGGTTATGGGATATCATCCCATGGTAAGGCTGTATTGGCCAGAATGTGGGATTTTGACCTTAAAGCAGCAATAACTTTGTCAGTTCTTGAGATATCAACCTCAAAATTGGTTCAGTGTGTAGCCCTGTATGTGTTCTACACAACAGTACCTTATTTGATAGGGCTATCATTAAATATGGCAAAGTTATCCCATGTACAACATATTTTGTACATATGCGTGTTTTAGGCAAAAGCTGTATTGGGCTTGTTTGCCCCATAACTTTTGTTCTAGTTGAGATATGAGGAGATGAATGTCACCATAAAATAGCCCTGATTGTTCTCTTTCCAAAAAGACCCCACTTTAGGTATCTCACACTAAAACTGTAGAAGTTAGATGAGAGGTAAATGTTTTGATCACCCTTATTTGGCCTGAATTTGACCATAACTTCTGTAATATTGATCCTAGCTCAGTTTGGCTGGTACCATTGGATAGCCCTGACTTGAAGCTCCATTTTGAATACCCATTTGATGGGGTTAAGCCTCTTACTCTTTATTTCAGATGAGAGGTGAAAATTAAGGTTTATGCTCAGCAACAACTTTGAGCAGGAATAACTTTGTTATTCTTTGTCCTATGATGATGGGACTTGTGTATTTGTAAAGAGGTGAGTTTCCCCTTTCTTTTGATATCTTTTGAGCTTATTTGTCTCAGATCCATGCTTTGGTGGTATCTTGGCTATACCATTGGTTTATGGTATTTTGGCTGTCATGCTTGTGCTCTGGTTTTGAGTCACAGGCTGACATAGAGACTGACACTTCTGATTATTCCTTGGGTGCTGTACTGAGTCAGGTTTCTTACTCAGGAAAACATCCCATTTTATTTGATAGCCACAAGCTTCTCACAGCAGCGTTCAATTATGAGATTCATGACAAGGAACCCCTTGGAATATTCTGGGCGCTCAAGTGCTGGAGGGCTTTTCTCCTTTCTCTTTCTTCCTCTTTTGAAGTTCTCACTGATAATTCCTCACTTCAATATTTCATGTCATCAAAGATCCTCACTTGGTGTCAAGCCTGCTGGGCTGAGTTCTTATCTGAATTTTATTTCGCAATCACTTACGGCCCTGGCCACTTGGCCACGCTTCCAGATGCATTGTGACACCAGGACAATGTTTACCCAGAGAGGGGGGAAGATTTCATTAGCAAGAGTCCAATGCATTATTAAAAAAGAATCAAGCAAGATGAAATTAAAGCCTCAAAATTCTTTGCAGTCAAGGTGGATTCATTTTAACATTTTATTGATTCAATTAAGAACACATTATGGCAACATTCTCAATACAGAAGTATTCTTCAAGAGCTGGGTAAAGGTAAATCTATCCAAGATCATTGTCTTTATTCCTCTTCCCAACTTCTCCTTTTCACAGATCGGGTGGTGGTTCCAAATGACCCCACAATTAAACTCAGCATACTTCAAAAGCAGCATGAATCTCCTCTAGCTGGATACCCTGGCAAAGAAAAGACTATCAAAGTTGTCAAGCGGCATTTTCACTGGTCTGGCATGACTCAATTTATCAAAGATTATGTTTCATCCTGTCAACAGTGTTCAAGAAACAAAAATATCCACACAAGAAGTTTGGGATCCTAAAGCCTCTTCCAATTCCAAATGGTCCTTGGATTTGTCTTTCAATGGACTTCATCACTCAATTTCCACTGTCAAATTCCTTTCACTCAATCCTTATAATAGTGAACAGATTCTCAAAAATAGCAGTTTTTATTCCAAAAATGTCTTCAATCACTTCACTGGATTTGGCCCATGTATTCATCAAGAATATTTTCTCAAAGCATGGTCTGCCTTCAAGCATTGTTAGTGATAGAGGTTCTCTTTTTGTTTCTTTCTTTTGGACCCATCTTTGTTATCAGCTCAAGGTTTCAAGAGATCTGTGAACTGCTTATCATCCAGAAACCTATGGACAGACAGAGAGGGTAAATAAGATACTAGGACAGTACCTTTGGATGTATGTAGTTATCATCAAGATGATTGCAACATCTAGCTCCCTCTGGCTGAATTTGCTTACAATGACTATGACCACTCTTCAGCAAAAAAATCACCGTTTTTCACTTTTTATGAAAGAGATCCTCATTTTGACTCAGTTCACATTACTAAAGATACTCCTGCTTGAATTTTATCAACATGAATCCAATAAGTGCAGCAAGATATCAAGAGAGAACATGAATTTTCCATAAACAGGTTTAAGAGGTTTGCAGATAAAAGTAGAGCAAGTCCACCTGTTTTCAATCCTGGTGACTGTCACAGGGGCTCTAGTGGAAATTCAAGAGTGGCCTGGCACTCAGAAATCAGGGAACTCACTTGGAAGACTCCAAAAGAAATAAAGAATAAAAATAATAAGAATTAATTCCTCTAAAAGATATGCAGGTACAAGATGAGATGCAAAGAGGAAAAGGAAGCCAAATGGCCAAAGAGCCAACCAAGTAAGTCCTTAATCACTGTTTCAACCTGCCAAAAATGAATAATGGAATTAGTAAGGATATGACCACCAAATATCCATTGACAGGCGAAGAAAGAGAAAGAGAAAGGTGCTAAATGACTGACTTAATAATATCAGTATTTGCTTAACTAGAATGAAAAGAAAATAGAGATAAAATAAAATCAAAGTATATTAATTAACTGGGCAAAAACCCCCCAGGGTGGAAAGGGTAGCCGGTATATGTGAAAAGTTGGGAGCTTGAGTTCTTCAGGCTGAAAACTGATCTGTATTGATCCTTGAGGCTGTATTGATTGTTTTGGGAATTGATACAGCTGGCTAATATTGAAATTGAATTGGGTTGAATGAACTTCCCATGCTTGAAAATGAAATACAGTCCTTGGTGAGTCCAGACTGTATTGAAATGAATGTGGTTGCCAAGATGGATTGAGTGGAGCTTTGACCTTGACAACTTCTTTTGGCACCGCCTCTTGAATACACTTTTGAGAATGAATTGAAAGTATTCCATTGGAAGGAATACTTGGAGTGAGAATAACCAATGACTGCTTGATGGCTTCATTGGTCTTTGACGCTGAAACACTTGCTCTTGAGCCTTGATGATTCCTCTGAATGATTGGGTGCCTTGATGACATGATGAGATGTTGGAATGTTGAAATGACCATTTGATATTGCCACCATTGAATTGCTGTTGAAAAATGGTGCACAATGATGTATAACATCATTTGTGGCATATTGGTTCATTGACAAGAGGATTACGTCCAAAGGTCTTGAGATGGAAAGGCAGAGGGGAAAAGGATGGCTGTGGTGACTTCAGAGCTTGGAAGGTGTTTCTGGGCCCTTTGGGGGTTTTGGACACTTTTGGGTTCTGAGCCAAAAACTGGCCCAAAAGGCGGGAAAGTGTCTTTTGGACACTTTGCGTCAAAGTGCGCAAAAAGTGCGCAAAGTGCGCAAAAAGTGCGCAAATGCGCAAAAAGTGCGCAAATGCGCAAAAATGCGCAAAATGCGCAAAAATGCGCAAATGCGCATTATGAGCCCAAATGGCCAAAAACAGCCATTTGGGCCATTTCCCCTGGTTTTGAGGGAAATGACCAGAAATACCCATTTGGGCATAAATTGCCGCTATGGGTTCTGGATTGAGGTAAAGGGCCATGAAGGCTCCAAAACACAAATGGCCATAAAAGGTCCATAAGATGATGACGTGGCCATATTGGCCACTGGTGATGGATATGGCCAATTGGCCATAAATGAACTGTGGCTTGATATGCCATATGGGGATCCAAGGAGGTGAATTGCCATGGTTGTGACAGTACCCCCCACCTTGAAATGGTGAGCTCCTGAGCACCAATACAAGGTGAAGCCTGTTGAGGCTATTGGAAAGATTTTGAGAGAGTGATTCAAGAGGACTGATTAAGTTGAAGAATTTGAAAACTGATATTAAAAATTTGACATTTGACGCAGGACTTGCTTGATCTTCTTTTGACATTGGCTTCATGATTTGAGTTGAATTTTAAAATGAATTAAAATTTTTGACGTGATAAAATAAAATTTAAAATGAAAATAAAATGAAAATGAAAATAAAAAGAAAAAGAAAAAGAGAAAAGAAAATGAATTGAATCTTGAGGAGGTTCCAATCTTCATCACGGAGGTTAATAACTGATTTTGAAATTGGCCAAGGATCTGGAAAGAGAAATTTGATGCCAGGTGCTCACAAAGTGGCCAAGGTGATGTTTGACAAGATTGTAGACCCCTCAGGGAAGTGCACACCAGGAGAGGAACTTACTTTTAGTAGTTACCACTCCCGCCAGTGCCATAAAAATAAAAACAAAAATTCTGAAGGAATGACTTTGAATTTGGAGTCTTGGAAATGAATTGAAAAGTGAATGGCCCATTGTCCCAAGTGAAATGGCCATAAGATTTGGAAATGAATGTTGAAAAGCCCGGCCAAAGATCTGTGTCCAAAATTTGCAAAGTGCTCACAGAGTGGCCAAGGTGATGCTTACAACAAAAAGAGTAGAATACCCCTAAAGGTGCATACCAGGAGTGGGACTTACTTTTGGTAATTCCTCTCCCCACCAAGCACCATAATGAATCAAGCTTTTGAAGAATTGGGACCCGGCTTGTCAGGATATAAAGAATGAAAATCTTTGACAAGTTCAGGACAATTCTTGAGGTTTTCGGCTGGTTCCCAAGTGGATCTTTCTGGGTCTTGACTGAAACCTTTCCATTCCACCAGATACCATAATTTTCTTCTCTTGAGCTTTGAGTCCAGTATTTGAGAGACTTCCCATTCCTCTTCTTCTTCAATGATAATTGGGGGAGGAGGCTCTTGATGCCGATTTGGGATTGTTGATGTCTTGACTGGTTCCAAAAGTGAGATATGGAAGACTGGGTGGATGGATTTCTATTGAGATGGAAGCTTGAGGTGGTAAGCATGAGAACTGACTTTCTTCAAGATTGGAAAAGGACCCAACCATCTTTTGGATAGTTTTTTGGTGGGTCTGGTTGATTTGATGTTCTTGGAAGAAAGCCATACCATGTCACCAGGATTGAAAACAGGTGGACTTGCTCTACCTTTATCTGCATACCTCTTAAACCGGTTTATGGCAATTTCAAGTTCTCTCTTGACATCTTGCTGTACTGATTGGATTTTTGTTGATAACTTTCCAGCAGGAGTATCTTGAGTGATGTGAACTGAATCAAATTGTGGATCTCTTCCATAAACAGTGAAAAACGGTGATTGCTTGGTTGAAGAGTGATCAGAATTATTGTAGGCAAATTCAGCCAGAGGGAGCCAGGTGTTCCAATCATCTTGATGATAACTGACATACATCCAAAGATACTGTTCTAGTATCTGATTTACCCTCTCTGTCTGTCCATCAGTTTCTGGATGATAAGCAGTTGACAAGTCTCTTGAAATCTTGAGCTGCTGACAAAGGTTGGTCCAAAAGGAAGAAACAAAAAGAGAACCTCGATCACTAACAATGCTTGAAGGAAGGCCATGCTTTGAGAAAATATTCTTGATGAATAAATGGGCCAAATCTAATGAAGTGATTGAAGCTATTGTTGGAATAAAAACCGCCATTTTGGAGAATCTGTCCACTATGACAAGGATTGAGTCAAAGGAATTGGACAGTGGCAATTGAGTGATGAAATCCATTGAAAGACAAATCCAAGGACCACTTGGAATTGGAAGAGGCTTGAGGAGTCCAAACTTCTTGTGATGAATATTTTTCTTTCTTGAACACTGTTGACAGGATGAGACATAATCCTTGATGAATTGAGTCATGCCGGACCAGTGGAAATCCCGCTTGACAAGTTTGAGAGTCTTCTCTTGGCCAGGGTGTCCAGCTAGAGGAGAGTCATGCCGCTTTTGAAGTATATTGAGTTGAATTGTGGGGTCATTTGGGACCACCACCCGATCTTTGAAAAGGAGAAGTTTGGAAGAGGAATCAAGAGAATAATCTGTGACAGATTTACCTTTACCCAAATCTTCAAGGACACTTCTATATTGAGGATCTTGCCACACTGCCTTCTGAATTGAATCAATCAAATTTGAAAATGAATCCACCTTGACTGCAAAATATTTTGAGGCTTGAATTTCATCTTGCTTGATTATCTTCTGATAGTTCATTGGATTCTTGCTGATGAAATCCTCCCCCCTCTCTGGGTAAACGTCGTCCCGACGTGACAAAGCATCTGGAAGGGTGGCTAAGCGGCCAGGGCGGTAAGTGATTGAGAAATGAAATTCAGATAGAAATTCAGCCCAGCGGGCTTGACGGCGAGTGAGAATCTTGGAAGACATAAAATACTGAAGAGATGAATGATCGGTGAGAACTTCAAAAGGGGAAGAAATTGAAAGAAGAAAAGCTCTCCAGCGCTTGAGAGCCCAGACTATGCCAAGGAGTTCCTTGTCATGAATCTCATAATTAAGCTCAGCTGGGAGAAGCTTGCGGCTATCAAATGCAATGGGATGTTTTCCTGAGTCAGATACCTGACTCAGTACAGCACCCAAGGCATAATCTGATGCATCGGTCTCTACAATGGTGGGTAGAGAAGGATTGAAGTGAGAAAGGATTGGGGCAGTGGTGAATGCCTCTTTGAGTCGATGAAACTGTCTAAGAGCTTCCTCATTGAGGGGAAAAGGGGAATCTTTCTTGAGGAAACTTGTGAGTGAACTAATTTTCTTTGAATAATTCTTGATGAAACGGCGGTAAAAATTGGCAAAGCCAAGGAATGATTGAAGAGCCTTGAGGTTTCTTGGAGGCGGCCAATTGAGAATTTTCTGGACTTTTGCTTGGTCCATCTTGAGGCCTTCAGAAGAAACAACATAACCTAAATACTCTACACTAGAAACATGGAATAGGCATTTGGACGCCTTAGCAAAGAGGTTATTGGCTCTGAGTCTGGAAAGAACAGTGGACACATGAGTGACATGTTCTTCCTCAGATTTGGAAAAGACCATAATGTCATCCAAATAAACCACAACATAAACATCAAGAAGATCATAAAAAATATCATTGACGAGATTTTGAAAAGAAGCAGGAGCATTGGTAAGCCCAAAAGGCATAACCAAGTACTCATAACTACCATATTTGGTTCTAAAGCAAGTCAAATGTTCATCACCTTCCTTGATTCTGAGCAGGTTATATGCACCACGCAAATCAATCTTGGAGAAGATAGAAGAACCATTAAAAACAGTGAGAAGCTGATTCATAGGAGGAACAGGATACTTGTTCTTCCTAGTAACAGCATTGAGTTTGCGGTAATCAACACACAAACGGAGGCCACCATCTTTCTTTTTGACAAAAAGGACAGGTGCTCCTGTAGAAGAGGAGCTTGGCCGGATGAAACCTTTCTCTACATTCTCTGAAATGTAGGCCCTGAGTGTATCTGAGTCTTGGTTTGATAAAGAGTAGATCACCCCAACTGGAGGTAGAGACCCCTCCAGCTCGATATGATGATCACAGGCGCGGTGAGGAGGAAGTTTCTCTGCTTTCACCTTGGAGAATACATCCAAGTATTGGTGATAAACAGGAGGAACAACCTTCATCACGGTTTCTATTTCTTCTGGCTCTTCCTCTTCATCCCACAACTCCTCCAGGGAGTCATGATAAGATGAAGGAGGAAGGTCCATATTCCCAAAGAAGAGATGAAGTGAAGATACAGAATTATCTTCTCCAACATCTTGAATCTCTTTGAAGACTTCATCTCTAGATGATAGTAATGACTGATGGGAATTAAGGGAAGGAATATGGACAGAAGACGGAAAAGATGGTGTTCTAGAATCACCAACCAGAGCTGCACATGATTTGGCAGAAGAAAAGTCATTACTGAAAGAAATTAAAGGATCATTATAGTCCTTATGATCAGAATTAAAGGTGATCAATCCTTGACTCCAATGAATAAACGGATTAAAATGATTAAGAAAGTCAAAGCCCAATATGAGGTCTTCTCCCTTGGGAGTATCAATGACTAAAAAGTCCCATTCAAAGCTTGGGAAGGAAGGGAGCTCAACCATATATTTAGTATGGTGAGTCACAAATAAAGAAGGAGACTCAGAGGAGTCTAAAATGATGAGGGGAATCTTCTCTGGAAGCTCTGACGTAGTCAATGAATACTTGTGAACAAACTGCTTTGCAATAAATGAGTTGGTAGCACCAGAATCAATGAGAATACTGTAAAAAACATCAGAGAGAGAAGAAAAAACAAAAAATTTAAGAGAATTTTTGACACCAGTATTCAGAATGCACAATTGTGCTCTGGATGGAAAACTGTGAAGACCATTGAACACAACATGATCTTCACTCAGACTTTTCCCTGGCTGGGAAATTTGCCTGACGGTTGGGTAAGCTTGTTTTGAGGCCTTTTGAAACAGGACTCAAGACTATGCTTCCCACCACAATAGGTACAAAGACCCTCTTTGATTCTTCTTTCTTTTTCAGAGTTCATGAGCTTGAAATCTTTATTCAATAAAGAAGAATGGGGCTTGTCCCTCTTCTGAAAATTCTTCTTCTTCTTTTGACTTGAGTTTGAAGAACTTTGAGGATGAGAAGAACTTGACTTTGAGGCTTCTGGCTTCTTCTCTTGATGATGACTCTTTTCATTTTGCCTCTCATGGTACCTGGTATCAAGTTCCAGGGTAACTTCCATTAAGTCTTGAAGAGAGTCAATTCTTGAAGGATGGGAGGCCAATTGATCCAAAATCCTGGATGGCAATCCCTTCCTGAAATGATGGATAAGAGCTCTTTCACCCCAATCCCCGATTCTTGAGACTAGACTTCTGAAATCAGCAATGTATAAGGATACATGCCCACCTTCTTTCATTCTTAAAGAATCCAACTCAGCTTCTGCTTTTCTGACTTCATTCGGGTCACCAAATAGAGTGAAGAGTTGAGATTCAAATAGATGCCAAGAATTGAGAAGATAATTTGAGTCTTGATTGGTGAGATTGGAAAGATAAGGCTCAATCCATTTTGCAGCCCTGCCAATGAGAAATGAAGTGGCATAAAGAACTTTCTTTCTGTCTTGAGAGAAATTTGCCGGATCATTATGAAAGATAAGCTGGCATGACTGAATAAAGCTTCTAACTTTGAAGGGCTGAGTCCCATCAAAGCATTCCGGTGCCTTCATAGATGGAGTCTTGAAGGCTGGTGGTCTTGATGCTTCAGGAGATGAAGCTGCTTGAAGATTGGCCATAATCTGAGTCATTTGCTGCATGATGGCCAATAGAGATGGTTCAGACTGATGAGAGACAGGCTGATTAGACTGGGCTAGAGTTGGCCCTCCAGTACCTTGGGATGCTTCCACCGGGGCAGGAGCACCTTCAGTACCATCAGACTCTTCCTCTTCCACAGAATTCTCCTCCTCCTCTTCACCATCTTCACCTGGACCTTTGAAAATAGTCCTTGAAGTTCCTGGAAAACCGCCAACTACTCCTGAAAATGAACTTGATCTTCTGGGCCCTCTTCCTTCCTTCCTGGATGGTGCTGCTCCTTCCATGCGGGGTCCTCTATCTAATTGGGCCCTCAGTTGAGGAACTGTTGGGGTGCCATCTAGAGGAGCTCTTGGAGTTGGAGTGAGAACAGCTTGAGCTCTGGCCTGAGATCTTGTCTGTCTTGCCGGAGGTGAATGTTGAATAGGCATGATAACAGGAATAAAATTGAAATAAATGAATTAAAATCAAAATTTTCTTGAAGTGAAAAGAGTCAACAATCAAATCTTGAGGAAAATGAATGAATCAAAATGAAAATCTTCAAGTACGTCAATAAATCAAAATCAAAATGAAGTCTTGAAGTAAAAAATCAATGAATCAAATAAATCAAAATCAAAATCTTGCAGAAAATCAATCAGTCAAATGAAATCTTGAGGCAAAATCAGTTTATGTCAAAATTCTTGATGTGAAAAATCAGAAAAATCAATGAAATCTTCAGGTCAATCAATTTTCTTGAGGTCAATATCAAATATGTCAAATCAATCAATCAATCAAAATCAAGTGAATTATTCTTTAAAAACCAAAATTCTTGAAGAATGAATCAATTATGAATCTTGATGTGAATAACGTGTCTGAATATCTTGATGAAAAATTTGAAAATCAAAGAAAACCAAGATGACGCCTGAATTATGAATGAAATGAAAATTGATAATTTGAAAAAGGTTTTAAAGAGAATAACAAAAATAAAAATGGGTCAGCTTTCAATTTTCAAAATGAAGAATGAATGAAAGAAAATTGAGAGATGACGATGAATCATTAAGTTCATAAGCATAAAAGAATCATAATTTTGATGAAATGAGTGGATGAAATTATAAAGAAAGAATGAACAGAATGAAAAGAAATTATGAGTTAATTAATATAATGTCACAGGGGCTCTAGTGGAAATTCAAGAGTGGCCTGGCACTCAGCAATCAGGGAACTCACTTGGAAGACTCCAAAAGAAATAAAGAATAAAAATAATAAGAATTAATTCCTCTAAAAGATATGCAGGTACAAGATGAGATGCAAAGAGGAAAAGGAAGCCAAATGGCCAAAGAGCCAACCAAGTAAGTCCTTAATCACTGTTTCAACCTGCCAAAAATGAATAATGGAATTAGTAAGGATATGACCACCAAATATCCATTGACAGGCAAAGAAAGAGAAAGAGAAAGGTGCTAAATGACTGACTTAATAATATCAGTATTTGCTTAACTAGAATGAAAAGAAAATAGAGATAAAATAAAATCAAAGTATATTAATTAACTGGGGAAAAACCCCCCAGGGTGGAAAGGGTAGCCGGTATATGTGAAAAGTTGGGAGCTTGAGTTCTTCAGGCTGAAAACTGATCTGTATTGATCCTTGAGGCTGTATTGATTGTTTTGGGAATTGATACAGCTGGCTAATATTGAAATTGAATTGGGTTGAATGAACTTCCCATGCTTGAAAATGAAATACAGTCCTTGGTGAGTCCAGACTGTATTGAAATGAATGTGGTTGCCAAGATGGATTGAGTGGAGCTTTGACCTTGACAACTTCTTTTGGCACCGCCTCTTGAATACACTTTTGAGAATGAATTGAAAGTATTCCATTGGAAGGAATACTTGGAGTGAGAATAACCAATGACTGCTTGATGGCGTCATTGGTCTTTGACGCTGAAACACTTGCTCTTGAGCCTTGATGATTCCTCTGAATGATTGGGTGCCTTGATGACGTGATGAGATGTTGGAATGTTGAAATGACCATTTGATATTGCCACCATCGAATTGCTGTTGAAAAATGGTGCACAATGATGTATAACATCATTTGTGGCATATTGGTTCATTGACAAGAGGATTACGTCCAAAGGTCTTGAGATGGAAAGGCAGAGGGGAAAAGGATGGCTGTGGTGACTTCAGAGCTTGGAAGGTGTTTCTGGGCCCTTTGGGGGTTTTGGCCACTTTTGGGTTCTGAGCCAAAAACTGGCCCAAAAGGCGGGAAAGTGTCTTTTGGACACTTTGCGTCAAAGTGCGCAAATGCGCAAAGTGCGCGAAAAATGCGCAAATGCGCAAAAGTGCGCAAAATGCGCAAAAAGTGCGCAAATGCGCAAAAATGCACAAAATGCGCAAATGCGCATTATGAGCCCAAATGGCCAAAAACAGCCATTTGGGCCATTTCTCCTGGTTTTGAGGGAAATGACCAGAAATACCCATTTGGGCATAAATTGCCGCTATGGGTTCTGGATTGAGGTAAAGGGCCATGAAGGCTCCAAAACACAAATGGCCATAAAAGGTCCATAAGATGATGACGTGGCCATATTGGCCACTGGTGATGGATATGGCCAATTGGCCATAAATGAACTGTGGCTTGATATGCCATATGGGGATCCAAGGAGGTGAATTGCCATGGTTGTGACAGTGACATGGTATGGCTTTCTTCCAAGAACATCAAGTCAACTACACACACAAAAAAACTTTCTGAAAGATGGTTGGTTCCTTTTCCAATCTTGAAGAAAGTCAGCACTCATTCCCACTACCTCAAGCTCCCATCTCAATGGAAGTCCATCCACCCAGTCTTTCATATCTCACTCTTAAAGCCAGTCAAGATATCAAAAATACCAAATAGGCTTCAAGCGCCTCCTCCTCCAATTATCATTCAGGAAGAAGAGGAAGTGGAAGTTTCTCAAATACTGGACTCAAAGGTCAAGAGAGGAAATTTATGGTATTTAGTGGAATGGAAAGGTTTCAGCCAAGACCCAGAAAGGTCCCCCTGGGAACCAAGTGAAAACCTAAAGAATTGTCCTGAACTGGTTAAGGATTTTCATTCTTTATATCCTAAAAAGCCAGTACCCAATTCCTCAAGAGCTTGATCATTTATGGTGCTTGGTGGGGAGAGGAATTGACAAAAGTAAGTCCCACTCCTGGTATGCACCTTTAGAGGTATTCTACCCTTTTGTTGTAAGCATCCTCTTGGCCACTCTGTGAGTACTCTGAAATTTTGGACGCAGATCATTGGCCTGGATTTCAACATTGATTCCAGAAATATTGCCATTTTCACTTGGGAAAATGGACCATTCCTTTTCTTAATTTCTTTCCAAGTCTTTCCAATTCCAAGTCATTATTTCAGCAAACTTATTTTCTTTTTATGGCACTGGGGGGAGTGGTAGTTACCAAAGGTAAATTCCTCACCTGGTGTGCACTTACCTGAAGGGTCTACAATCTTTCAAAATATCACCTTGGCCACTTTGTGAGGACCTGGCATCAAATTTTCTTTCCAGGTCCTTGGCCAATTTAAAAATCAATTACCAACCCCCATGATGAAGATTGGAACCTCCTAAAGATTCATTTCTCTTCATTTCTCTCTTTTCTTTTCTTATTTACATTGTTATTTAATTTTAATTTTGAATTTTCCTTTTATCACATCAAATGTCATGTCAAAATCATCAATCATTCCTGATTCATCATCAAGCATGAAGCCAATGTCAAAAGAAGATCAAGAAATTCCCGCATCATATGTAAAATTCTTGATATCAGTTTTCAGATTTTCATCTTAATCATTCCTCTTGAATCCCTCTCTCAAAATCTTTCCAATAGCCTCAGAAGGATTCACCTTATATTTCTTCTCAGGAGCTCACAATTTCAAGGTGGGGGGGTACTGTCACAACCATGGAAACTCACTCTTTTGGACCTCAATATGGCATATCCATGCCATATCAAATTGATGGCCATTTGGCCATTTCATTCTTTTTGGACTTTTATGGTCATTTCACTATCTGGGCCCAGATTGGCCCCTTCACAATCATCAGGCCCTTACTAGCCTTTCTCTGATTTTGGGCACCTTTGGGTATTTTCCAGTCAACATAGAGAATACAGCCCAAAAGCCTGTATTTGGTTTTTTGAGCTCTAAATACAGATTTGCACATTTTGCTTTATTTAACCATTTTCCAATGTAATATGGGAAATATTCCCAAATGGCCATATTAGGCCATTTGGGGCTTAATTGCTATTTTACACATTTCTGCACATTTTGAACACTTTGTTCAAATGCAGTTTTAAAACTGTAAAAGCTGTCTTTGGACAGAAACCCAGAATTGGCCAAAGACACCCTTTCACTTCTGAAGCCACTCAAAGCGCATTTCTAACTCTTATTCTCCTGGCATCATCCCAAAAGACCTTTGGCCACTTCCACCCTCCAATAAACAAAAGTTCCATAAATGGTTTTATACACCATTATGCATCTTTCATTTCCAAAATTCCAAGGGCGCCAATATCAAATGGTTATTTCATCTTTTCATCAGGTCATCAAGGCATGTCATCCAGAGGATTCTTCAAGGCTCCAAAGAAAAGTGCCAATCTCAAATACCAATTATGCCATCAAGTAATAAGTGGTTAGTCTCATTCAAAGCATTCTTTCAAGGGAATACTGGCAGTTGTCACAGGGGCTCTTCGAAGTGAAGAGGGCCTGGCACTCAGTAAACTGGGACTCACTTATGGAGGGCTCAAAGATAAGACAAGAATGGATACACTTAAGAGTGTGAATAATGAATTACTAAAAGAATAAAAATAAGAAAGCAGCAACAAAGAATAAGAGTAAGAAAAAGAAGAGCCAACCACAACCAAGTCCAAGTCCACTGTTTCAACCTGTCAGAATGGAAAGAGAAGGGTTAATAAGGATATGGCCACCCAACTCATACTGTACAGGCGAAGAAAGAAAAAAGGCAAAGACTAACTTAAGATTAAATAAATATAATACCCAAAAATATAAGGATAAGAATATTCAGATAATAATAAATCAACTAAATTAATTAACTGGGGAAAAGTCCCCAGGGGGGAGAAAGAGGGGCTGGTATATGTGAGAATCACCAGCCCTGATCCAGAGGAAGAATTTTCATGAGAATATTTGATGATTGAATTGAGTCTGGCCAATACAGGTCCTGTACAGCTGTACAGAAACTGTACAAGGGGTGTGGTGTATTTGAGTGATCATACAGTTCCATATTGGTGTATTGAAACTGTATTGGGTGAATCCAACCTGTACAGGTGTTGACAGGCTGTATGGGTGTACCAAGCTGTATGCATGTTTCAGAATGAAGATTGCTGAAACTGAATGCTGATGCAGATACTGGATTTGCTGATTTGGGGTGTTTGAGTGGGTGTATGAATGAATACCCTTACCCCTGATGGATGGTTGTTACAGTATCCCCCTCTTGAAACTGGTGGGCTCCTGAACACCATAATACCCTGCCACTGTTGAGTGGCATCTCAATATCCCCACATTTTTTTTAAGAAATTTTCTTTTTTTTTAATTTTCTTTCCTCTTGACCATTATCCTGAAAATCCTTCATTACTTCTTCCCTGCCAAATTCAATTGATTCCCCCCTTTTTCCAAGTTTGAGTGAGTATTCCTTCCAGAATATGCAATTCTTTTCTTTTGATTCAATCAGCCATGTCTTGGGATGTGGCCTTGGGATGTATCCCAGAATAAAGGCCATTGAGCACTTGTGCTCAAAAATTGGTGCCCAATGAGTATATGGCTTGTACTCATTGGCCTAGACTTAATCCATTGAATGAATAAAAACTTTCCTCCAAGGGGTCTTGTCCCCATGATCCAAGGAATTGGCCTCAGGCAGCCCTCCAAGTGGTTTTGAGCTGTGGCCTCCATCTTGAGTGATCTTGATGCATTTTGCTTTTTATGGCCTTTTTGGCCTTGCTGGGTGTTTTGGTGATTAGGGCATTTTTTGATTTTTTTGATTTTTTCTGGTTTTTTGGCCATCATAGGCCTTTTTGAGGTTTTGGGGTCCTACGGTCCGCGGGCCGTACGCTGCGGTCCACGGTCCGTGGGGGCTATTGGAGGCCCCCAGGACCAAAATGGAGCCCCTGGGCCCAAATTTGCTGGGGACCCAGGGTGACCAAGGGGCCCAAAAATGGCCCATTTCCAAATTTCACCATATATGGCCTGGACCCATTGAAGGGGTCCAGGACCATCAAGATCTTGGCCTCCCCCAAAGTTGCAGGGGAGGCCCTGGGTGATGAGTTCAGCCCCAAAGGGGTGTGAACCTTCACCTTAGAGGCTTTGAGGTGGGGCATAATTGAGTTATGGCCCCATTTCCTTGAGTCAAATTTCTTTTTCTTGATGTGGAGTGGATTGATTCTGACGTCTTGAATCTTCTGCTTGCACTTTCTTCAGTTATGAGTTCCAAACTGACTGAACTCACTGAATCTTCCCCTTCTGCACCGCCACCGTCTGTTCTTCATGGTTCTGGCGTCTTCAGTCGATTGTCTTCTCCCTCCATGGCGTCTTCTGGCCATTTTGACCCCTCCCAAACATATGATGGGTTCAGAGCAGTTGAAGTTCTTGATCCTGCCTGTACTGAGTGTTTGGCCAGGGGGAAGGATTGCTTTCAACATTACAATCCTCAATCGTCAAAATGCCATTTCTGCTTTATTGGGAAGAAGCCATGCCGCCGTACCAGATCAACTTTGTCCCAGGTCAGGAGGCACTTATGGAGTAGGGAGGATGGGCCTTATGGGCAGGAATTCCCCATTCTTGAGGAACCTACCCCTGATGCCACTTCTGGATTTTCTCAATGTGAGTGATTTGCATTTCTTGGTTGAATTGATTCTGATATTTTGATGTAGTGACTGGTTCCAGGCAGAGGGATGTGGCCAGATGGACTAATGTTGGAGGGCCCATTCCGATTGGTGGTAGGCCCATCCACTACAGCTCAGAAATTCCAATTTCAAGGACCAATGCTGATGGAGTGGTGAAAGTAGTGAAGAAGCTAAGAAGAATTGTTGATTCCCCATCAGATCCAGATGCTGAAGGAAGTGATGAGTTGGATGGTGAAGAAGTTCAAGTTATTCCTCATTCAAGTGGCCATCCATCCAGCAATTCCTCTTCTCAACCTCTTGCCAACCACAGATTCCAAAGCCAAGTGATTCCCAGAAATCCAAGAACCTTCCAACCAATGCTTGCTTCAATTCCTACAACCCTTCCTCCTCCTTCACCAACTACTTCCCACACCACCAGGCCTGCCTTGAATTCATCAGTAAGACCATCTCCAGTTCAACAGCCCAGAAACTCACCCATAAACACCTCCCGTCAACTCCAACCTGTGGCCAGCTCCAGCAGAAGAAGAGATGGATTGTCTCCTTTGCCGTTTCCTGCCGCTCAAGTTTTTCAAAGAAGAGAACGTTGGCCTATCCGGGTTACCAGAGAAGATCCCAACGCGGCTAGTGAAAACCAAGATGCTGTGGCCAGATTATTCAGGAGGGTTGATAGAAATAGCAGAGAGGTGATTATGTATGCCAATGACAGGACTATTCCAGGTACTGCTTCTGAAGAGATGGCTGCAAAATTTGCCTGGTATGAAGATGAGTTGATAAATGATTTCCAGAGAACTTTTGATGACTTGGGTAGAGATAACTAGTTTCCTTTTCCTTGTTTGTGTTTGGTTTGACTTCTATCCCCACTCTTATAACTACTAAAAAATAAAAAATAAAAAGATAATGGAACCTCCCAATACATGATTTGGGGAGGGGATGCTGCTGCTTCAAAGAAATAAAAGAAAGAAAATTATACAAGTAAAGAAAGAAAGAAAAAATAAAAGAATAAGAGAAAATGAGAGTAAAGAAAGAAATAAAGAAAAATCCTGATGGTTGGTCCTTCTTGTGGTGAGTTGCTTGATTTTGGCCAATAAGTCTGAAAAAATGAAAACCAAGCATTTTGATGCTCACAGAGTGGCCAAGGTAATGTTTTACAAGAAGTAGAACCCTCAGGGATGCATACCAGGAGATGGAACTTACTTTCATAACTTCCACTCCCCACCAAGCACCATAAAACTGAAAAGAATTGCCATAAATGACTTCTGAGATGAATTGCCATAAATGACTTCTGAAATGAATTGCCGTAAATGACTTGAAGTAATGAATGTCTTGAATTATGATGATTGGCATAAAATGAAATGATAATAAAGAAAGAAATGAAAAATAAAGAAAGAAAACATTGGGCCATATCTTGATAAGGTCCAAATCGGAGGGTATTGATGTTGTATGCTTCCTGAACCTGCCCAAAGAAATGACAAGTGCTCACAAAGTGGCCAAGGTGATGCTTACAACAACATATGGGTAGAATACCCCCTTAAAGGTGCATGCCAGGAGAGGAACTTACTTTCATAACTTCTTCTCCCCACCAAGCACCATAAATCAAACTCTTGAGGTATTTGGACCAGGCTTGTCTGGATACAATGAATGGAAATCCTTGACAAGGTCTGGTGAGTTGGTAAGGTTGGAAGATGGTTCCCAAGTGGTTCTTTCTGGGTCTTCACTGAATCCTTTCCACTCTACGAGATACCATAATTTACCTCTCTTGAGTTTTGAGTCCAGAACCTGAGCCACTTCCCATTCTTCTTGCTCCTCCACTAAAACTGGTGGTGGCGGCAATTGATGACGATTTGGGATAGCTGAATGCTTGACTGGTTCTAATAAGGACACATGGAATACAGGGTGAACTGTCTTCCATTGCTCAGGCAACTTGAGGTGATATGCATGGCTGCCAATCTTCTTAAGGACTTCAAAGGGTCCCAACCATCTTTCTGATAATTTCTTGGTGGGTCTTGTTGTCTTGATGTTCTTGGAAGCCAGCCATACTTTGTCCCCAGGTTGGAAATCAGGTGGAATTGCCCTATTTCTATCTGCATACTTCGTGAATCTCCTTATTGCTGACTCTAATTCTTCTTTGACAACTTGCTGTACTGATTGGAGTTCTGTTGATAACTTTCCAGCAGGTGAGTCTTGAGAAATATGGATTGAGTCAAAGCTGGGATTTCTTCCATAAATGGTGAAAAAAGGTGATTGCTTGGTTGATGAATGTTCTGCATTATTATAGGCAAATTCAGCCAGAGGGAGCCAGGTGTGCCAGTCATCTTGATGATAGCTGACATACATCCAAAGGTACTGTTCTAGTATCTGATTTACCCTCTCTGTCTGTCCATCTGTTTCAGGGTGAAATGCAGTTGACAGATCTCTTGATATCTTGAGCTGCTGACATAACTGGGTCCAGAATGATGAAACAAATAAGGAACCTCTATCACTAACAATACTTACTGGAAGACCATGTTTGGAAAATACATGACTAATGAAGATTTGAGCTAAGTCCAGTGCAGTGATTGTGCCATAAGTTGGGATGAATATTGCCATTTTTGAGAATCTGTCTACAATTACTAAGATTGAGTCAAAGTTGTTTGACAGAGGCAATTGAGTGATGAAGTCCATTGATAATGAATTCCAAGGACCAGATGGAATTTGAAGAGGCTTGAGTAATCCAAACTTCTTATGGTGGATGTTCTTGTTTCTTGAACATTGCTGACATGAGGACACATAGTCCTTGATGATTTGATTCATGCCAGCCCAATAAAAATCCCTCTTGATGAGCTTGAGGGTCTTCTCCTGACCAGGATGGCCAGCCAATGGTGAATCATGACGCCTTTGAAGAATGTCCAATTGAACTTCATGATTGCTTGGAATAACTACTCTATCTTTGAACAATAATAATCTTGCTTGAGGTTCAAGAGAATAGTCTGGGACTGATTCTCCTCTTGCTAATTTCTTGAGGATCTCCTTATAGTCTTTGTCTTGCCATACTTGTCTTTGAATCTGATCAACTAAATCTGAAAACATTTCAACTTTTATGGAAAAGAATCTTGACTCTTGAATTTCATTTTGCTTGAGAACTTGATGAAAGTTTTGAGGATTCTTGCTGATGAAATCCACCCCCCTCTCTGGGTACACGTCGTCCCGACGTGACAAGGCATCTGGTAAAGTGGCCAGCCTGCCTGGGCGGTAAGTGATAACAAAGTGAAATTCAGACAAAAATTCAGCCCAACGGGCTTGACGACGAGTAAGGACTTTAGAGGACATAAAATATTGGAGAGAACAATGGTCTGTCAAGACCTCAAAGGAATCAGAAAGAGAAAGGAGAAAGGTTCTCCAGCGCTTGAGAGCCCAAACTATGCCAAGGAGTTCCTTGTCATGAATTTCATAGTTGAGCTCAGCTGGTAAGAGCTTGCGACTATCAAATGCAATGGGATGCTTTCCTGAGTCATTCACCTGACTCAGTACAGCACCCAAAGCATAATCAGAGGCATCAGTCTCTACAATGGTTGGAAGAGAAGGATTAAAATGAGAAAGGATAGGAGCAGAGGTGAAAGCTTCTTTGAGTGCTTGAAACTGACTAAGAGCTTCCTCATTGAAGATGAAAGGAGAATCTTTTTTGAGAAGGGAAGTGAGAGAAGTGATTTTTTTGGAATAATTTTTAATGAAACGACGATAAAAATTGGCAAAGCCAAGAAAAGATTGAAGAGCCTTGATGTTTTTGGGCTGAGGCCAATTGAGGACTTGCTGAACTTTTGAAGAATCCATCTTGAGGCCATCACTTGAAACAACATAGCCCAAGTATTCCACACTTGAGGCATGGAATACACACTTGGAGGCTTTGGCAAACAGATTATTGTCCCTCAGTCTTTGGAGGACAGAGGCCACATGTTTAACATGTTCCTCCTCAGAACTGGAAAAGACCATAATATCATCTAAATAAACCACAACAAACACATCCAAAAAATCTGCAAAGATATCATTTACCAGATTTTGGAAAGAAGCAGGAGCATTGGTCAAACCAAATGGCATGACCAAATACTCATAACTGCCATACTTGGTTCTAAAGGCAGTTAAGTGCTCATCCCCCTCTTTGATTCTCAGAAGGTTATATGCACCACGCAAATCTATCTTGGAGAAGATAGTGGAACCATTGAATACGGTAAGAAGCTGGTTCATAGGAGGAACAGGGTATCTGTTCTTCCTAGTGACAGCATTGAGTTTGCGGTAGTCAACACACAAACGGAGACCTCCATCCTTTTTCTTGACAAAAAGGACAGGTGCTCCTGTTGAAGAGGAGCTTGGTCTAATGAAACCTTTCTCTACATTCTCTGAAATGTAGGCCTGCAGTGTTTCTGACTCTTGATTTGATAATGAGTAGATAACACCAATTGGAGGTGGAAGACCCTCCAATTCAATATGGTGATCACAGGCGCGGTGTGGAGGAAGTTTCCCTGCTTTCACCTTGGAGAATACATCCAAATAATGGTGATAAGCAGGAGGGACAACCTTCAACACAGTTTCAATTTCTTCTGGCTCTTCCTCCTCATCCCACTGCTCCTCCAGGGATGCATGAAAAGATAAGGGAGGAAGGTCCATATCCCCTTGAAAGAGATGAAGTGAAGATATGGCAACATCTTCTCCAACATCCTTTATCTCTTTGAAGACTTCATCTCTTAATGGAAATAATGACTGAGAGGGATTAATGGAAGGGATATGGACAGAAGAAGGAAGGGAAGGTGTCTTAAGTTCACCAACCAGAGCAACACTGTTGACAGCAGTGGCAAAGTCATTACAAGTAGAAGGAATAATACCACTAGAATCCTTATGATTAGAATCATAGGTGATCAATCCATTTTTCCAATCAATAATGGGATTAAAATGGTAAAGGAAATCATAGCCCAATATCAGGTCTTCTCCCTTGGGTGAATCTATGATAAAGAAGTCCCATTCAAAGCTTGGGAAGGAAGGCAAGTCAACTACCCACTTGGTATAATGGGTGATGAACAAGGCAGGGGATTCATTAGAATCCAAAATGAAAAGAGGAATCTTTTCAGGGAGTTCTGACAGAGTCAATGAGTACTTGAGAACAAAATTCTTTGCAATAAAAGAGTTTGTAGCACCAGAATCAATGAGAATACTATAAAAAATATCAGAGACAGAAGAGAAAATAAGAAATTTTAAAGATTTCTTGACACTAGTATTCAGAGTGCACAATTGTGCTCTTGAAGGAAATAAGTGAGAACCATTGAACACATCATGATTCCCACTCAGGCTTTTCCCTGCTTGCTAGGGAAGCCTCTTGATGATGACCCAGGCTTGTTCTGAGGTCTCTTGAAGGATTTTTCAATTGGGTGCTTTCCACCACAATAAGTACACAACCCCTCTTTAATCCTCCTCTCCTTTTCAGAACCGATTAACTTATTGTCCTTATTGAGCAGAGCAGCATGGGGCTTGTCCTTTGAAGATTGGAATTGCTTGCCCTTCTTATTCTTCTTCTGGTGAGGCCTCCTTGAAGATGAGTTTTGAGGAGGCCTAGACTGATTGGATCCAATGACTGGAGGCTTCTTCTCTTGATTGCCACCCTTTTCTTTTTGCCTCTCATTATATTTTGTGTCTAATTCTAAGGTGACATCCATAAGTTCTTGAAGAGTATCAAAAGTTCCAGGGTGAGAAGCCAACTGATCCAATAATCTTGATGCCAATCCTCTTCTGTACACATGAATGTAAGCTCTTTCCCCCCAATCTCCAATTCTTGACATTAAGCTTCTGAAATCTGCTATGTACAAGGAAACATGACCACTTTCCTTCATCCTCAAATTGTCCAGCTCTTGTTCAGCTTTCCTGACTTCATTGGGATCACCAAACAGAGTGAATAATTGAGATTCAAACAATGGCCAATTATTGAGGAGGTAGGAAGGGTCTTCATTGGAAATATTTGAGAGGTAAGGTTCAATCCACTTGCCAGCTCTACCAGTGAGAAAAGAAGTTGAGTAAAGAACTTTCTTCCTGTCAGAGAAGAAATTTGCTGGATCATTATGGAAAATTGGTTGACAGGATTGGATAAATCCTCTCAACTTATGAGCTTGAGTACCATCAAACGAATCAGGTGCCTTCATGGATGGAGTCTTGAAAGCAGGGGCTTTGGAATTGTCCCTGGGAGCAACTGCTTGAGTGAGTTGCCCCATGAATTGAGTCATCTGCTCCATCATCTTGAGGAGACTTGGATCAGTTTGAGAGACAAGAGGTTGACTAGAAAGGGCTAGATTAGAACCCTGAGGCACCTCTGGAACATTTGCCAAGGCATCTGCCACTTCAGTTTCCCCAGAATCTTCCTCTTCCACAGACTCTTCCCCCTCTTCATCTTCAACTTCCCCTTGTCTTGCTCTTGCACCTTCAGACATGCCAGGGTAGCCACCCAAAAGTCCAGAGAAAGATCTTGATCTTCTAGATTTCATTCCACCTCTTCTTGAGGGTGCTGCTCCTTCCATTGGTGGTCCTCTGTCTAAATTTACACTCAGTTGATGAACTGATGGTGTGCGGTCAAGAGGAGCCCTTGCTGTAGGAGTGAGAACAGCTTGAATTCTTTGGGATCTAGTATTTTTGGCTGGGGGACTATGCTGAACTGGCATTTTGAAATAATGAAATAAAACTTGATGGTATTAAGAAGAATAATCAAATTTGGCCAAATCAATCACAATATAATCTTGATGAATCTTGAGGAATCAATTCAAATCTTGAGGAATCAAATTCAGTCAACAGTCAAATAAATTCAATCAATCAACAATCAAATCAAATCAAATATCAATAATCTTGAGGAAATCAATAATCAATCAATATTCAATCAATAATCAATCAATAAGTGTCTTCAATATGAAATCAAGTCTTGAGGAATCAATCAATCAGTTCAAAATCTTCAGAAATCAATTCAATATCTTGAGAGTTCAAAGTCAATAAATCCAATAAATCCTGAATCAATAACCCAAATGAATCCCAATGAATAATCCAATCAATTAAACCAATCAATCATTCCTAGATAAAACCTGAATACAAACACAGAAAAAATTTGATTGATAAAATAAAATGAAGTGATGAAATGGTCAGCAATGATTAAGAAAAGAAAAAGAATCCATTTTCATAAGAATGAAATGAGTGAGATGAAAAATTGATAAGAGAGAAAAATCATGATCATTAAGAATCATAAAGTCATTAAGAGATCATAATTTGATGAATAAAAGGAAATGAATATAAATGAATGAAAAGAAAGAATCAAATATGAGTTAATTAATTTAATGTCACAGGGGCTCTTCGAAGTGAAGAGGGCCTGGCACTCAGTAAACTGGGACTCACTTATGGAGGGCTCAAAGATAAGACAAGAATGGATACACTTAAGAGTGTGAATAATGAATTACTAAAAGAATAAAAATAAGAAAGCAGCAACAAAGAATAAGAGTAAGAAAAAGAAGAGCCAACCACAACCAAGTCCAAGTCCACTGTTTCAACCTGTCAGAATGGAAAGAGAAGGGTTAATAAGGATATGGCCACCCAACTCATACTGTACAGGCGAAGAAAGAAAAAAGGCAAAGACTAACTTAAGATTAAATAAATATAATACCCAAAAATATAAGGATAAGAATATTCAGATAATAATAAATCAACTAAATTAATTAACTGGGGAAAAGTCCCCAAGGGGGAGAAAGAGGGGCTGGTATATGTGAGAATCACCAGCCCTGATCCAGAGGAAGAATTTTCATGAGAATATTTGATTATTGAATTGAGTCTGGCCAATACAGGTCCTGTACAGCTGTACAGAAACTGTACAAGAGGTGTGGTGTATTTGAGTGATCATACAGTTCCATATTGGTGTATTGAAACTGTGTTGGGTGAATCCAACCTGTACAGGTGTTGACAGGCTGTATGGGTGTACCAAGCTGTATGCATGTTTCAGAATGAAGATTGCTGAAACTGAATGCTGATGCAGATACTGGATTTGCTGATTTGGGGTGTTTGAGTGGGTGTATGAATGAATACCCTTACCCCTGATGGATGGTTGTTACAGCAGTTTATTTTCAAGGGATATTCAAGAAGCAGTTCGAAAACAATTTTCCAAGTGTCAGTGCTCCATCAATCCACCTTGGAAACCAAATTAATTCAATACAGTCTGGATTCATCAAGACCTGTATTCTGTTTCATACATCATGGGAAGATCATTAAAAACAGTTCATTTCCCAATTTGGCAAGGTATACACTTCATCAAGCAGTGAATACAGCATCCAGGATTCAATACTGACCAGATGTCAGCCTGAAGGAGTCAAGCTCTCAACATTTCACATATACCAGCCTCCTTTGACCCTGGGGGGTTTTCCCCAGTTAATTAATATATTTTGATTTTATTTTATCTTTATTTATCTTATCTTTTTTGTTGAGTGAATACTGATATTATCAAGTCAGTAATTTAGCGCCTTAATCTTTTTCTTTCTTTGCCTTTCAATGGATATTTGGTGGTCATATCCTTACTAATTCCATTATTAATTTTGGAAGGTGGAAACAGTGATTAAGGACTTACTTGGTTAGCTCTTTGGCCATTTGGCTTCTTATTCCTCTTATTGAATCTCCTTTTTGTACTTGCATATTTCTTAGGGAAATTCACTTCTTTATTTTTATCTTCTTTATTTTTTGGAGTATTCCGAGTGAGTTGCCTGATTTCTGAGTACCAGGCCCCTCTTGTTTTCCCCAAGAGCCCGTGTGACAATGAGCCATAGATTGATTATTTTTGAGAATCCAAATTTTATATTGAATTTATTGAGCTACTCACTAAAAAGAAATTTGTGAATTTTTGTCAAAAGAATTTTCTTATCAGGTCATTTATGGTCATTATTTGTATTCAGGTTACATTTATTTCTTCATTTATAATCATTTTATTTTTTAAAAAGCTTATATTGTAACCTATTTGTTGTAAACATTGATTTGAAATTTGAGGAGAAGAAGTTGAAGGTCATAGATGAAACTAATTGAAATTTGATTTTGTTGATTAATGAGAACAAGAGGTTAATTAATTGTCATAATTTAAATTCTTTTTATGAATCATTATTAACATAATCACAAGGAGTATGTATTTTTATGAATATTTTCTGAGCAATAAATACACTGATTTTCACTAAATCTCAACAGATGCATATTTTCATATAATGTATATTTGATAAATATCAGATAATGAATACCACATATATTAGGATTCAAAATTTTCAGAGCCATTACAAAAACAAATTCCTTCAATTATAGCTTCTAAATAGTTCTAATTAGTTTTGACTTTGGTTTCTTGTGACAAGGTTAATTCAACAATTGAGTGAGATTTCTAAGGTTATTCAGAATTAGAAAGGTATTATTAAAAGAATAAACTTAGTTAATTTATATGGGAAAATAATCCTTTTGAGCTTTTTTGAGTATTATTTATTAATTGGGAAGAGTTTTGGATTCCAGTAGTTTGAGCCAAGGAGAATTGGGTTTTTTGCCATTGGATCAATGAATTATAGAATAGTTATCAATATATTTTGAGCATTTTTTGACTTTTTGCATTAATTCATGGTTTGAAATCAGCTGATTTACCCACCTCTTTGTATTTTATATCTAAAAACATAAATGACTACTATTGAAATGATTAGTATATTGTTTTCATCTCTTTAATCCAAATATGAAAATTCTCCTTGGTAGTTATTCTTCTTAGAGATTCCTCTTAAGAATTCTGATGAAGTATCCTCTTGGCCAAAAACTCAAACAGTCATATTTTTTGAATTTTAAATGTATCACGAAGGATATTATGGATTTTAAGATAAAGATATAACAGGATATTAATACTGAATGTATGCATTTGATAATATATGATTGAAAGATTACAACATAGATTTTACCCCTAACAAAGAAGAGAAAGGATAAAATAACATCTTCCAATATTGAAATATTATGTTACCATTTTGAAACAATGAAATTTTTGGAAATTAAGAAGAATCTCCTGAATAAATTCCAAGTTAACATTTTATTTCTTTGAAAAAAGCTTTAAATCAACTTGAAATAATATCAGAAACTGAGTTCAGATTTATTTCAACTATGTTTGATCAAATATTTCAAATGAAATCAAATTAAAAAAGAATCAATATTCAAAAATGAACATCATCCATATTTTTAATAAAATATATATGATTGACTAGAAGGAATGAGTAATGATAAATTTGATTTAAAAGATTATTTTAATGAAAATAGTAAAATTCATGTGTTTCCAGGTTATTATTATGATAAAATTGAATATCATAATTGATATGGTGAGAATTGTTTTCTTAATTGTAGAATTTTATAAGACTATTAAGAAAAATGGATAGCTATTTTGAAT